>JANBPO010007653.1:7662082-8118223 GCA_024336825.1 Amorphophallus titanum
GAATACTCCCGCCTGATGGGGCGTCACGTCATGCCGGCCCGCGAGATGAAGAAGCACGACGCTCTGGTCCGTGAGGCGCGCAATCGGCTTGCTGCCGAGGCCGTTCTCTACTGCCACAAGATCGCGCCGCTCGATCTGGCCGCGCTCCGCGACGGGGGCAGGTCCGATGCTTGATCTGACGAAGCTCCCCATCGGCACGCGCCTCCGGACCCGCGGCGGCTACACTGCCAGGCAGGAATTGAGCAGGGCGAACGACGTCGTGTTCGTCCAGAGAAATTCGTTTCCATACTGCGCGGGACCATTGTTGCCCCCGATGAAGTAGAAGGGGGCCAGAGAACACTGGCTCACGGCGCCGGTGTTCGAGAATCCCTGGAAGATGACGTCGAGATTTCCAGTTATGGTCAGGGCTTGCCCGCTGGGATAGTAGGACGCAGCGTTTTGCGTCGCGCCTATCGCGTCGAGCGTCCATGTCCCACTAGCTCGATGGATCTCATATACCACGAACCCGTTGTCGGAAGAACTTCCACTCATAGTGATGCTGATCGAAGTCGTTCCACCCGTAGCCGAGAGGACGTACCCGCAACTCAGCGTCAGGTTTGAACCATCCGAAAGCGTCTTTTGGCATGACGACGGTATGACCCAGGTTCCCCCGCCACTGATCGAGGAGATGTAATCAGCACTGACCGCGTTCGACGCTTCGATGAACAGCAAATTGCCGGTGCCGCCCAGCGCCCCGATCACCAGCAGCCCGCCCAGTTCCGTCCAGGTCGGCCAGTGCACGTCGCGGGTAATCAGCATCAGCGTGCCGTTGACCACGAGGATATAGAGCGAGGCCATGCCGATAAGGCTGATCCGCATTTCTTCCTTGGCGACGCGGCGGAGGACTGTGGTGGTCACCGCGCCGAACACCGCCGCGCCGGCCGCCGCAAGGTGCCCCAGATGCAGGTCGCGGAAGCCCGGCCGTACAACGATCAGCACGCCGATGAAGCTCGCGGCGAGGATCAACCAGCGCTGCGGGCTGACCCTCTCCTTGAGGATCGTCACCGAGATGAGGACGATGAAGATCGGGGCGAGGAAAGCGAGCGAATAGGTCTCGGCCAGGGGGATCGTGACGAAGGCGTAGATCACGCAGGCGTTGCCCAAGACGCCCGAGAGGCCGCGCAGATGCACCAGCCAGGGATTCTTCAGCTTCCAGAAGAAAAGCCAGTTCTCGCCCTTGGGCGTGGTCAGGAAGACCGGCACCAGCGAGAACATCGTGGTGAAGTAGGCGATTTCGTAGACCGACAGGCCGTGGCCCAGAGCCTTGATGATGGCATCCTCCTCGGGCATCCGGGCCCCGCTGCGGCGCAGGGTCCGGGCGATCCGGTCACTGTGCTCGAGCAGTCCCGGGATCTGCCCGGGGACGCCGCTGATCATCTCCGGCTCGCTCTTCGCCAGCCGGCCGAGCACCGGGATCTCGCGCATGATCGCCATGCCGTGCACGAAGCACTCGATGATCGCCTCCTGCAGCGGGAGGTCCGCGGCGATCCGGTCCAGGGCGGCGAGGATGCGTTCCCCGCGTTCGCCGAGATAGGCCACCGCGTCGGCGCCCCGCTTGCTCAGGCCCTGATGCTCCAACCGGCGGTACTTGCCCGAGAGGAAACCGCGCGCCAGGGAACGATTTCATAGGTTGCAAGCAGCGCTCGCGTGAAGACATTCGTGTGCGCCGCGCCGCCATGCGCGAGGGCAAAGGATAACGCGGTGCCGGCGCCGCCGGCGCCCGCCAGATAAAAGCGCCGGCCTTTGACCTCATGGCCATGCGATTGTAGCCCGCGCACGAAGCCCCGTCCGTCGAGCAAAGTGCCGCTGTAAGTGCCGTCGGCTTCACGCCGCACTGTGTTGACGACATTGGTGTGAATGCCGTCGCCCTCAAGCCGGTCGCACAGCCGCGCCGCTTCCGCCTTATGGGGCGCGGTAACGATGAAGCCGTCGAAATTCAACATCGATTTCAGTCCGTCCCAGCCTCTTGGCAGATCGTCTCGGCCGATGTGGATTGGCATGCAGATCGCGTCGATCTTTCGGGCGGCAAAATAATCGTTGAACGCCATAGGCGTTCTGACATGCGCAATGGGGTCGCCGATGATGGAATAGAGCCGAGTCGTGCCGGTGATCATGGAGGTCACTTGGATGCCGCATGAAGCCATTAACTATCTGGTTAGATATCTTAGTTCGCGGGCCCGGATTGTCAATCTTGGCGGGCGTGCGGCCAGCCGCGATTGCCCCGAGTTAAACGGAATTATCCGATAACGTCGCTGACGCTGGAAACCTCGCCGGTCCGCGATGTGTCGTAGCCCGGTATGCCACGCACATGCCTGGCGAATTCCTGGGACTTGAGGCTCGTCACGATGGCCTCGACGTCGGGTCATCCTCGATTCGAGCACCGGCGATGCGCTCTACGCCAAGGCCGCCGACGAGCCGCGACCGATCGCGTCGTTGACCAAGATCTTCGTCGCACTGGTCCTGCGCGCCCACCACCTCGACCTCGACGGCTGGACCGAGATCACCGACGAAGACGCCCGCGCCGCCGTGGGCGGTGCCCGCACGGCCCTCCTCCGCGGCGAGTCGTTCAATAACCTCGATCTCCTTCACGCGATGCTGCTCGTCTCCGACAACCGCGTGCCGACCGCCCTCGCCCGGTCGGTCAAGCTCTCGCCGAAGCAGCTGCTCGCGGAGATGAACGAGCTCGCCTCCACGCTCGGCCTCGCCCACACCCACTTCGACGACGTCACCGGCATCCGCGGCAACGAGTCGACCCCGCGCGAGCTGGCGATCGCGATGACCCGGACGCTCGCCGACCCCGTCCTCGCGAAGATCATGCGCACCCGCTACGCGCGCATCACGTCCAGGAGCGAGGGCGTCACGATCGACTACAAGAGCACCGTCGTGCCGCTGTGGACGAAGGGCCTGCACATCCGCGGCGGCAAGACCGGCACGACGGACGCCGCCGGCCACTGCATGCTGATCGGCGCGACGATCGGCGAGCGCGCCGTCGTGATGGCATTCCTCGGCGGCGAGACCGCGAGCTCGCGCTTTGTCGACTTCGCGAAGGTCGTGCACTGGCTCGAGCGATGAGGCCAGGTTTCGCGAGCTCGCCCTCCTCGTCGCGGCCCTGAGTGCCTGCCGTGACCCGGAGCCACTGGAGAGGCTCCCCGGTGCCGCCGCCGGCGGCTCCCCTCGACCCTCGAGACGAGCCGCCACCGCCACCTCCGCCTCCACCGCCGCTCGCCGAGCCGATGCCACCTCCGCAGGCGGTGCTGTCATTTCTCCACGCGAACATCGAGTGCAGCGAGTGGACCGCAGCCGTGCTGGAGCTCGGTGCTCCTCGTCGAACTGCGAAGCGTTTCTCGGCCATGGCATCGAGCGCCGACGCGCGATCGCGCGGGCCCCTCGCGAAGGAGCTCGCACGTAGGCTCGGCGAGAAGACGCCGTACTCGACGGGCGACTACTGACGTCCCTTTTGATAAAAACTTGAGTGATGATACCGTCGAACATACGTGATAAAGCATTGATTAGCCAACTTGACATATATGTCCACATCAAATGCACAACATCCAGAATACTTTGACACTCATAGTACATATAAAATACTTTATATCATTACATCAAGAACTTATACCTGCGATGAATGTCGTAAGTAAAGACTCAAAAAATCGTAAGTATAAGATTTATCTACAACATTCTCTGTACGTTTATGTGTTGTTGGTAAAAATAATGTAGGTAAAGTTTTACCTATGCGATAAAAAATCGTAGAAATAGGGACATGAACAACTACGATTCTGTGGCGTAGGTAATTAATTATGATAAGTATCCATATGTATAGGATTTCTCTGTTCTCACGATTTTATCCGATAGGTAATTTTCAATGATTATTTTCATAGTTAATTTCTTAGGATTTATTTCACGTAAGTAATTTTCTATGTTTATTTGCATAGATAATTTCATTCGTATTGGTAATTTCCTACAAATTTATATCGCATGGGTAAAATTTTACCGACGTAATTTTTATCGATGATCGTAATATTCTCACAAAATCGTAGGCAACGTGAATGAACCGTAAGTCATGTGAATGGTAGGTAAGCTTTGTTAAGCGTAGGTAACAATTTGAACCGTAAGTTATCTATACGAACCGTAGATAACTTATTTGAACCGTAAGTAAATCGATATTAACCGTAGATAAACTTGTGTTAATCGTAGATAACCTATTTGAACTGTAAATACTAATCGTAGGTAACAATTTGAACCTTAAGTAACATGTACTAAACGTAGGTAACCTATTTGACATACGAATTAACCTGCAGGTGACCTATAGTAACATTCGTAATAACATACACATTCACAAATTAGACACATTCGCAACCCATATCTATTCACATCATTCACATATGAATCATAGATAAAAAATTCATCGCATTGATATTTCCATCAGTTATCACATTGTGTCAATGCATAATTGTAATCACAATATGCGACAATAATGTATCATGATGCATCCCATGTACAAAAAACATATAGATAGAATTTAGTCAAAACTCAAGGACAAGCGCATGTCGGGCCTGGCGACCGAGTTCACCGGCAACTGGCTGGTCTTCCGCCAGTTCGAAAGCAACAACTCGGTCGACCGCCAGCGCTTCCCCACCTTTGACGACAACCTGCGCGAAGCGATGTTCCAGGAACCCATCCGCTACATGGATGACATCATCACCCATGACGGTTCGGTGCTGGACCTGCTCTATGGCGACTACACCTTCGTCAATCCGCCGCTGGCGCGCCATTACGGCATGCCCGCGGTGTCCGGCGACGTCAATCACTGGGTCAAGGTGAACAACGCGACCCAGTATGGCCGCGGCGGCATCTTGCCGATGGCCGTGTTCATGACCGCCAATTCGCCGGGCCTGCGCACCAGTCCCGTCAAGCGCGGCAACTGGGTGGTGCAGAAGGTGTTGGGCATCCGCGTGCCGCCCCCGCCGCCCGTGGTGCCCGAGCTTCCCAGCGACGAAGCCAAGACCGAAGCGCCGATCCGCGAGATGCTGGCCGAACATCACAAGAATCCCTTCTGCGCCTCGTGCCATGAGCGGTTCGATTCCTTCGGCCTGGTGTTCGAAGGCTATGGTCCGGTCGGCTCCAAGCGCGACAAGGATCTGGCCGGCCGCCCGGTCGACACCTCGGCAGTGTTCCCCGGCGGTGTCGAGGCGGTGGGCGTTGCGGGCCTGAAGAACTTCATCCGCTCCAGCCGCCAGGACAATTTCGTCGACAATCTCAGCCGCAAGCTGCTCTCCTTCGCGCTCAACCGCTCGCTGGAGATGTCGGACGACGAGCTGGTGGAGAAGATGAAGGCCAACCTGGCCGCCAGCGGCTATCGCTTCAGCGCGCTGGTCGAGACCATCGTGCAGAGCCCGCAGTTCCTGAACCGCCGCGTGGTGGCGGACGGAACCGCACGGAACGCGCCCAAGCCGGACGCGCCCCAACCCAAATCACCCCTTATCAAGGCCAGCTTCAGAAAGGCGGACTGACCATGACCAATCACCGCTCCCCGTTTGTCTCCCGTGCTTTCTCCCGCCGCGCCGTGCTGCGCGGCGCCGGCTGCACCATGGCGCTGCCCTGGCTGGAGTCAGTCTGCAAGCGTGGGGCACCCTCACCGATTACCGCGGCCCCGCCACCCCGAAGCCATGAGCCGGACGCTCTGTTTTTCCACCGTGGAAATCCGCTCCCTCGAAGGCACCGCCGATTTCGCCCTCCGCCTCGCGGCTCAACCCGATGCCTTGCGCGCCGGGCGACAGCTTCTCGCCGCCTATGGAGTCGGTGTCAGGATTTTGGGATCCTCGCTCTGCCTGACGCACCACGGCCATGATCGCATCGCTTCCCTAATTCGTGAAGGCAGGGTCGCCGACGCGCCCTCCGCGCCATTTTTGAGAGTCTTCGGCGGGGCGTTGATTCGGAAATTCTTTCGGCCGATCTCATCAAAACGGCCGCCCGGCTTTATCGCGATATCGTCCCCCGCTTCGCCGACGAAGGCATCCAGGCCGTCGTGCCGGTGGAATGGGGAAAAATGTGGCACCCGAAGATCCTTCCCACTCTATGACGCCCTCACGGCCTTTCAAAAGATGCTTTCCTAGCATGGTGCACAACGACACCACATCCCGTTTCCTTTTTTCTTCATGATCCGTTTCCCTGAAAATTTCATCTGGGGCGCGGCCGCCGCATCCTACCAAATCGAAGGCGGCGGCGCCGCCGATGGCGCCGGCCGGAGCGTCTGGGACATGTTCTGCCGCATCCCCGGGAAGGTCTTCGAGGGACACGACGGCTCCGTCGCCTGCGACCACTACCATCGCCACGCCGAAGACGTCGCGTTGATGAAACAGATCGGGCTGCCCCACTATCGCCTCTCCGTGTCGTGGCCGCGCGTCATCCCGGGCGGCACCGGCGCGATCAACGCAAAAGGCGTCGCCTTCTATGACCGCCTCGTGGACGACCTGCTCGCCGCCGGCGTGCAACCCTGGATCACGCTCTTTCACTGGGATTTCCCGCTCGATCTCTACCACCGCGGCGGCTGGCTCAACGCCGACAGCCCGCAGTGGTTCGCCGACTACACGCAACTCCTCGTGGACCGCCTCTCCGACCGCGTCTCCCGCTGGTTCACGCTCAACGAGCCACAATGCTTCATCGGCCTCGGCCATCAGGCGGGCATCCATGCCCCCGGCATGCTGGCGCAGGCCGGGAGCGGCAAGCGTCGCGATAAAGGCTTTCATGCCGACGAGGTTTCCGGCTTCCGGCGTCGCCGGGGCGGCGGCGTTCGGATCTTCCTGCCCGCGCGGGGTGGTGTCGATCGACTCGACCGCCATGAACGGCTGGCGGTGCACGGCGGAGGCATCGTCGTTGAACACGACCGGCGCGAAATCGGCGACCGGGAGCGCATGCGATTCCTCAAGATCGGCCAGCGCGCGGCTGACGATCGCAACCTGCATGATGTCATCGTTTTTCGGGCTGAGGCCGGGATACTGGGCGCGCAACTGGTTGCACATCAGGTCGCGCACGACTTCCGCCTGCACATCTTTCACCGGGCTGTCGAACGGGTTGTCGTTCAGCAGCGAGGCGACGCCGCGTGTCATCGGGTCGCCTTGGGCCCACAGATGGGCGATTCCGTATACGGGCATGGTGGCCTCCCTTTCATTCGTCGAGGTTGAATGTGACAGGTACGTCGGCGCGGGCGGGCACGGGCGCACCGTCTTCCAGGTAAGGATGGCAGCGGCTTGCCAGCACCGCGTCGCGCGCAGCCGCGTCGAGGCGCGCGTAATGGCTGCTTGTCGCGACATGAGCCGCCGTCACGCGGCCGGCCGCGTCGGTGTCGAGCCGTTCGTGCGCCGACGGGATCGCACGCACCCGGAAGCCGGAGTGTTCGCGCACGCCGCCGGCGTCGAGCGCGGCAGCGAGCATCCGCTGGCGCGGGCGATCCTGCAAGCCGCCAGCGACCGCAAGCTGAGCCCCGGCGAGGTCCGTGATTTCGCGTCGCCTTCCGGCAAGGGCGCGACCGCAACCGTCGACGGCAACGCCGTCGCGCTCGGCAACGCGATGCTGATGAATGAACTGAAGATTGCCACGGCGGATCTGGACAGCGCCGCGGAGACCGCCCGGCAGGACGGCGCCACCGCCATCTTTGTCGCGGTGGCCGGGCGCGCCGCCGGAATCATCGCCATCGCCGATCCGGTCAAGCCGTCGGCGCGCCGCGCTTTGCAGGCGCTGCGCCACGACGGCCTGCGCATCGTGATGCTGACCGGCGATAACCCGGGAGAAAGTAGAAGGGATATCACCTGAGTTTTCAGATTCAGATTGATTTTCAGTTTAACCCTGACTTAGGCAAGTTGGCCCGTGTGCCTTACCTTCTTGATGAAAACAGATTTCATACTTTACATTCCCAAGGCACTCCTACAAAACAGAATTCTCATTTGACATTCTTAGGTACCCAAACCATTTTGGGTCCTTGTGGGTTAGCAGCAAACTTGGCATGTGGGATCCACCTTTTGGCAGCATTCAAAACATCACTTTTCTTTAGAGAATGTTCATGCTTATCATTTTCAGATTTGTCAAAATGATAGGGGAAAGCATGTGGCATTGTATTCTTCCTTCTAAATGGTTCTACTTGTGGGTGAGCATGATGTGTTGAATGAGAATTCTTTCTCTTCAACAATAACCAGCAATATGAAGTTGCATGACCTCTTTTACCACAGTAATTGCAATGCATGGAAGGTTTAGTGGTGAAGACTTTCTTTGCATTTTTCAAACCAACTTGATTTCTACTTGCTCTCAAGTCATCAATTTTCATAACAAAATAATTGTGCATGGCATGACCATATCTTCCACAATAAAAACATGAGAGTCTCTTTTTAGGTGGATGTGTGTGTGTGGCAGAATTATGCTTGACATGCATGGTTGTGTTAGCAGTAGTTTTGGGTTTTTGATACAAGTTGATTTTCTTGGAGAATTCATGTGTGTGTACAACATGATTTTTATTTTTCAGATTCTCATTTGCTCTTTTTGTTCTCTGTGAGGAAGATTGATTTTGGAATTCATTTGATGTGCTAGCTATGCTTGAACTGTGCACAAAAGATGTGTAAACTTTATTTTCAAACTTCTTTTTGTTCACAGGATTATAGCCTAGCCCTTCTTTTTGAAAATTCACTTTCATTCCTAGCAATTTGTCCAGGTTGTTTTGACCATCCACAAATCTAGATAATGAAGTATTCAAGTCAGAGATTTCTTTTTCAAGTGATGAAATGTGCAATTCATAGGAAGCCATCTTATTTTCACAAGAGTTAACTTGATCATGTAAAGTAGCATTGATGGTTTTATGACTTTGAATTTCTTGCAACATGGGATTTGTGGAGGTGTGTCGGCATCCCGTCGTCCTCCTATCTCGTTCCTTCTTCCTCTGATTAAGGTAGGTAATCTCGACCAAAATATGCAAATCGATATACCATCTTGTTCCTCTCGAAGTCAGCTTTCTTTTGATAGTAAAAGCCCCAAATGTTATTAGGTATTCAAGGAGATCTAGGAGATTTTGTGGAGGGCTGTCCAAGAACGTTCTTCATTCTAGTTTCTTGATTCTCTCTTCGATTCAGGTAGGTTTTAACAGACCAAATCTTAATTATTCTATACTGATAGAAGCATCATCATGTCATCTTTCATTTGACGTAGAAAGCCCTAATTTTTACTGAGTATCCTGAGAGAATTTAATGGTTTAGTAGAGGCATGTCAGAATTAGGGCAGAACCTGTTCAACTTTGATTTCAGTAGCGATTACAGACTGTAAATCTTAAATTGATCATGCTAGATTGTAGAGTTTTTCGTGCTCTTTCTAATGGTACCAAAAGCCCTAAATTTCATGCAGTCTATCCTTCAAATTTCGTGTTTTAATTGTAACCCTAGAAACCTCACCGAAGGCGGGCAAGACAGGGTTAAACCAGATTTTAAATGGACTTGTGCGGTCTTACGATAGACCACACAACCACCTTGTGCGGCCCTCTGGTGACCACACAACCCAGGGATGGGCGGCCACCTGCTGACCACACATCCCCTGGGGGATGTGCGGCCATCCAGGTGACCACACATCCTGGGATGTGCGGCCATCCAGGTGACCACACAACCCCACTGCCAGAATACCCAGAATGCCCTGGAGGATGGGCGGCTCATACAGAGCCGCACAACCCTCACTGGGGTGGCCCAGTCAGGGCCGCACAACCCAGTGGGCGGCCATCCCAGAGCCGCCCAACCCTTGGGTGGCCCCTACCTAGCTGCCCAAGTACCCAGTCTACAGAGCACCGATTGTCTTCTGTTCCGACAGGTAGATATGTGGTCCAGAAGTGACCGCACATCCTGTAAGTCCAGCAGATGTAAGGTTCTGAACTGACCACACATCCTGCAGGTTAGATATAAGGTCCTGAACTGACCACACATCAGGCCACCAGACTCTGGACAGCCCACTAGACCTATTGAATTCAACGGTCCTTGAGTCGCACGACTCGGGTCAAGACCATCGCACGTGACGGCACAACGCCATCAATCTGGCCTAATCTCTAGGTTTGATACCACGGTGACACACAAAAAATCCCCAGCCCCAGGTTGGTCAACTAGACTCACAGTCCAAGGCCATACACACGGCCCCCTCGAAACTCGAAACACACATGGGGTCACTCAGACCCCAGGACTCACGAGCACGCTAACTGAGGTAATGCGGTACCTCCGGACATCCTTAAAACACAAACACAAAACCCACGGTGCTCAGGACACTCACAGGGCCATAAGTCGGTCATTGGGTCACGACTGGACCGATCGGAGACATACACAACGCAAAACGGATACTACGAGCATGAAAATTGCCTAGCGGCCCTACCTTGGACCGCTAGAGAGTCTAGCGGTCTAACTCTGGACCACTAAGGCCAGGCTGGCGGTCTACCTCTGGACCGCTAAGCTCCAGGAACTCACAACCCCTAGCGGTCTCTCCTTGGACCGCATGGCAGAGTCCAGCGGTCTACCCCTGGACCGCTAAGGACCCTAGCGGTCTATCGCACGACCGCGAAGCTCGAACAGACATATGGGGACCGTGGCGGTCCACTACAAGACTGCCTGACACCCTCGTGGCCACTGGAAGGACTGCTAGGTCATCCCGAGCCTGAAAATGTCGAATCTCATAGAAAATCTCATTCCACGTCCTGTTCACACCCGCATGAATGGGAAAACAAGGGGAAGTTAGCTCCCTACCTCTCTAGCACCGAGAGGACCCATTTAAACCCCAACAACGTGATCAAAATGTTAGATTGGGTGTTGATGTGACACCACCTTGGGGGTGATAGTCACAAGACCGACGACCCCTCGGACCTAGCAAGCAAGTAGCTCACGGACCGGTGATTTCACTCGAGCGGGCTCACTCGCGTAGCGCACACTAGTGCCCGTAGGCGAACCGTCGATGGGGATGAGGGTCCGAAGTGGGACCTCGCTGTTTCGGGGTTTGGCTTAGCTAGAGATTGAATCCCTAAGGGTCGGTGCCAACAAATGCCCCCCAGACGTTGGTGCTGCAAGTGAGACACGAACGTGGCAGTACCGACGGATGAACTTCGTCTGGATTGATCTCCTTTGATGACGAAAGCTCGAAACGGCACTTGATTTCATCGTCGGATGCTCGAACGACGCGACCGGGGGCTTTAAACAGCACGGTTGAACGGCGCGGCCTTCGTCGAGTGGCTGAAACGGCGCGGCCTTGGCTTTGAAGCAGTTGAAACGGCGCGCCCTGGCTTTGGCTTGAAACGGCGCCCCCTGGTGTTGAATCGGTGCGCCCCTTAGTTGAATCGGCGCTCCATGGCGGGGCGCGCCGTTTCAATGGGGTTAAGCCTTTCTTATATAAAGGCTTCTCCCTATTGTTTTCTTCTTCACTGTTCATTTGCGTGAAGTTTTCCTCTCTCCTCACCTTCTCTTTCCCCAGAGCGCGCGTGAGTTTGCCTTGAGTGGAGGTGAGTTTTCGATGTTGGAGTTTATGCTCTATTTCTGGGCCCCGGGAGGCTCTTAGTAGGACTTGTCCTCGGAGCTTGATCCCTCGGGAGTCCTGTTTGGCCTCGGCTTAGTGCCCATGGCTATCTGTAGGGGTCGTTTGCTTGGCAAACGGCTCCGCTTCTTCTTTGGCAGACCCCCGAGCTGGGGAGACTCTGCCGAAATTTTATCAGAAATTCTGTCATTTGTGAATAAATTTCTGACTTGTTTATTCTTTTCTGGACACCGTTCATGCAGATAAGATGGCGTCCAGCTCTTCTTCATCCGTCTCACGAGTCGCTGTGACGTGGGAGAACGTCTACTCTTTGGACCGCGGAACTCGAAAAATTGCCACGGTCGCGGAGTCGTCTGACTCGGAGACAGATACAGTGGACACCAGCAAGTTGATGATTCTTCCTGGAGACCATTTCAGATACGAACGGGGGGACGAAGTGCGTCCGGACCACCCAAAGGATAAGCATCTGATGGGCTTCATTAGGCGCTTCAACTTGCACGGGAAGCGTGACTTGATCCTGGTCCGACGTGCTGAGGGGGCATTGCTGGCCGCCCGAGACAGTCTGACTGATTCAGTGATCAGAGCCCCAGCAGGCCCACTGGTGCGACTCTCACCCTGCTTAAAGTCTTTTCCACCTCGTGAAACAAGGCTTTCTCATGTGGGTTTTCTCTTCCTTTTAGGCCCTGCGGAGGAGCGTGCCTCGACACCTACCCCGGCTATGGATGAAGCCGGTGCCTCCGGGATCGTGCCTCTTCCGGAGGAGACGATCCCCGACTTGCCCCCAGCAGCGGTGGTCAAACAGGGTAATTTCTTCCTCTGGCCCGGGGGCTTGTGCTATGCATTCGTGGGTTTTCGCCTAACCAGGACTTCTCTTTGTTGTACAGCTTCCCTCGCACCTTTTCCTGCGCGTACAGAAGCCCCGGCGGTTCCCGAGCCAAAGCGGATGTATGTGAGGAGGCGGTTGAGGTCCGGAGCCCCGCCATCCCCAAGCCCACGTGAGGAGGAGGCTGAGGGCGTTCGAGCAGGTGCTCCCACTCTGACCAGGGATGAGTCGGCTTCGAGCGAGTCCCCCTCAAGCGAGAAGGTAGACTACGACTACTCTTCTGACGAAGCGGCCCCTGGAGAGGATGTTGTAAGTGCGGGCCCGTTCACATGGGGCTCCCCTTTCTGCAATTAGTCTTAGTCTCCCGCCATTCACCTTTCGACTCGTCTGTAGGGAACGGTTCGACCGGAGGCTTCGGAGGTGCCCCTACCCGATGTGCCGGTCGGGCAACCCGGGGACACTGGCATCGGCTTGGGGAAGCTGGCGGCTCTTGTCGGGGTCCTGCAGCAGGAGGCGGCTGCAGAGACTACCCCAACAGCTGAGGAGGCCCTGGAGGAAGGGGAGATAGCGCCGGACGAACGGACCGTCCCCCTGGTTGAGGTAAAATGGCCCCTAGGAGCCTTCCTGTTTCTTCCAATGGTTGGGTAGTCCACTTTGCTTATTATAATACTAATCCTTGCTTCCATTTTGCGTCCCAGGAGAGGGAGAGCTCCCCCGAGGCGCGCTCCGGGGAGGCCCGCAAGGCAGTCGCCGAACCGAGGGGGACGGTGGCTCTGGGGGAGACGGACGAGCCGAAGTCACTTTCGACCGAGGAAGTGGCACAAATCGTGTCGTTCCTTCGGTCGGCCTTGAGGATGGGCGTCCCGTCGAAGCGGTAGTAGTCTCCGAGCACCCTCTTGATGGCCTCCGTCGCCTCCAGGGCGTGGTAGTGCGGCAGCGACGAGAAGATGTGGTGCACGACGTGGGTGTTGCCGACGTGGTGGATGACACTATTGAGGAGTCCGTAGTCCCTGTCCACTGTCGCCAGCGCCCCGCGCAGCCACTCCCACTCCGACGAGTCGAAGTGCGGCAGCGACAGGTGGGTGTGTTGCAGGTACGTCAACAGCACCACCAGCCCGTTCAGAATCATCAGCGGCGCACCGTACACCCGCGCCAGCCACCCCCACGAGTGGGCGACGGCGAGCCGGATGAGGACGTACCCCATGCCAAGGAAGCCGACGTCGGAGACGAAGATCTCCGCTCGGTTGCGGTCTGAGTAAAGGGGGCTGTAGGGGTCGAAGTGCGATGCCCAGCGCGGGTACTGGCGCCCCGAGATGTTGAAGGCGAGATACACCGGCCAGCCGAGGGTGAAGCAGGCGAGTAGGTAGAGGAACCGGCCGAGGTGATTGCTGAGGAGGAGTTCGAGGAGGTGGGGCAAGGTGGCCCGGGTCTTGGGGACGTACACCTCGTCGGTCTCCAAGCTGCCGGTGTTGGCGTGGTGCCGGCGGTGGCTGTGCTTAAACGAGAAGTAGGGGACCAGGAGAGAGGAGTGCAGGACAAAGCCGACGGCGTCGTTGATAAGGCGATAGTCAGACAATGCCTGGTGACCGCACTCGTGGGCGAGGACCCAGGCGCCGGTGAAGACACTTCCCTGGGCGGCCCAGTAGAGTGGCCATGCGAGGAGGCGGAGAGGGGCGGGAAGGACCGGGATGCAGACGACGGCGAGATAGAATAGGGCGGAGGCGGCGAGAAGGTCTCGGACGACGTAAGAGAAGGAGCGGATGAGAGACCGCTGGAAGCAGTGAGGGGGGATGGCCTTCCTGATGTCGGCCAAGGTGAAGGGTGGTTTCTCCGACGGCACCCGATGGTAGTAGTTGCATGGGTCGTAGGACTTCTTCTCGTCGGCGGTCATCAGGCCACCGGCACCCATTGCTAACGCTGCCAATGATTCCACATGGCTTGGTTGGCCAGGTGGCTGGCAGGCGAACATGGACGGCAGGTGCGGCGTGGTTCTCACGCTGCCGACATGATGAGAAAAGAGAATGCAGCACATTGGCTAGGCGAGCATGGCACGGACGGGCGTTCGCACAGGGCTCGGGCGCGGCCAAGGCGGCCTCCTTCACACGGCCAACTGGTTGGCGGGGTTCACGCATGGGCACGTCGGCAGCGGCGAACACGGCAGGCTTCGGAGGGGCCACCCTTCTCCTGGGTCAGCAAAATCGACAGCAAAGGCGACATGCAGCAGGCGCGAAGACGTTGCATGGCGGGCAGCCTTCTTCGCGTGGAGGTGGCCAAGGCTTCAACGCGGAACATCAAGGGCACAGGAGGCTTCAAACGCCCAGCCGAATGCATGCTTCAGTCGACCAAAGCTTCTCCTGGGCGCTCCTTCATGTGGCCCCATGCATACATCTTAAACGCCAGGCTCATGAGTGGTGAACGCGTGAGGGAATGGCATGGGTTTGGCAGGGCGCATGAGGGCGCATGACATCTTCACGCGGGGTCCACGATGGCCTCTCTCCTCAAGTCGACTGGGTGGTTAACGCGGCAGGCAACCAGGGATGTTTCAACGTGGGTTCGGCGGGCTTCACACCGCGGTCAAATGGCAGGTGGCCTTCAAGGCTCCACGTGAGCAGCTGTGGGCGTTCAAATGCAAAGCAGCTAAGCCGCAAAGCAGCAGGGTGACTTCAATGGATGGCTTCTGCACAAAGGTGGCACGCGGCAGTCGACAAGGCCAAAAGGCCTGTGACTTTGGTTTTCACACAGTCGGCCAAACAAAGGAAGAAATAGGATTGTGGGCTTGGGATGTTCACATGGGAAAATAGTATTCTTTTGTAGCCTATAAAAGGAGGGTAAGGGAGGCATTCTTCTCCCGAATAGATAATAGGCACATTAGATAGCTCTCTCCCCTCTCTTATGTTCCTTTAGTGTAGGCTTAAGATTTCTCATTTTATTTCTCATTATTTTTGTTAAACTTTGTTGTAATTCATTTTGTATGCATTTGTGATTTAATTTAATTTACGTTGCATTCTAGTCGGTTGTCTTATGCCCATTTGGTAGAAAAGATGGATCGTATGACAGCTCATATGCCCAGCACGTCCTCTTCGGACTGATATCTTCCTTAGTGTCCCCCCTATTTTGGTGTTGACAAAGGGGGAGAAGTCTTATAGTCTTTGTGACTTATAGACTTATAGACATTGCTCTTTTTGGTTTTGTTTGTGCCCTTTTTGGTTTCTTTTTTTGGTCAAAGGGTACACAATGTCTCCTATGTATAAAAGGTCTCTTATGTAATGCACTTTCAAAGAAAAGAACTTGTTTGATCAATTACATAACTGTTCATGCATGAAATGATTTCTGTGATTCCTTGTCTGTCACAATGATTAATGGTTGTCATCATCAAAAAGGGGGAGAATGTTGTGCATCCCTTGGTTTTGATGATGACAATAAAAATATGTCACTCTCATGAACAGGAAGGTAGACGCAGCAACGTAATAACCAAGACAGCCCTCGCACCAAGGCGTCAACGCTACGGTTCCAAGGCGTCAACGCTACGGTTCCAAGGCGTCAACGCTACGGTTCCAAGACGCCAACGCTGCTATAAGGCGTCAACGCTGCTGTAAGGCGTCAACGCTGCTGTACGATAGCGTCGACGCTGCAGTTGAAGCAACCAGGTTTGAAGAAAATTAAATCCTTATAGTGCGTCAACGCACCAGCTCACATGTGCAAAGATCAAGTGCCAAGATTGTCTGTCAGCCATTGAAGAGGTTGTGGTCGATCAAGGAACGAACCAGAACTCAAATCAAAACAGACTGCTTCCTGAATGCAAGTCGTTGTCGACCAACGCTGGAGTCGTGGTCGACCACGAAGTCACAGGACTACAGACAGAACAGTTTACCGTTCTGGAATCAGCTGTGGTCGACCAGAGACACGACCGTGGTCGACCAGAGGCGGAATCGCGTACAACAACAGAACTTAACCGAATTCCGGTTTTGTCTCCTAAAAATCTGCAGAACGTTGCTGAAGTTGTTGAGGGATCATCTAGATTGGATTTCGACCTGGAATCCAGGAGAAAGCTCCGCAAGGAAATAGTCAAACCTACTAAAACGATCTGTAGTCGTAAAATCACTCAACACGAGCAAACCTCAGTTTGGAATCTGAGGAAGATGAACTCTCTTTCTCTGTCTCTCTTTCAGGCTCTCTATCTCACTCTCTTCTCTCCACGATCGGTGCTCTGCAATCGATCTGGATTTTCTCTCTTTAGATCTCTGCTACCGGGCTTGATCCTCTGCTTTTACTCTGCTCGGAGAGGTTCTTCTTTTCCATCTTCTTCTGTATCATTCTCTTCTGTTCGACTTCAGCTCCTCTATTTATAACACTGGCCATTTCTCATCATCGGAACGAATTTCTTCCTCACTCTCTCTCATCATGAATCCCCTCACGCATTGGGCATGATCGGATATTCCCGCGCAGACTTACACGTGTGCTGTTATTGGGTCCCACCCAATGATTGCACAAGTTTCGGAGCTTCCAGAAGACATATAAGAACAGATATTCCCTTTTCGCTGGCCAGCTATTGGACGAGAGATGAATGGGGGTCACGTGATGAGCTTGAAGCGTTTTTATCACTGACAGCGTTGACCCTAAGCCTCTACTGCGTTAACGTAGTAGAAGACTTATTCCCTTCATGCTTCATCTTTGGCAGCATGAAGATCAACCTTAGTTGTCATAGGGTAGACCTTGGCTTGAAGGGGCTTCAAGGTTGACGTTTCTTCATGGCAGCGTCTACACAGCTCCCTTAAGGTGTTGATGCTTTAGAGTATTTTTGGCTTCAACAGCCTGATGTCTTGCCGACTTTGCCAGCGTTCAATGGGAAGGCTTCTTAGCTGACTTTTCTTCATTGCAACGTCTACGCCTTCACCCGAAGGCGTTGACGCAGTAGAAGGTGTTCTACTTCCTACACCAACTTCACTAGCATGAGCGTCAACCTTGGTATGAACCACTGCGTCCACCTTTGTCCTTAGCAGCATCAACCTTCGTGTTCATCTTTTCTTCAGCTGCGTCTACGCTGTCGTGCAACAGCGTTGACGCTGGCTTGAGATTGCTTGGACTTGAACACTTAAAGCTTCGACCTTGGGCTGGCTTAGCGTCGACCTTTGACGCAAGAAGTTGAAGACTTCTTTGCTGCTGCTGCGTCCACGCTGCCCCCCCCCCCCCCCCCCCCCCCCCCCCCCCCCCCCCCCCCCCCCCCCCCCCCCCCCCCCCCCCCCCCCCGCGACGGTTGAGGAGCACAGGGAGGGCTGCAGGCTTGGGTGCGGAGCTGACGGTGGGGCTAGCGGCAGATGGGCGAAATCAGGGGCAGGGAGGGGGGGGTTGGAGGCTGCGAAGGGGAGAGAGGGGAGGGAAGGTGGGGTACCTGCGGTGCTGGGAGGATCGAGGGGGGGGGGGCAGACAGGGAAGGAGGGCAGCGGCCTGTGCAGGTGGGGGCTTGGGTTAGCGGTGCAGGTAGTGAGAGGGCTGGGGTGTAGGAGGAGAGGATGAGTTGCGGTGTTACGTGAGTGTGGGTGAAGGGGGGGGGGTGCATGGTGGGGTGTTGAGAGGGGATGGGCACGCCGGCGGTGCCCCTGTTCCAAACAGGGGACCGTCGCGTGAGCTTGAGAGAGTGAGGGATGGGGGTCGGGTTCTCCTGCGGTGGGGGCTGGGCAGTGGGTTTGGCTTGGTGGAGTGTAGGCCCGTGGAGGTGGGAGGGTCTGCATGGGGGCGGTCGGTTGTATGGGTACGGGGGAGGCCGCCGCGAGCAGGGCGGGTGGGGGTGCAGATGGGGCCAGCGGGGGTTCTGTGCATGCGAGTGAGAGGGAGGGGGAGAGTAGAAAAGAGAAGGGTGGCGGGAGGTCATGGTGCAACAGTGAGTCGATGGGCATTGAACGGCGGCGGGCTCTGCATGGCGACCTCTCGAGCGGGGCAGCAATGCCGTGGTTGGCAGAGGGGCAGCAACGGGAAGATGAGACGACCGCAGGCTGGTGGCGTCTGTGGGCAGCGGTTCTTCTCGACGTGGCCAGAGAAGACGGTGGCATGCTGCGTGGAGGGGAGCTGCGGTGGTGATGCTGCGTGGAGGGGCCGGCCGCATGGAGGCTGTACGTGACGGTGTTGGGGAGCGGACGGTGGTGGTGGCAATGAAGGACGGCATCGGCGGTGGACGGCGAGGGAGGTCGACCGTGGCTTCGGATGGGGCCTCTCGCCCGCTCCCATCTCAGGAACGGTGCACCCGGGGCTCCGGCGATCTTCCATAGACCTGAATATTCTGTTGGGCTCGGAGCCGCTTTCCTTCTAGACTGGAGAGTTCTTCGAGCCTTCGCTCCACATTTGCTTGTCCGTGGGGGACCAGCCCGTGCTGAATAGCGACCCTGAGGGAGGGTATTTCCAGCTCCACGGGGACGATAGCTTCTGAGCCGTACACCAGGGAGAAGGGTGAGCAGCCCGTTGGAGTTTTGTACACTGTCCGATACGCCCATAGCGCCTCGTGCATCTTCTCTTCCCAATCTTTCTTGTTGGAGCTAACGCTCTTAGCTAGGAGGGTACAAAGAGTCTTATTGAAAGCATCGGCCAGACCATTGGCTTGCGGGTTATAAGGAGTCGACGCCCTCCAATCGATCTTGTACTTCTCCGCTAGGCAGTATGTCAAAAGGGAGGTATTCGTCTCCCAAAGGGACGGGGAGAAGAGTCTATAGGTTCAAATGATCTGGACGAGACGTCCAAGTCAAAAGGGAGGTATTCATCACCCGAAGGGACAAAGAGAAGAGTTTATTGGTTCAAATAACCTGAACGAGAGGTCCAAGTAAAAAGGAGGTATTTACTCTTCGGCCCAAGAGAGGTTCGGGCGAGGTGTTCATTCGTCAGTGTTACCGGGGTGGCAGAACTGACATGGTTTGTTTGTCTCTTGAAGTATTCATCAGCACTGGGTTAGTGCTAATGCAAGGGTGGGTTTATTTCCTTGTCCCGAACGTGAGGTCCGGGTAGGGTGTTCGTTCGTCAGTGTCACCGGGGTGACGGAACTGACATGGTTTATTTGTCTCTTGAGGCATTCATCGGCACTGAGTCAGTGCTAATGCAAAGAAGGGTTTATTTTCCTATCCCAGGCGTAAGGCTCGGGTAAGGTGTTCATTCATCGGTGTCACCGGGGTGGCGGAACCGACATGGTTTGTTTGTCTCTTGAGGTATTCGTCAGCACTGGGTCAGTGCTAACGCAAAGAGGGGTTTATTTTCTTATCCCAGACGTAAGGCTCGGGTAAGGTGTTCATTCGTCAGTATCACCAGGGCGGTGGAACCAACATAGTTTGTTTGTATCTTGAAGTATTCGTCGGCATTGGGTCGACTATACTCACGGAATGGAATATAGTGCCAACGGTATATAACCCACATCACCTATAGTGATTAACAGGTTACTGGAAAACACGTAAAACAGGAACACAGGTAAATAGCACCTCTCTACAGGTCACCAGTTACTGAAATGGAGCCTGTGACAGGGTCGCTACTCATATATTTGACGCCTTTATAACTATCTCAATTCCATATTTTAACAGTTCTGACCATTTAAATATTTCACAGTTAATAGATGGCACCCTAGTAAGGGTCACTGTTCAAGTAAATAACGACAGTGTTATTGTCGCAGATTCACATTTTTTAGAAGATTATAATTAAAATATTCATCTCCAGTAATTGACGCCACTAGTCAGGGCGTTAATTCAGAATATAACGCCTTAATCAAGGGCGTTAATTCAATTTAACAGGACAGGTTATGAACAGTAACAATATCTGAAACAGTATAGTCAAGCTTTGCAGGAATACGTTCAGGAAGGTATAATTATGATAATCATGCAGGATTTTTATCTATCAATCATCCCAGTTGTTAAAATTTAAAGATAGGTTGGATTACTAAAAAAAAGGGTCGTCTGTAAAATGATGTCGTACTGATAGGCGTGATTTTACAGAATATCTAACCAGAATAGCGACAGAAACAGAGGCGTTAATTAATTGACGCCGTGAAGAGGGTCGCTAATCAATGAAATAACGCCTTAAGTACGGTCGCTATTTAATTTAAAACAGGAACGATAAACAGAAATTGGAAAACTAGCTAACTAGATGAATGCATGCTTTTATATTCTATCGTTTAATCTTAGCACTTGAAGGTTTAGATCCCTACCTTTTGGGTGTTTGGACGGATGATGATTTGGTGTAGAGGAAGGAGATATAAACTATTGCGAAGCAACAGTAATAGCGAACAACAGGAAGAAGAAATCCGTAGCAGCAGGCTCGGTTGGATGAAGGCAGCAGCAGGGATCAAGCAACAGGAAGGAAGATTGCAGGAGCTTTATTCCCCTTCCGGAGTTCCTGCATCCCACAGGAAAGAAAGAAAAATAAGAGAAGAGGAAGAAGAATATGTTAAGAACAACCTACGTTCATTTGCTAGTCTAGTATGTGGTCATATGCCGCTGCGAGAGTGTAGGGTACTAGCCCGGGTGTTCATGTTACCGCTGTGAGTGTGAGAGTGACCCGTCCCGTGACTTGATCCGAGTCCGGAAGTGAGTCAGACTACCCTTGAACTTTGCCGGTTCCTCAACTGTGCACGATCCGCGTTTCCCTCGCTAAAGGGACGACGAGTGAGCTTACCTTCTGTTAGCGACGTATAGCCCTAGGATCTCTTAGTGTCGGGCCTCATGCCCCTCTTATTGGCGCGTTGCTGGTCGTGTCCACATGTAGAGTCCGAGGTCCGCATCACCTAGAGTCGGCTCCCGTGTCCGTCCCGCATCAAAAAGTCAATAGTCTTTGATGCGGGATGGACAACGAACCTGGGACTCGAAGTCGCGGACGACCCTAAGCGAGGGAAACATGTGGATCTGTGCGGTTGAGGAACCGACAATGAGTCTCGGGTATCAGCTTTTTCGTGTGCTCGGATCGAGTCACTGGATGGGTTCCACTCAGTCACTCTCGTAGCGGTGATCAAATATCGAGCAAATTATCCTAACACGCTCATGCAACGGCATACGAAAATATACGAGATAAGCAAAATGCCAAAGTAGGACGGTGGCGAGTGTACCTCCATGCTCTGGGCGTGGGGAAGACGACCCTGGTCAAGACTCGTACTCCCGGTGTATAGTAAATAAATAATTACAGCAGTGAATTTTTATTGCCGACTCCACGCAGAGAGGGCCGCCGTCGTGGAGGGGACCACCGCGGTGGAGCCCGTCGCAGACGATGGGGCCGAGGGGGCCGCGGAGGGGCCCGCCACCGAGCCGACGATGACGGGGAGGGTCACGCGGGACCCAAAGGTAGGCTTCCAAAATTGCCCTCCCCCATTGTCATTTTAAAATTTGCATGCTTGTTAGGAGCGGGGTTTTGTTTTTCAAAGGTTAGGAACCGGTTGGGGGCCTATGGATGGCTCCCGCCGGCGGGGAGGGCCGGCGCCATCGTCGGGGAAGACGACGGTTGTGCGGTCCATAATCGCCCGTATTACCTTGAACATGCGGCCTATATAGGGCTGCATGCGGCTTAAACGGCCGATTCGGCTCGAACGAGGTAGGGGGATGGAATCCTGAGCTCGCTAGGAGCCTTCCCTGTAGCATGCCCATCGTCGTTATGTCTTAATAGCATGCCCATTGTCCATTTTCATTTTTCGTGCCATGAACATCATTCTTTATGTTTTAATCCTCCATGGGCATCGTCGCTATGTTTTATAGCTGTAGCATGATGTTGTGGACACATGTATTGGTAGGGAAACAGGTTCCAACGTGAATCCCGTCAATTTCGGTCGACCGGGAGGTGTTTCGGTTTCGAACCGAACCCATTCGCAACCCAGACGGTGTGATGGTCATCCCAGTGACCATCACACTTGTAATGCCCCTAATAGGGTGCGTTACGTTACTATGGCGGACCAATAAAGGTGCGTCACAGCTTGTGTAACGGCCGATCATTCGACCATTACATCCCATTTGACTTAGTTTAACTTAAATAGGTGGTTGGCGTGATGGTCAATCGTGCGATCATTACAGCCTTGTAGCGCGCCCCTATAGGTGCGTTACATTCCTGTAAAACTGTGGATTTTTCACTTGTTCGGGTAAGCATAACGGCCCTAGGGTGGCGCACCACAGTCTTGTCGCGCCCCTACCCTAGACCGTCACAGCCTATGAAGGGGCAGTGTTGACGCGTTACATTCTCTAGCATTCTAAAAGTTATAAATTTATTTCCCAATGCATTCTATGTTACATATCTATCATGTTTAAGTTATTTTATAATACAATGGCTTACTTTTAGATCCCAGTAGAGTGCTTTCTCCTTCCTCGTGATAAAATCACTAGTCGTAGCCCAGCGACCCCTAGCGTCGGGCCGCCTGGAAGAGGTGGAGGGGAATTCCCAATACCCGATTTTTAAGCTAGTTTCGTGGGCCCTCGGCCAATAGTAGCGTCCTGCTAAGAGGGAAAACTGGCTAGAGAGCCTGGCTCAGGCAAGAGTCAGTGTGTTCACACGTGGTCAGAGGCTTGGACTGGCACCGACGGGTGTTACTCTGACTAGTTACTTGGTTTGGTACTTTTATGCCTCTCACTTGGAGACTCTAGCCACGTGAGAGCGCCTTCAAGCCCAGAAAAACATCCAGATGTATCAGGCTCGTATGGCAAATGCCTTCAACAAACTCGTGAAAGGACGAGAATTCAAGAAGGGCGACCTTGTTATGGTCAAGAGAAAAGGGGTCATGGCTTCCAACCCGAAAGGAAAGCTGACTGCAAACTGGGAAGGTCCCTATGTGGTGCAAAGAGTCTATGAGGGCGGAGCCTACATGGTTGTTAACCACCGTGGAGACGTGCAGTTCCCACCCCTCAATGGCAAACACCTGAAGCTCTATCATGCCACGCCGCTACCCTATGAAGAGTCGGCAGATAACGGTAGCTAGAGCCGATAAAAAAAAGCTCAAAAAATAAAAAATCACGTTCCGCGATCCTCGGAACGCACCGATCGCAATGGTACCACTCACGCTCGGGTGAACGACCACGTTCGCCCGCAACGGCGTGCCGAAGGATTTGCCGGAACTGGGTCAGAAATTGGAAAAACGCGCCGGAAAAGCCGCGGAACGCCTCCAGGCCCCCAAAACGGCCCCGAATCGCGCCGATCCGAACACGAAAGATGTCCAAAATGGAATTCCGGACACGACAGAGCCAGACGCTCCGAGAAAGTAAGTATGGGACCCAAAAATAAGGATCCGAAAGGGTCTGAGACATCACAGCCCTCCCCCCTTAAACAAATTTCATCCTCGAAATTTAAGAACGAAAGCACAGGAATGGGGGAAAACTCACGCAAACAAATAAGGATACAGCACCCGCATCTCATCCTCACGCTCCCAAGACGCCTCACCACCAGAATGATGCTGCCAGACCACCTTAATCAGAGGGATAACCTTGTTCCGCAGGCGCTGTCTCGCGGATCCTCAACGCGGACAGGGTACTCCGGAAGGGATAGATCTGGGGTCACCTCGGGCCAAACGGCATCCTCTAGGACATGGGAATCATCGGGCATGTACTTCCAAAGCATTGACACGTGAAACACATCATGCACAGCAGATAGCTCTGGAGGTAACTACAACCGATAGGCAACTTCCCCAACACGCTCGACAATGAGGAAAGGACCAATATAGCGGGGACTCAGCTTCCCACGCTTGGAAGATGCCTTGAGTGCACCCCCTCTCTCTCCCTCTCTCCTTGTTCTTGATGTTCTTCCCACTCCCTCCTCCAATATCCTCTAGATCTGCTCCTAAATCTTCTATCTCCCTCAAATCTCTTCCTATTACATTCTTCCTCTATCTATTGTGAACGTTCACCGCCGCCGTCGCCGCCGTTCGTGCCGCCGTTGAGCCACCACAAGCCGGCCTTCATCTTGCTGCCCCAAAACTCAGAGTTGCAGGACAGCAGCTCGGTAAAAAGGTTGGTACAGGAGATCCGACCGTTGGATCATGACGAAACTTTGAGGGTAGGTTCCCCCCACCAAAGACCATTCTCAGTTCAATTTTCACCCAGATCCAAACTCGTTTAGGCCCCTTTCCAGTCCACTGTTCTTCACCCCCACAATCTACCTGTGAGCATACCAGTGTGATAGACGGTGGTAGACGAATTTTCTCACCCCCAAACGTTGTCAGAATCCTTCAAAAGACCTATGTGCGTAACCATCACTCTCCCTTCTACCACCACAAAAATTACCAAGCCATAAAACCTCCATCAAATCCTCGGTCCAGCCCCATAAACAGGCAGCTTCTATTCTGCCCTGTGTGTTCTTTATTTCGGGACAGAAAACTCAGTCAGTTGCAGAAGCCATCATTTCCAGCTGCACCGTTAGATGGATCTGAAACTCACATAGGTCGAAGATCTTCGAGTCATCTTCGTAACGACGCTGGTCTCGCTTCGATCCGACGTCGGGACTGGTCGTGGCGGCCGATCTCGTCGAAGTGCGCAGTTCTGGCCAGAAAGTGAGCTGCGGGACAGCCTTGGGAAATAAATCCCAAGAGATCGCCCACCACCACTCCGGTGACCGCCGCTCCCGGGGATCGACCCGGGGCACTCCAGGAGCTCCCCCACCAGTCGCTGCAGCCAAGAGCCACCCTGGAGGTCTCCATCCCAACGGCGGGTCCCACGTGCTATCCTGCGGGCCCGAGTGAACCGTGTTGAACCAGCCGACCACGCCCGCCCGAGCGCCTCCAATTGCTGCCCGTCAACCCGTGAACGGCGCTCCCGGACTGCTGTTGTGGCGAGATATGGAATGAATGCAGGGGAAGCGGCGGACCCAGATTTCATGGTTGCAGGTCCGGGCAGTGTATCTGGCACTGTCGGACTTTCAGCGAGAGAGATTGGCGGCGATGGGATTCGCCGAACTCCTGAGCATCGAGCTGTGTCGCTTTGACACACCTCTCCTATATGCTCTGCACGACCACTGGGACCCGGTGCGTCGGTGCTTCCTCTTCCCGTGGGGGCACATGGTCCCCACATTGGAAGATGTGGCCCGGATCACGGGTTTGCGCGCGCATGGGTCTTCGGTGACTGGGAGTACTTATCCCGATTATCGTGACATGGCCGGGGAGTTGCTCGAGTTGGACCTGCTGCACCCGGAGCGACAGTCGACGACTGTGATGAGGGCGGCGCTCCAGGACAGCCTGGGGCTTAGAGGCTCCGGGATAGCGACCGGTGAGCTGCCCGAGCAGCACCTACAGAGGCTCGTGGTCCGAGCCAGACCGAGAGTTGCGGCGGCGGCGGGAGCAGTGGCGGACATAGTACTTCGGCGATTCTTGATGCTATTGTTCGGGCGGCTTATTTTTGCGACCAGAGCGGACGTGATCAGCTGCCGCTTCCTACCACTTCTCGAGGACCTCACCCACGTGGGCGACTACGCGTGGGGCGCAGCAGTCCTCGCCTTCCTCTTCAAGACCCTCAGCTCGACGACCAGGTAGACGATGCTTGGGGGCTTCTCTCCCTTGCTCCAGGTACTTGTTCTGATCTTAGCTCAGCTTTCATGACTTCTAGATGCTTTCCTAAATGCCGACTTACTATTGTGATGCAGGTTTGGGCCTACGTCCGGCTACCCAGGCTCGGGCGAGGGGAGCTGGCCTTCCCTAGCGCGATCCCGGTCGCGAGATGCTGGGTTGCTCCCCGGGAGACCGGAGGACTTAGGAGGCAGGTTCGGGCCCTACAGGACGAGCTGGACGCCTTCCCGTATGCCTCGGTACGCTTCTAAACTCAGACTCCTAGCTAAAGACTCTCTATGCTTGTGATGCTGACTTGACTTTGCTATTTGACAGGTACGGTGGACTCCTTACGCCGAGGAGGGACATGATGACCTGTTATCATGCCCAGAGGCGGCTTCTTGGTATTGTCATAAGCAGTGACTGTAATGGTAGATGGCCGAATCTGATTGTCTGGAATGCCACACATTTTCAAGGTGCTTGGTGGCAAAACATTAATAGAAGCGCCAGTGTCCACCAAGCATTGCTTTACTAGAACTTTGTTGATATCTACAGTAATGCACAGAGCATACTTTCTGGCCGGCTGCGGAGTCAATTCATGTTCATAGAAAGTGATCGCCGGCTGACTGTTGACGGGAGCGAGGACTGTAGTGATTTGCTCCGCTGCTATATCCTCGTTCACCATCACTCTTTCGAGATATTGCTTTAAAGCTCTCTGATGTACAGCGGATCTTTTAATAAGCTCCAAAATTGAAATCTGAGCCGGCGTTCTATCAAGGTGCTTCAACAAATCATACTCTGTGCCTGGCACGGACTCCTGTTCCTGCTCTTGCTGGTCCTGTGCGAGCTCCTGCTCCCGCTGGGGAAATATTCTGTGAAACATGCACCCACTCCGGAGCACCATAGTTTCAGACGCCTCTGTCGGGGCGGGTGGAGATTGAGAAGTAGTGGAGGCTGGTGTGTTGATGGTTGGAGGATTGGTAGTAGGAGGGGTGGTTGCAGTAGGCCTTGCCGTCGAGGGTGGAGGGTGAGGTTGGATAGGTGGCGTGCGGAGTAGGAGGGATCGCAGAGGCATGGCGGTAGAAGGAGGAGTGGGTTGTTGTGGAATCAGTTGTGGCGGGGTTGTGGATTGTGGAGAATTGGGTTGTGGAGGAACGGTTGCCGGCAAGGGGCGAATGAGGAGAGGCCTGTTTGGCGAAGGGTTTGTAGGGGGAGGTGTATGTGGAGGTTGGCGAATGAGAAGGGGTCGTGCAGTAGTAGTAGGGCGAATAAGGGGACGTGAGGATTGGGGGGTTGTTTGAGGAGTCCTTAGCAAACGGGGTGGTTGGTGGGTTTCTTGGTTAATGGCCCCGACAGAGGCGCTTTCTTCTTTCCATCCCTGCCCTCTTTCCACCTCGCGGATCGAGGAGACAGGGTTAACTTGTTGATTTTGTGCCGGATGCTCCGGCAGTGGATTATTCGGGGAAGCGTGGGGCTCACCCACGCCGCGGCGGAGTCGCTTCAACCTGATCAAGCCATTACAACACTACTCCCCACATAGGGGGGGTGATCTCGGGGTGGGGGTTAATGTAGATACAATCAAAACTACCTCCGCGCAGGGAGGGGCTTTCAGCCGGCCAAGCGGGGAAGGGAAAGACGAGGATTAGGACTCCTCGCGGTGTCGGTGCCGGATCTGGTTCTGCACAGGAACAGGGTACTGACTGGAAGTGTTAGAATTTCTGTGGAATCTCCCGAGCTCCGATGGCAGCGAGACCAGCGCCAAAACTTCCGTGGTGGGCGTGGGATGGTCCAGGAATTTTGGAGGGAGCCGGTGTGGCCGTCGCCGAGTGTGGTGGTTCGGGAAGCAGAGCCTCTGTCTTCTGCCACGGACTGATGCAGCACTTCAGCTCCAGGAAGACGACGTCGCCACGGACAGCCCCGACCTCTGATTTGGGCAAGGTCAGTGGCGTTGGAACCGTTGTCGAGCCATCTTCAGAATGAGACCCACAGGGGTGCCAGCAAATGTCGGGGTAGGCCGCTGCAGCTCGAACATTGACGGGATGTCAGCTCTGCCCCAGGGTGGACAGCGCTGCGCACTCGGGGGAGAAATAAGAGGATAATTTGCTCCGGAGTCCGAATGGGGTCCCGCTTCTTGGAGAAGGAAGAAGACTCATCGAGGAGGTCGTCGGTCAAGCCCCGTCGTTAGATCGCTCGACAATTGGTCGTGGCAGTGTCTGCAATCGTCCTCAGGTTGCTGACTGGGGGCTTGCCTGTGCAGTCGGGGTAGAACGCTTCTCCCCGGTAGCCACGAAGTCGGATGAAGGCGAGACGACCACCGGAGCAAAGTAGACTCGGAGATGCTTCTTCTGATACCTCTTAGGCCTTCAGGGACGCCGAGATGAAGATGCAGTGGCTTCTACAAGCTGCTGGTCCTCAGGAAGGCAGCAGACATGATGGGGTCATCACCTACACCCTGTTTTTTTTTTGGGGCCCGGACAGCTCGTCGGCAAGCGCCACTGCGTCCGTCTTATTTTCCTGAGCCCATCCATGTAATTTTCTTAATTAATACGGTAGCTGCAGCCTATGATGTTTCCACTGCTGCGTCCACGCAACCAGACAGAAGCGTTGACGCACTGGAGTTCTTGTTAGCTACAAGCTATGTTGCTTCTACTGCAGCATCTATGCAACCGGACAGAAACGTTGACGCACTGAGGTCTTTGCTAGCAGTAACTTTTGTTACTTGCGCTACTGCGTCCACGCTGTCAAGCTTGGAGCGTTAACGCACTAGTGCATTCCAATGGATGCTTTCTTTATTGCTACACTGCTGCGTCCACGCTGCCATCCTGGAACGTTGACGCACTAGTGCATTTCAGTAGCTGTTCCTGTCTCATATTCAAACATGAATAAATGCATATGTTAGTGAAACAAATTTGAACATGTCACATTGGAATTCAGTTTATCATGCATCTACCCTTTAGTTGTTATCATCAAAACCAGAGGGATAACATTCTCCCCCTTTTTGATGATGACAACCCTGGGATAATTTAACACTGGAGGCAACAGATAAACTGAAAGGATTTCCCAGCTAAACAAGAAACAAGCAGTTTCCATTCAACTTCATTAACAAGAGATTGCGTTAATAACAACAAGAGATCTATGTAGTGTTCACAAAAGTTTCACAAAAGATATCTATCACAGAAATGATATGTCCATGCACATTCATGTCCTTAGATGTCTTTACAATCTACAATCTCTCCTTACAAATAACCATCTACCATCTATCATCTCTCCCCCTTTGACATCATCAGGAAGGGGAGGATCATGAAAAGTGGCAGCTCTGTCTGGAAGAGGAGCCTCTGTGTTGCGCCAGACCAGACGAAGGCCTTTGGTAAGGAAAGTGTTCGCGTGCCAGTAGTGCGTGAACATCAAAAGATATCTCATGAAGTTGTAGTTCTAATGTGCCACGCAGAGAAGCAAAGTCAGAGGAGAGATCAGAGGAGACACTGTTGATGTGCTCAGTTTTGTTGCTAAGGGTGAGAAGTGAGGAAATCATGGTGTCAATCTTGTCAACAACAGCTGTGATACTGCTTGGGAGTTCAGTGATCGGCCCTTTCAATTGTTCAACAGCTATCCTGATGTCATAACATTAGAGTCGTATGACTCAGGGACCGTTGTAGTTGTAGGTCTAGTTGCCTCGTCCTGAGTCTGTTGGCAGTCTCCTGTGCTGTCTTTGGTGCTTCGAAGTACGTATTACAGGGCACTCTTGCTTGTATGTACTTCGGCACTTGTGTTTTGGAGTCCATGTCTTGTGAGCCTTCACTAGTCGTAGCCTTACGGCATGCTTCGGCGTGATGGCTTTTATAGCGGGGCACTTCCGGTTCACGATTTTTAAGCTAGTTTCTGTCGGCTCACGCGGTTACCGTTGCGTCCTACGGGGGGAGAAAACTAGCTAGGGACCTAGCTTAGGCAAAAGCCAGTGTGTGCACACGTGCTCAAGGGCTTTGGACAGATGCCGACGGGCGTTCCCCTGTCTAGTCACTCACGACTTGGTTACTATTCTGGTTCTGATAGTGTCTTGGTCTCTGCCTGACTGTGGGCATAGCAGATGAGATGCTTGTAGGCGCAGCATAAGACGTCAGTGGACGCAGCTGGCTGTTCTTCTAGTGTGGGGTGCTCTAGTCACATGACACGTGACCCTTCGCGGTTCTCTTCGTGTTTCTTATGCATCGTGACCTTCTGGGTTAGCCCTCTCGTGGCTGTACTCGAGGTCAGTGTCTATCTCCTGCATGACGTTCCGATCGTGTATGGTCGTTCTAGTAGTGTTATCTGAGTCTGTCTAGGTTTTCCTAGGCTTTTTTTGCTGTTCTTGCAGTCCTCGTTTGGAGCCTAGCGTCGTGTCGACAGTTCGGTAAGCTTCTGACTTTTCTTTGTTCAGAGTTTACCCTTCTATCTTTGTTTGGTGTAGTGTCTGCTTGGAGTAGTTTTGGGGGTCGAGGTTAGTTCGGTAGTCGTGCTCGTCTGGGACGACTTCTTCCCTTTTTCCTGTTAGCTCCCAAAGCACTTAGTTTTCTCCCTACTCTTGCTTCCTCTTCTTTACAGCTTTGTAGTTTAGCTTGTTATGTCCCCTAGAACTCAAGTAAATTGTGTTTTTATTTTGATGATAGCAACACATATTCTAACTTGTTTTGATGACAGCAAAGCAATAGTAACTGGTTTTTCTTCTGTGCAATTGTGGGCCTAGGTGGAGGGGTGGATATGGGGTCCACATGGACTGGGTTGGCTTGGGGTCTCTTCCCCTTGGGATCGCCCAGTCGTGGAGTGAATCTAGGAGGCCTAGAGATTCGCCTCTCCTCGCGCCCGTAATGTCGGGGCCTCTTATAGTCATAATAAGGATCATAGTCTAACCCTTTCCTTTCAAACTCATCCCGTGGAGGCCAGGCTCTAAGGTCATCATTCCTAAACAGGGGTTCGTTGACTTCCCATCTAAATTCATCCCATGGGGGCCAAGCTCTAGGATTGTAGTTCTTAGGTGGGGGGTCATTGGCTTCTAGCCTAGTGATTTGGGTGGCCATGGTATCAAACTGGGAGGCAAGGGTATCACACCGCTCAAGGAGGCCACTTATGGTGGCTTTAATTCGATCCACGGTCATTAGGTGGCCCTCTCTCGGGGACTCTTGGTAGTCGTAAGAATTGGAATGCATGGGGGGAGCCAAGGTTGACGGGTTGGACCGGGACAAGGTTCCTCTACGGGTGGGCATGACAAATGATGCACGACTCACAAATGATAGCAATGCATGGCCCTAGGACTTAGACTTGGTAGAGACAAGTCTAGGACTTGCTCTGATATCAACTGATGTGACACAACGATGAGGGAGGATAGCAAGTAAATGATGGGTCCTCGGACCTATTACACAAGCACACACACAACAAGCAACTCCTCGGTAGAGGCCGAACCCACCGTTGCTCACACACAGACCCAGGTGACTCGGCGATGCCAAGGAGAGGTGATGGATCAGATCCCTGGCTAGTAGAGAGCCAGTAGGGCTAAGGTGGCCCTCCCAAGGTACATAGCCCACGATTCATGGGGCTGGCCGGTGTCAATTGGGGCACTTGGTCCCTCTCTCACACACCCACGGTGACCGCTCGGGAGTGGAGTACTTCGGGGTCGGGTGCTCTCTCACTTGCTCAACGGAGCAACGTTGCGGATATTAAATGAACAAGAATAAGCTATGGACCAAGGTTTAGAGTTCACCTAGTTGGTTTGAAGAAACCAACACCGCTCGAAGACGTGGGCGAGCGGGGAAGTGTGGTTTTAACAGTCGCCTGGTTCAACTGACGATAGTCAATGCACAGCCTCAGACTACCATCCTTCTTCTTCACGAACAACACTGGCGCACCCCACGGGGAATAACTAGGACTAATATACCCCTTTTCCAGTAGCTCCTGCAACTATGCTTTCAGCTCTCGCAACTCCGCAGGTGCCATACGATAAGGGCCCTTCGACATAGGCACCGTACCAGGTACCACCTCAATCACGAAATCAATCTCTCGCTGCGGCGGCAACCCTGCCAACTCCTTGGGAAAAACATCGTGAAACTCGCACACGACAGGGATGTCCCCTACATCCGGACACTGTCGCTCGACCAAAACCATGGAAGCAAGAAAACCCTGACAACCCACATCAAGTATACGACGAGCCTTAATAGCCAAAATAAGCAAGCGGGAAGAGGAAGATCGGATACCTCGATAACAGAAGGTAGGTCCATGAAGCTGTCAGAAGTAGACATTCTTCGAGCCGCAATCCACCAAAGCATGATGTACCTCGAGCCAATCCATGACCAAGATGACATCGAAGTCCTGAAGCGGTAACGTGTAGAGCCTGGCCGACAAGTTCCGCCCTTCCACCCACACGGGCACCTCTCGAAGCAATATGGAACGTGCACGAAATCGCTAGTAGGTAACTCCACCGCCATGTCATAGGACACCTCGGTCACCGAATCCTCCATGCTCTGAGTAAAATCCTCTGAGATAAACGAATGAGAAGCGCATGAATCAAACAAAACATGAGCTGCACAACCCAAAATCGAGAGAGTACCTTCCACCAGCTGCAACGGCGCAACCTCTGCTCTAGTCATGTGGGCCACTCTGCCTCGAGATCTCTGCCTCCCTACAGTAGCTGACCGGGACAACTAAGGAAACTGCTCCTGTTGCTGGCACTACGGCGGCTGTGTTGGCACTTGCTGGGGCTGACAATGCTCTTGTTGCTAAAACCTAGACGGATGACTTGGCCGCTACGGACAGTCACATGTCATGTGCCTTGGCTGGTCACACCTGAAGCAAACCACGGGTGCTGGACACGGTCTGCCTGGATGAGAGCCACCACACCTGGGACACCGTAGCTTTAATCTCCGCGTATGCTTCGGCTTCGGCCCACTTGGTGAAGTACTCCGTGGCGGTGAGGATAAAGGATTTTTGTTTGGTTTGGGAGTTAGGATCACCGAGCGGGCCAACGACATCGAAAGCCCATATGGAGAATGGCCAAGGAGCAGAAAGAGGATGAAGCGATAAAGCTAGAGCATGGATTTTATCAGCGTGGAGTTGGCAATTAAGACACCTCCGGACATAGAGGGAGCAATCTTCCTCTAGAGTAGGCCAATAGTAGCCCTGCCTAAGGGTTTTCTTTGCTAGAGCCTGGCCATTGACATGACCTCCACACTTGCTAGAATGAGCCACTTCGGCTACCTTCCAAGCTTCATCATCATCTAGACATCTCATGAGCATTCCATTAGTAGTGCGCCTGTACAGTTCTCCAGTGATGATAGTGTACTTCGAGGTGGCTCTTCTTATAGCCTTACATTGCTTGGCGTTTGCCCCTTTTGGGAACGATCCATCTCGACAATACAGCTCGATCTCATGATACCAGGGCAATTCTTAAGGATCTCTTCTAATTCTGTCAAAGATACTTCCTTTAATGCTTCCTTCTCAGCCCTCGCCTCTACAATTTTCCTAAGGTTATCATACCAAGGATCCTGAAGAGAGGGTGCGTCCAGTCTCTGAACGATGATAGTCTTAGTGCTCCGACTGAGAGGAAAAGATAGAAAGGAAGCGAGGGAGGCTAAAGTATCAGGTAGAATGTTCTAAGATCAGGGAGTATGGATGTAGATCAACTTGCAAAATTGCCTAGCTAGGAGAGTGATCAAATCTTGATAAGGTTTGAGCTTAGGGTCACAAGTGCAGTAAGTGGACAGAACCTGCCGTAGGACGAGCTGAGAGTCCCCTATGATCTTCAAGTGGCGTGCGCCTAGGAGGTAGGCGTGCTTCAAACCGGCTAGGAGAGCCTCATACTCAGAGATGTTGTTGGTAACAAGAAATCAAAGCTGATAAGCGAAAGGGATCGTCACCCCTTCCGGCGTGAGAAGGGCAACGCCTATCCCTGGCCCTGAGAATTGAGTGCACCGTCAAAGTGCAGAGACTAGAATGATCGAGTCAACAACTGCACTTGAAAGGTCTGTGCATACCTTCTCTGTCAGTCAGGTAAGGCAAATGCACATTTCAATTGGTAAATACCAAGGACTGTGCAAGCTCAGCATGTTTGAGTCCGTGCACATTTGCATCGCTTAGAGTCCTAGTATGTTTCAAGGCTCAGCACTTACAAGGTTCTAGCCCATTTCAACTCCATGCATGTTCTAACGGTGTTGCAAACATAAGTCCATGCATATGAGGTCTGGGCATGCTATGTCCATGCTAACACTATTGCATACATAGTCCGTGCATGTTTCTTTGTTAGAAGGAAAAATAAAGTCTGTGCACTTTCCTCAAAACTAAGTCCGTGCACGTTTGATCCATTCAACATGAAGTTCGTGCACCTTCCCCAAACCAAAGTCTGAGCACCTATTCCTTCAGAACAAATAAAGTCCGTGCACGATTGCTTCATGCATGTGAAGTCCGTGCACATATTTCAATCTAAGCCCGTGTACATCCTTCAATCTAAGTCTGTGCACGTTTGTTCCATTGCACATGAAGTCCGTGCACCTTTCTCAAACCAAAGTCCGTGCATGTTCTCATCCTTGCAACTGCAAGTCCATGCATATTTCTCTTTTGAACATTCTTGCGTCCGTGCATTCTGAGTCCGTGCAAATTTTTGCTCTGTACAAAAACATAAGTCCGTGCATGTTTTACTTCTTGTGATTGTTGAGTCCGTGCATGTTTTGGTATAAACACCAAGTCTGTGCATGTTTTGGTGTGAACACCAAGTCCGTGCATATTTTTGATTTGAACACCAACTTCGTGCACATTTTGGTTTGACCACCAAGTCCGTGCATGCTTTTGGGTTGAACACCAAGTCCGTGCATGTCTTTACTTTGATCACACGAAGTCTGTGCATGTTTTTAACTCTGCAAATACAAGGTCTGTGCATACTAGAGTTACGGGCATACACACGAAGTCCGTGCAACTAAGGTCCGTGCACATTTCATTCACATGTGATGCCTAGTTCGTGCAGATTTTCTCCTGTGCACTTGACAGTCCGTGCACACTTATCTAACGCCCTAATTAAGTCCGTACAAGATTTAACTATGGAGCAAGGTTTAGAGTTCACCTAGTTGGTTTGAAGAAACCAACACCGCTCGAAGACGTGGGTGAGCGGGGAAGTGTGGTTCCCCGCACACTGCATCGATGCCGCTTCCCCTATTAACAATACAAGCACTACTCCCCGCACAAGGGGGTTGGACTAAGGGAAGGGAATTAACGGTTATAACAAAATACTACCTCCACGCAGGGAGGGGCGTTAAGCCGGCCAGGCGGGGTGGGGGAAGAGGACCGCAAGATTGCCGACGTAGTCACTCGGTCGATTCTGCCAGCTTCAGGAACGGGCTGACCACCAGTTGCTGTAGACGGCTCCACAGTCTGTGGCGAACTCGGATGATGCCGAAACTAGTGCCAATACGTCGCTAACTGGTTCAGGAAACCTCCAAAATTTTTGGGGAATGACCCGGAGAAGTTGCTGGCCCTGGCTGATTCTGTAGCAGGGTGGCTCTAGTCTGACTGGTTCGGTCTTCAGAGCATAGCAGCAGGAAGTTGGCACTGTCACGAATGCTCCCGGAGTCGGAATGGCGCGGGACCAAAGCCAACGCGTCCGTCTACGAGTCGCCTTCAATCTTCGACCAGGAGGGCCTCCAGGAGAGGTCAGAGTAGAGAGATAGGGGGTACACAGTAGCAAGGTATAAGGATTGGATTTCTGTGGACTGACCTACGCACCCAGGCGAGAAAATTCAGAACGAGCAGTCCCAACCTCCGAATGAAGCTCTGTCGACTGGGTTGGAAGGAGGACTGGTAGGAGAATGCCCCGGCCAAGCAGTGCACCAAGGGGAGTAGGGATGTGGCCGTAGCAGCTTCTGCAATGGTGCTCTAGTCTTCCCACAAATGCCTGATGCGCGCTCTGACGAGAACGGACCTTTAGGATAGCCTCGAGCTTGGATGAAGACGCAACCACCTCACAGTCGAAGCTGACTTGAAGTTCTTTCTGTCGGTGTATAGTATGCCTCCAGTGGATGCTGGAGGACCTCGAGGCAGCCTCTACAAAATGGGATTCTGTTGTAGTTTGTGATCTAGGTGTGCAAGATGGTGCTCGGTGTAGTGGGGGGTGATCACATGTCCAGAAGAAGACCCAACATAAATCTATACAGAAGTCTAGTGGGTCAAAAGTGCAACAGAGATCGAATGCTGCTAGGGGCCAGACTAGCCAAACATACCAGCCCAAGGTCCAGACCTATTGCACTTATCCTCTAAGACAGTCACAACCATTATATAGGTCTGGATGGAATCATGTCCAAGGGAGGTTCTGATATCAGTCTTTTCCCACACATTGGTATAAACCTCAGTTTGCTAGCTGGGTTGGTCAGTCTAGGACATGGGGTCCTAATAGACAGGTCTTCCTTGGTTAGTCTAGGACCAATGCTGGCTGCAACTATCTGAATACCTATTGGCCTGAGCACTGGCACAAAAATAATCATGCTGCTAATAAAGCTGGTGTCAGGACTCAACAAAATCCACCGCACCAGAAGAAGAAGTTTCAATCAGTTGGTGCTGAGAAAAAGAAGAATAATGAAAAGAATTTTAGGAATTCCACCAAGCCAACCATGTTTAGACAAATGTGGATTCCTAAACAATTACTATCTTGCTTAAATTGTTCTATTTTTGTTTCAGAGCCCAAATAGTTTTGGGTTCCAAAATTCTCGACCTGATTGTGTTTGTTGGTATGCCTGACAGCCAGGAGCAACATGTGGTACCTGGATAGTGGCTGCTCCAAGCATATGGCAGGAGACAGGGCCAAATTTTCTATGCTGACTGAGAAGACTAGAGGCCTTGTCACCTTCGGAGGTAACACAAAGGGTAAAATAATCTAGTCAGGTAACGTAGGTAAGTGCACTATCTGCTGCATTGACGAAGTCATGCTAGTTGAGGGCTTAGCGTATAATCTTCTTAGTATCAACCAGCTGTGTGACAAAGGGCATAGAGTTGTATTTGATTCTCAATGTTGTAAGATATATGTACATGACACTGATATAATAAAATTTTTTGGAAAAAGAATAAATAATATTTACATGGTAGATTTAGACGAACTCTCTCATTCTAACCTATGCCTCACTGCCAATAAAGAAGACATTGCATTTCTGTGGCATCGTAGGTTAGGCCATGCTAGTTACACTGTATTGCACAAACTAAATAAGCACGCCCACGCACTCAATAAAAATCCCGGGAAAACTCCATTCCCAACGAACAAACAAATAAATAGTTAGAAGAAAAGTGCGTCCACACTCTCCTGCTGTCCTTTGGCTTATTCGGCCTTCTTCCCTAATGTTGGCTCTCGTAGCCTGCTTTCCAGATGATTTCGACTCTCATAGCTTACTTTCCCCCTATCTTCCAGCTCTCACAGCCTGCTTCCTCAATTTCGGCTCTTGTAGCCTACTCTCCCAAAATAGGTTCTCACGGCCTGCTTTCCCGCTTTCTTTGGGCTTACGCAGCCTGCTCCTCTAATCTCTCAACTTCGACTCTTGTAGCCTGCTCTCCCAAAATGGGTTCTTGCGACCTGCTCTCCTGATTTCGGCTCTCGCAGCCTGTTCCTCTAATCTCCCGACTTTGGCCCTAAAAGTCAACTCTCCCAAAATGGGTTCTCGCGACCTGCTCTCCCGATTTTGGCTCTCGCAGCCTGCTCTCATAATCCCTAAATCTCGGCCCTTAAAACCTGCTCTCCCAATTTCGGTCGAAGCTCGCTCTCATCTATTCTGAATGTCCTATCTCTCAGCTCAGCCACTTTGGCCAAAGCTTGCTATCACATATTCCAAATATCTTATCTCTTGGCTCAGCCACTTTGGCCAAAGCTCACTTTCACATGTTCAAGATTTCCTATCCCTCGGTTTAGCCATTCCAGCTAAAGCTCACTTTCATATATCTCAGATTTCTTATCCTGTGGTTTAGCCATCTTGGCCAAAGCCTGCGTTCCTATATTCAAGATATTCCCTCTTTTGACTTAGTCATCTCGGCCAGAGCCCACTTTCCTATATTCAAGAAGTCCCATCCTCCGGGTTAGCCATCTTGGCCAATGCCCGCTATCGAGACCAAGCGTCCGTCCCACTGCAATAACCAGTACAACTCGATCACCTAGACCCTTGGTCGAAGCCTGCTCTCCAATTTTAGGTTTTCATAGCCCACTTCCACTACCTTTCTGGGCTTTATAGCCTCCTTCATACATCCTTGGTCTTTATAGCATGCTTCCAAATTGGTTTTCACAACCTGCTTCCCATATCCCCTTGGTTCGCCTACGGACACGAGTGTGCGCTACGCGAGTGAGCCCGCTAGAGTGGGTCCACCGACTCGGTTGTTTGCTTGCAATTTAGGGCCAAGGAGTGGTGTCACATCAACTTTTCTTCGGCTTGCATTCTCCATAAGCCGTATCATTTACTTTTATGGCTTGATCACCGATTATCATATTTTGAGTGCCAACACAGGATCACTTGTTCTGAGCCTTGCCTTGGATCATGTGCCATTAACCTGGTACTTTAAGTTCCTCGTGGGTTAAGTTCTCAGGTTGCACGTAAGATGCTCGAACATTGGCTGTCCTCACATACTGTGCTTAAGTCCTTGCAATGTTAAATCACTTAGTTAATACTATATGGTCAAAGTCAAAGTCAATATGCCCAGACCGTAGTATGCTTATTACTAAACTAGAATTGACCTAAGTATGTCAGATATGCAAGCACGCAAGGTTAACCTCGACCTGAGTTACTGTGCATAACATAGAAAATGGAAACATGCATCGACCCTAGTGTGCACAATGTGCAACTAGTACTGACGGTGCAACTAGCACCGACCTCAGTCATGCACAGACTTTGCTAGGCACAAGATAAAACTTGCACCAACCTTAAGTGTGTGAGACAAAAGTCTGCACTGACTTCTATTGACCAAACCAAAACCTGCACTGACTTAGATGAGCATGTGCACTGGCCTCATATGAGGTTCTACAAGAGCGTACATAGACCTTGAACCTAGCCTTGACCCTAATATGCATGAACCTTAGGTATGCACAAGGGCAAGTATGCACTGTGATGTCCCAGACCCTCCGGATCCTTCTTCTTGGGTCTCAGATCTACTTTTCTCGGAGGATTTATTTCCATTATGCCTAAAATTATCTTCCAGACATCCTTCGTGTTCGGGCCCGTGCGATTCGGGTACGTTTCGGAGGCCCGAAACGTGTTCCGTGACTTTTCCCGCGTGTTTTTCGATTCCTGCGTGTGTGTTTTGGAAAAGTCTATGGAACCCTGTAGCGGGTGAACCGGGTCTTTCACCTACCCATGGGTGGTACTGTTGCGATCAACGCGTTCCGAGGATCGAGAATGGATGAGTCCTCTTGACCCGACTCTTGGCATTGGGCTTCATATTCCTCTTCCCATTCTTGGGAAGCCTCATAGACTTTGGTCACCTCCTTAAGTTTCCCTTGGGTAGGGTTAACTACTTCTTCAATAATTAAGTTGGACATGGCTCGTGAGGGACATTGATTGATGAAGCGTCCAAAGCCTTCACACCCAAAGTATTGTTGCCTATGTACCGGAATGGTACCACCTGTAGCAACCCTGAATTATGAAAAATAAAAATCTTGAGACAATGATAAATAGCGACTTCTGTAAAGTCGCCAATTCGTAAAACAACGCCCCTCCCAATTGGCGTCAATTAAAATTGGAATAAATAGGAAGAATCCTTTTTGGAATAAAACGAGTAATTAACGCCCCTCTCAGAGGCACCAATTATTAAAACGGAGCGCTTCCACCAAGTCGTTAATTTATAAAAATAATGCCCCTTACATAGTCGCTATTTAAAGGACGCCCCTAGACAAGGTGCCATTTATCCGAGAATCATAAAACGGAATGCGGTTGCAGAGTTCTGTTCGAACAGGGAGTTTTATGGAGTAAGATCAGGAAAGGGAAAGGGTTAAGATAGAAATACCTAGCCTAATCGAACTCTAACTGGTTAGGGATTCAATAGCCTATAAATACCCTTGCCCTCCACCCGTAAATCTTTGTTTGTCAATTTCTGCCAAGCCACGGTAAGGAAGCATCTTCCTTAACCTTATTCTATTCCTTCTTACTCTTCCTTACTTCTTCTTCTTCTTCCTATGAGATGCAAGAGCCACAGAATATTGTTAATCCCCTCGTTGTTGTAGATGTTCCAGCTTCGTCCTACTGCTATTGTTGCTGTCAATTGAGCACGACTTCTTCTTCTTCCTGTTGCTTGGGTTGTTGCTACTTACTATTACTATTTGCTGCTACTCTGTTGGGAACAAACTGCCGTATTCTTCTTCCTCCACACCCAGCTCGTCACCCAGTCCAACACCCAATCAGGTAGGATTCTAAACTTCAAATACTAGATCAAATCATAAGTAAGAATCATGCATACATATAGCTAGTTATTACTGTTTTCTCGTTCCCGGTATATCAAACGACATTAGCAGAAAGTCGGGCGACGCCCCACTGGAAGCTGTTGTTGTGCGTGATGGTGGTCTCCGGACCTATGTCCTCCGCCACGTACCAAGAGTTCCGTTCTAATAAACTGTGCATGGTAGATTACAACGACTTGCATGATCATCTGCATTCTTTACTTCGGCCTTGGCCACCCCTTTTTTCGGCAATTAATCAAAAGTTTTCCCTTCTCGTAAGGGATGTAATTAACGTCATAGCCTTAATGGTATGATGGACTGCTGGTCCCGACCGAACTACACTTTCGCCCGATGCGAGTCAGGTTGAGCGCATAATAATTTGTCACTTCGGTGACTGGCACGCCTAATAAACCCAATGGATAAAATAAACGTCCCAACATGGACTCAAATAAAAATATGAAAATTACATGACTCGACTTAGAAAAATGTGACGGATACAATGGAACCATACTGGTGAGCCACCGGGGCTGTGAAAAAAAAATGGAGGGCGAGAGATGCCCCCATCACTGATCCTCCTCGACAAGAGCCAGCACGCGCTCCTCCGTAGATTCCAACCCTGGACATAACACCAGATGTCAACACTCTACCATAAACTCTGAATCAAAGCCAATGAGGAGGAGAGAAGGAGCTGTATATACCTTCTAATGCCCCCTCTATCTCGACATCTCCGGTAGAAGAGGCCTCAGAGGAAGAAGAGCTCGAGCTCTCGCCAGTCTCCATCGTTGCGCTGCCACTGTTAGAAGAACTAGACGAGGTCTCTGATGAACCCCTGGCCGTGGGCAGATCAGAGGCACTTGCGCGTCAAGAAGCAAAGTCAGGCTACCACCAAATCTAGCCTAAAATGAAGATAACTCCCTAGCCAGAGGTGTTGGGCAAGGAGCTCACCAGTTGGGGCGTCCCCTTCGGAAACCCCCTCAATGTCGATGAACTCCTCGTCACCCCCAGTAGAAGCTGTGATAGGAGGCTTGTCTCTTGCTACCCGGGCCATGTTCCGGGGAAGCTCTCCCTCCTCTAGAGGGAAGGAGGCTGTCCCTTTGCTGGATCTTTATTCCCTTTACCTTTTTATAAATCAGGGGCCCACGGAGACCAGCCTAAAAATCGTCTAACTCAGGTCAAGCTCTCCACCACTCCCGGGTGGGTCCGCACCCACGTGCGCAGGAAGCTACGACTAGTGGATAGGTCACTGGAAGGTAAACTCTCAAGTCACGAAAACCGACTCCGAAAGTAAACGAGTACAAGGATCGCTCCTCGTACAACACCGACTCATGGTGACGTAAGCCAAAAATGCCACATCCCGGGACCCCCCACGGCGCCCCACACTTGGTCCCCACATGATGCCCAACATCAGTCAGACCACGGGTCAACTCGTGGATCGAGGTCCGCTCACCCGGGACTCGAATCGACACGAAAAAATCACCGGCTAGGCCTCAGACGATAAACGGTCCATCATTGGCCACTCACAGATGCACGACCGACTCACAGTCGTGCAGGGGAGAATGGACGGTCCAACTTAGCCGTCCGTCACTCCCAACGGAAAATAGACCATAACGTGCCTGCCCAGGGGCATTATAGTGCTTAACGGACCAACAGAGGTGCGTTAAGCCCCAAGTCACGAAAGTGAACATAACGCACTCCTCGAGGGGCGTTATGTACATAACGGACCAGACATGGTGCGTTATGTCACCGAGCAAAACAGACGATAACGCACTCCTCAAGGGGCGTTATGGGCCTTAACGGACCAGCTCTGGCACATTAAGTGGAAGGCAAGGGCGTTAAGCATAACGCACCTTCCCTGGGACGCTATAGTACATAACGGACCTCCCTAGGCGTGTTATGTAATAAGGACCCCCAACGATCAAAAACCAACGATCAAAAAATCATAACACACCAGCACCGACGCATCATGTCTGACATGGCGGTCAATCGAGGGACCGTTAAACCTACGAAGATCAGACTCAAATCATGCAAAGCATAACGCACCTGCCTAGGCGCGTTATGCTCATAACGGCCTCTGGGATGACCGCTATATCGTCCTGGCGGCGAAACGGCGAATGAAACCCAAAAATGCCAACCACGCCCCCATACCTCCATAGGAGAGAAGGAAATTAAGGGGGAAGCACCCCTGGGACCCCTAGCATGCATCTACGCCATTGATTATGCGTCGCACATCATGGCGGATGAGGAAGTGAAGACCGATCAGTTTGTTAGTGGTCTGAGGGTCGAGCTGAGGCGCCATCTTCTTACGTCAGGTCTGACCACTTTAGATGCGACATGCAAGGCAGCATCAGCGTTGGAGAGAGATTTGCAGAGGATTCGAGGGCAGGGCAGTGCTGGTTAGGTTCAGGCAAGTTTTGGTCAGCCGATGGAGGTTCAGCAGTAGAGTACTGTCCAGTTCTCAGCAGGTGGTTCCGTGGCAGTGCAGTCTGTGGCTCTTACGCCAGAGTCATCGTCCTTTAGCTCGAGGCTCAAGAAGCTACTCAAGGATGCAGGCTTTGGCGGGAAGTGTCGAGGTCGCAAGGGGCAGCCGCAGTAGGAGTCGGTAGGTAGTGTCCAGTAGCCGGTAACTTTACAGCATTGGAGTTCGGTGAGTGGTGCTCGGGACGGGTGTCCCAGGTGCGGTGGCTCTCATCCAGGTAGGCCGTGTTCAGCACCCGTGGTTTGCTTCAGGTGTGACCAGTCAGGGCACATGGCACGTGACTGTCCGCAGAGACCGAGTCAGCCGTTCAGGTTTCAGTAGCAGTAGCAGTTCCAGCCCCAACAAGTGCCAGCACGACCGCAGCAGTGCCAGTGATAGGAGTAGTTTCCTCAGTTGTCTCGGTCAGCTACCGTGGGGAGGCAGAGATCCCGAGACAGAGTGACCCACATGACCAGAGTGGAGGTTGAGGCTTCACAGTTGGTGGAAGGTACTCTTTCGATTTTGGGTTGTACAGCTCGTGTTTTGTTCGATTCAGGTGCTTCTCATTTGTTCATTTCGGGGGATTTTGCTCAAAGCATGGAGGACTCGGTGACCGAGGTGTCCTGTGACATGGCGGTGGAGTTACCTCCTAGTGATTTCGTGCACATTCCATATTACTTCGAGAAGGTGCCCGTGTGGGTGGAAGGATGGAACTTGCCAGCCAGGCTCTACGCGTTACCGCTTCAGGACTGTGATGTCATCTTGGGCATGGATTGGCTCGAGGCTCATCATGCTTTGGTGGACTGCGGCTCGAAGAAGGTCTACTTTCGGCAGCTTCGTGGGACGAGAAGGTCATGCTTGCTACTTTTCAACTTCAGGGTGCAGCATTGATGTGGTGGAGTTCGGAGTGGGAAGTTACCTTCCGTTCCCGACCACTTCGTCAGATCACCTGGGCAGAGTTCGTGACTACCTTTGAGCATACCTACAGTCCGGCATATCTTCGCATGGATAAGATGCACCAATTTCTGGATTTGGTGCAGGGTGAGATGACCGTGCTGCAGTATCGGAACAAGTTCATCGAGTTGGGTCGGTATGCGCCACATATTATTACTGATGAATCCTTAAAGACCGAGCAGTTTCTCCGAGATTTGTGAGCCGAATTGAGAGTGCCACTTCTTGCTACCCGTGTCACTGTCATGGATGATGCATATCAGGCAACAGTCGCGATTGAGCTCGATTTGGCGAGGTCTACAGGGTTCTCTCAGTCCAGTGTTGCTCAGTCGGTTGTGCCATTCCAGCAGTCCTTTCAGCCGTCAGCACTTGGCGTTCCGTCCGTTGTGCCTACTCCTGGTGGTCCTTCGAGGCGGATGTTTAGAAAATCCAAGAAGCGTTTCAATCGTCAAGCATCTTTGGGTTTTGTGCCGCAGCAATCAGTGTCTTTTGATTTTGTTCAGCTGTCTGTTTCTCATTTTCAGTAGCGCCGTGAGTTTCCTGTGAGTCAGCTGAGACCATGTCTGAGGTGTGGTGGTAGCCATCTCGGTGTACCATGTTCCTTACCGGTGGTTTGCTATCACTGTGATCAGTCGGGTCACGTTGTTCGAGATTATCTGATGAAGTCTGTGCCGACGCAGTTCTCGCAGGTTACCCAGTCGCAGCAGTCTCCATTCCGTCTTCCTACACCACCTCTGCCTCAGCTGTCGTTTTTGCAAGTTCTAGCTTCTTCCCAGCAATCTTCTGCAGCCTCTAGCCGGAAGCCGAGGAGCCGGATCACTCATATCACTCGTGCAGAAGCCATTGCGTCTAATCTTGTAGAAGGTACGGTTTCGATTTTTGGTCGTTCAGCTCGCGTTCTATTCGATTCAGGTGCCACTCATTCATTTGTTTCCGAGGATTTCCTTGCTCGTCTCGAGGAGCCGGTAACCGAGGGGGTCGGTTCTACCCTCTTTCTGGAACGGGGGACAGGTAGGCGATGTCGGCACCGGTGTGACCACTCCCGAACTCAGTTTTTGACGAAACCAGCGACCAACTCCTTGTAATTGGACCAGGGTCTTGACTGATTTTTTTGGAATTTCCAAGTTGTCGGTGCCAGTCGGGGAAGAGCCACGAATAGGGTCTCTACTTCCTAGTTCTGACTGCTACAGAGCCACAGTAGCAGGAAGTCGAGGCCACCACGAACACTCCCGGACTCAGAATCGAGTGTGGCTAGAGTCGATAGAGTCGTTGTCATGTCTACTTCGAAACGTGGCCCACGGGAACAGCAACAGATGTCAGAGTTGACCGGAGTAGTCTGAACAGTGACAGGTGGTCTGTTCAGTCAAAGAGGGGACATTACAGCGCACCCTGGGGAGAAAATTGAGAAATCATTGCTCCAGAGGCCGAATGTAGTTTCGCTTCTTGGTGATGGAAGAAAACTCGTTGTAGAAGGTCCCAGCCAAACCTTGTCTCTAGATCTTCAGGTGACTGGTCACAATAGCTCCTGCAAATAGTCTTAGGTTGGCAATCTAGATGGAGTTGTGCAGTCGGGGGAGATCAACTGCTCTGGGCAGTCACAAGCTCAGGTTGGGGGAAGATGACCGCTGTTGCGAAGAAGACTTAGAGATGCTTCCAACAATACCACTTGGGCCTCCTGAGACACTGGGATGAAGTCACAGCCACCTCTGCAAACTACCGGTACACTTCTGCCTACGAACTGGGATCAGCTTGTGGAGGAAGATGGGTGTGGTGGTGGGGATAGGCAGCAAGGAGGATGTGTGGGAGGTGGGGTGTGCGACTAGAGGAGGGTGTGGAGGCTGGGAGGGGTGTGAGAGAGGTGTCCAAGGGGTGGAGGAGGGAGGGAGATTCAAATCTTGCCTAGGGAAGAGTCTCTTCAGCCTTGGGGAGGTGAAAAGGTGTATGGGGAAGGGAAATGGGTAGTTGGGGGTTGGATGGTGAAGCTAGGATTGGGTGGGGATCTCTTGGGATTGTGGGGAGTAAAGAGAGGGGTGTGGGGAGTTGGAGTAGCTTTAATGCAAAAGGGCTAACCTGGAAGGTCACGACGCATGAGAAACGTCGAGAGTCACACAACACGTGACTCGAAAGAGGAGCGGTCAACTGCGTTCACTGACATCTTACACTGCACCACAACTCGCTCCACAAGTGCCTCGACTACCAGCCGAACGTGGTCTTCCACAGCTAAGGCCGAGTTGCAGGCCCACGTGGAAACCACCACTGTAAGGACCAGTCAGGGTTACGCTCGTCGACGTGAGTCCTAAGCCCCTGACCCCGTGTGCACACACTGGCTGTAGACCATTAAGCCAGGCCTCTAGCTAGCATTCTCCCCCGCCGACGCTACGATAAGGTTGGGAGCCCATGGAACTAGCTTAAAAATTATGTCTCGGGAAAAGTGCCCCGCTACAAGAGCCGTTACACCAAAGCGTGCCGTAAGGCACCAACCAAAGAGGAGACACAAAACTTGGAGACTTCAAAACACAAGTTCTGAAGTACAGACAAGCCGAAACGCCCTGTAACACGCACTTCGAAGCACCGAAGGCAGCACAGGAGACTACCGACAATCTCAGGACAAGGCAGCTAGACCTACAACTACAACGGCCCCTGAGTCCTACGACTCTGAGTCAGGATCGTCATACACAGCGGAACAAGCTGCCAATCGGTCTAATCCTAAGCCAGGGAAACCACGCTCTGCGAGAAATAAAACATGGAGACCTGAGGGGACACCGAGAACCCTCAGCACACCGGGACATGCAAATTGAGGTAGAACGGTACCTCGAGGCATCCAGAACCAATGTCTCGAATTGGACAAACCCGTTGAGACACAATAAGGTTACCTGTCAACTACTGGGTGACCCCGAGTTGACCGGAACCAGACACGACACCGACACACTAACGCATCCACCGCCACGGCAACACAAACAAACAGAACCAACAGGAACAAGAGCGGCGGACGACGACAGCACTCTGGGCAGAGCAACCTGTCAGTCAACTTCTAGGGGAAACCCAACAGTCAAGAGATAGCCCCTACGCGACCAGAGACAAGGACAATGGCAGCTTCTAGATTGAGTCGTTAGGGTACTATCATAGTCTAGGAAAAGACCAACCGCTGAGGATTACAGCTTCACCTGTCCAGAGGAACCCACCTCTGTAATCGCTGACTCACAACTTGAAGAAACAAGAGTTTTGAAGAAAACAAAAGAAACAAAACGAAGACTTGAAACCCAAACGGGAATGTAGCTCAACAATGAGCAAATCAACTCCATTTCTGAACCTGGAGACTGATGAACAACAACTCTCTCAAACTTCTGTCAAAGCTTCCTCTTTGATCTACTCTGCTCTCTCTCAGTCTAGATCGTGTTGGCTCCTTTTCTCTCGTTTCTCTTCTTCTTTCAATATCACTCTCAAATTTGTTCTCACGATCAGTCTTCTCTTGAAGGAGAATCTTCTTATCTATAGGCAGCAGCAGAGAGGTAGGGCGCATGCTCACCATGCCTCCCGCCCAAATGCCTTATCCAGATCTGACACTGCTCAGCCACGTGGCAACATCCTAGCATGACTACTTTTCACGTGTCACTATTATGGCTCATCCTTTATTTTGGATCACGTGCCATTCTTAAACTCCACGAACAAGTGTCCTATCAAAAAGTCAGAATTGAGGTTAGCTTATGATAGTTAGACAAAAAATAGGGAGATGCACAGAGTCAATAAGTGCACAAACTTAATTTAGCATGAGATCATGTATGCACAGACTTAAGTTTCACACATTAGACATATGCACAGACTTGACGTATTTTCAGAGTGGAGATGCACAGACTATGTGTGTGCAAGATGCACATAGTGCACTAACATGGTATATGTAAAGTGTGAGCGTTACACTGACTCAATGTGCCGTGAGCAACCTTGCATAGACTTTTTTCGTGCAAGAAATAAAGGTTACACAGACTTGGTTATGCGTTGTGCCTTAGCTTGCACAGACTTAAGGCTTACGAATCTCTTATGCATCGAGTTGCCTGAGAGTGTGCACAGACTTTAAGTCCGCGATGCAAGAATTGCAACGACTTGCTGGCTTGCAACTAAGCATGCACGGACTTGACCGCGTGCAGCAATGACAATTGCATCGACTTGACTCATGCATGGAATGACATTGCAATGACTTGATGTATGTATGCACGGACTATGTTTCCCTCCACCATGCCCTCTAGGCGGGCAACCTGGAGACGGGCCTGCTCAGCCTCCGCGCGGTAGCGCTCCACGTCCGGGCTGCCAGCTCTGCTCTGGGCCAGCTCCCCACGGACCTGCACTAGCTCAACCTGGGTCCTCTCGAGCTCTGCCTAGTAAGTGTCCGCGTCTACTGCACGGGCTCGGAGGACCCCTGTCTCGACGACACCAAGACGAGTGCGCTCCATCTCACCAACAAGACGCGCGGCCTCCTCCAACTCTCGGGTCCTCTCCTCCAGCTCACCCCGAAGGATCGCCAGCTCAGTCACCTGCATGCACGTAGCAATAGTCATTAAACAGCATATAATAATCATGAGTCGACTAAGGAAGAGTTTAGAAGTGTACCATCTCGGCAAGCGCTGCCTCTGCTGCCTCAGCTCTCTCCATCATGCCCCGCAGCTCGGCATCCTGCTCCGCCCGGTCAGCTGGGGCCTACCTGGAAGAAGAAGGGGCATCAGCCCCCTGTCACTGCGTCTCCTCGCCCCGCTGCATTCAGAGGATCAGGAGTCAGTCATGTCATAGAATAAGCATAGTGAAAATTGCATAGTCAAGTCTCAGTGTGTACTAGTAAGGCAAGTGCCTGGCGGGCCTCGTCCCACTCCTGGATGGTAGAGTGGAGCAACCCCTGGAGCTCCGCAATCCTTCCTGCTGGGTCGATCTGCATTTAGAAAGGAAGTGTCAATGCATCGTCGCATATAGGTTGCAGTTAAGGAAAGTTTTAGAGTTTAGAAGTCATACCGGTCGGCGAGCACCTCGGAACACCTGGTCCCGGTAGTGCTGGGCGTACGCTGTGTAGTACGCATTGTCACTCTCTGCACGGACGGTCACCAACCGCCCACGTGCCACCCAGTCAGCTAACTGGCCGACAGCCTGCACAGTCCAATCGGTCACCGCAGATGCTCCCCGGGGGTGTCAACCCACGCGCTCCCCTGCCCTCTCTACCGTCGGGAACTCCACGGCAGGCTAATGGATGCCGATCGTCCTCAGCACCAGTCGGGCGTGGAGTGGCTCCACCACATTCAAGCAATGGAGCCACACGTCCCGGCCAGAGAAAGAGCGGAGGAAGCCCCCATAGCCCCCATGGAGGGAGATCTACCTTCTCCGACGCCCAGCCGAGAGATGGAAGGTAACTTGCAATTTACTCATAGGGCTCTCAAGACCCACCACATCTTCAGTTGACTTGATTGTTTCTCATTTTCAAATTTTAGTTGACACACAACCGACATTGATCCTTGAAGCCGGGGCTGTGGAGGGAGTTGTTGCTAGAGGACAAGCCCTTCCAGGGGGTGAGCCTACCCGTGAGATTCATTCAGCCGATGCTCCTAGTGTGAGGTTGACTAAGGAAGTTCCTGCTGAGGGAGAGGTTCCCGTCAGCGAGGTATCTGCTCCGATGGTGAAGCGTCAAGAGTAAGCGGAGAGCTCTTCATCTTTCGAGTAGCTTGATTACGGTGGCGACTCTAGTGATGAGGGGTTCCCACCCATCGAAACAGAGACCGAGGATGTCAGGGTGTCTTCGGCCTATGAAAGTGACTATACAACCTTCAGTCCACCCCGGTTGGCATGGAGCGGGCTTGGGCCATCAGGTCTGCTTGCAAGCGAGGGGGCCGTTGTTGCAGACTTGAGCCTAGTGTCGGCTGAGGTGAGGAATCCTCCACTATCCTCACTTTACAGCTCTTCTCATCACTTTTGTATCAGCTGGCTGACATATGTGTGTATGGTGAAGATTGAGGTGGCACCGCCAACTATAACAATGCAGATACCTCTCCGAGCTTTTAGTGTGGGTCAACCGATGTTCCCGCTAGTCTTGTGGCCTATCGCTCTATGATATCCCAAGGATTATACAGCATCAACAGGCCTGGAGGGACCTAGCGTAATTGTAGGGGCTGATGAATCAACAGAGGTCGTGGAATCTCAGCCGCTTGATGCCGACAATGAGCCGCCCCCGGAGACGAGTAGTCTTCCCGAGATAGAAGTGGGGGAAATTATTGAAGGAGAAGCCAGGGCTTCCAGGGCCTTGGCCATTGTTAGTGACACTGCCTGATGAGGACATCTCCTGGCATTCCCTATGGCACGAGGCGTCTCCGACCTCGTGACCCCTTGGAGATGTGGTCCTCATGGTTATCTTTATTTTTGCATCGGTGAATAGGGCAACGGCCAATATGGTGTCCTTATACCAGGCATTGACAGAACAAATCATAGAGGCCAGCACCCAATACACCTATGGTGGAACAATTTTTTAAAAATGGGTAGGCGTGCTAGTCACATATGTGACAAATTTATTGTGCATTCGATCTGACTTGGTCAATTGATTGTGAGGTTCGTGTCGGGACTCAAAATCCATCGTACCGTAAAGGCTACGATGTTAATTACATCCCTCTAAGAGAGAGACAATCCTTGATTAATTGCCAAAATAGAGAGACCATGGGGCCAACACAATATGGTAATATTTGTTTATTAAGCTGACTTTCGATACAAGGTGGAGAACTTAAGTCCGAGGATCACCATCACGCATAATGAGAGCTTTCGGTCGGGCATAACCTGACTTTCCGCTAATCACCATTTGATATACTAGAGAAGCAGATCATCCAAGCATATAAGATAGAAGTATCTAGTATTATTGTTTATTGTTTATTTGCTCATTTATTAGTGATTTCAGGAGAGATTTTAGCAATGTCTCTCTTGTTTCGAGAGTTATCAGGACCTTTTATTTTGAGACTGTGCATGACGTTATGGTGCACACATATGGACCCATGAGGTGGGCCTAGCGTGACCGTGTTTGGGTAGACTTGCATAATGTTGAGATAATGTATGTCGTGCTATGGCAAATTTTCTGTGTAAGAGGGGAGGAAATGTGGTTAAAACCCGATTGAAGAAAATCGAATCTAGCAGATTGTTGGCCTGAGCGGAAGTCATGCTTTGGCCACAATGAGATGAATCCCGGGGTCTAGGCACGACTTGTCGAGGCGTCATTAATATTCCCCATCCCCAGGGTCTAGAGGAGGTGAGAGCTCCGGTGTGGGTAGAGTCATGTTCATTGTTCCTTATTTATGTGTTATTATTATTTGCATGTATGTGTTTCTCAACTCGGATGGAGGTGGGACTGGTGCCGAAACGACCGTCTTCAAGTCTTCTTTCATATGGCACTGACGGCAGCCTCAGAAGATGTCGTGGTCGACCGCGGTGACCAGGAAGGTGGAGGTCGGTCTGATCAGGAAACAGGGAGGGAAGGAATACAAGTACACACACACGCGCACAATGGACAACCAAACTCAGGTGACAAAGTATACGTTTCATTTCTATAACTGTCATGCATAAGTACAAGGCTATAAATGGTCATGAGTACAAGAGTAAGAAAGGAAGAGTACAAGGTAAACACTCTCTAGCTCTCTCCACCTCCCTCCTCTCTCCTCTGGCTACTCTCTCCAAAGTCTCGGTCCGCGGGGTGACTCTGTGGGGGCCACATCGACCCCTGGCTGGCTACTGACGCCTCGGCTCGATCCCGATCTGCCTCCTCCCTCCTCTTGACAGTGGAAGAGCCCGCGAAGAAGCTCGAACTGGAGTAGGCACTCGGGTGGCCCTCAGCTCGCGCCTGCTCGTGGCCCCTCTAGTAGTGCTCCTCGGTGATGCTCGCCTGCTCCTCTGCTGCCCCTAGGCGAAGCCTCAACTCATCACGCTCCCGCTCGCGGTCGCGCTCTATCCGCTCTCGCTCCTGCTCCTGGTCACACTCTGTCCGCTCTCGCTCCCGCTCTCACTGCTCCATCCGCAGAAGCAGCTGCAGCTCTAGGACGTCTTGGGGAAGTGCCTCATCCTCGCGGGGCAACTCCGCTATTGCCCGCTCTAGCTCCACCACAGCTCGGCATCGCTCCTTCGCCAGCTCCAGTACGGCTCTGCGTCACTCCTCTGCTGTCACCTGCTCTAGCTCTCACGTCGTACGGTGCCTCTCCTCGCCCAGCTCCTCAGTAGTCGAGTGCCTCACGGCGCTCAGCTCCTCGACAGCCCGCTGGCGCTCCTCGTCCACCTCCGCCAGTCGCTGGTCACGGATCGCAAGCTCAGTCCCTGCCAGTGTAGCCCGGGTCACCGCCTCCTGGAGCTCTCGCCTCTACAACGTCACAAACAAAAACAAGTCAGATTGATAAACAATTACACTATTTAAAATCAATCCAAAAACAATCTTTCTTATCGAGGTCTCCTGGTCCCGCTCGGCCTCCTCGGCCCGTCGTACGGCCCCCGCAAGCTGCTCCTCCAAGGCGGTACTCCTGGCACTCTGGCCTGGAGCACTCTGGGCTGGGGCACTTGAGAACATGCGCAGGGAGGCTTCTCACGGGCGAACGCTGGGAGGCCAGCTTCGCTGGCTGGCTAGTCATCACGGGCTTCGAGCGAGCGGTTGACAACAGACACGTGGCTCATGTGGCAGGCGAATAGCCAGCTTCACACAGGCACGAATGTGGAGGTTGGCAGGTGGGCGCTTGGGCGGCCAAGGCACATGCATCGATAGGGCGGTCAACATGGCGATGGCGTGGTGGCTTCGAGCCGCCAAACGTGGCCACCGGGTGCTTCACGCTGGTGCTGGCGGAGGGTCTCACGTGGGCGACAGAGTAGCTTCCCTGGCAGGCGAAGTAAGCGGGAGACGACCGAACGCAAGGGTCAACACAGGTGACCTTGGGCAGCCTTCGCACTGGCGGGAGGCCAAGAGAGGTCAGCAGGCACGCGAGAGGCTTCGCGGGAGAGCGGCTACGTCGGCAAAGTGAGCGGGTGATGGCTGGCAAAACACGCTGCATGCATGGATGACCTGCGTGATGGCGGGTCCACGCGGCAGGATTGCTAAGGCCAACACTTCTCGACGACGTGGGTGGTCAGCAATGGAGGCAGGCGCAAGGTGGGCGGGAGGCTTCACACGGGCTCACGCAGCACGGTCGACTATGGTGGAGGCTTCGCGGGGCCTTTACATGCCAGGCTTCAACGTGAAGAGGCAAGCGGATGACAGGCACCGCTGTTTACGTAGAAGAGAAGGAAGATAGAGAAAGAGAGAGAAAGAGAGAGAAAGAAAAGACAAATACAAGGTGGGGACGGATTCTCAGTAAAAATGGAAAGGAGCTGTAGTTGGGTGTTCACATGGAAAACAACAAGAAACATACGCTACTTTGGGCCTATAAAAGTGATGGAGGCATCACCACCACCTCCCTCTGGCTCGAGTTGTCCACACACCCGAGATTGGATTGAGCTCGAGCTTCATATTACATGGGTCCCTTTATCTATTTTGAGTATTTTAGTTGAGTCATTTTGATGTATTTTTCCTTTTATTAAAGTCATGTCCCTAGGTCTCAGGCTTATTTCCCTATGTTTGTGTTTCATTTAGTGGCTTAATGTTGTTATTGGGCCCATAAAGTAGAGTGGCTCCACTACATTCATGCAGTGAAGCCACACATCCCGTCCAGAGAAGGCGAGGGCCCCTACCACCCAGGGCTGGCCCTCGTGTCCCTCATCTGCATAAGGAGTCCACCGAACCTGTCAAAATAGGAAGGTCACATCAACATCACAAGCATGTAGATTGCATTTGATTAAAGAAATTGAGTTTAGAGTCGTGCCGAGGTATAGGGTAGTGCATCCAGGTCATCCTGGAGCCCTCAGACCTATCTCCAAAGGCCTCCAGTCTCCCGAGGCGCAGTCCACCTCCTCGCAATCAGAATCGAGTCAGGGTGGGCCTCCTCGCCTCTACCTAGCCCATGCAGTCTCACGTAGGCCCACACCTACATTGCATTGCATTACATGTCAGCATATAGAAGCATACAGAAGTTGCATAAATCGAGTCTAGAAGTCGAGTCGTACCTAGAGGAGAGGGGAGAAGCCCCCGAGCATCGTCTGACGGCTGGTTGAACTCAGGGTGTCGAAGAGAAATGCAAGGACCACAGCTCCCCACGCATAGTCGCCCACATGGTCCAGGTCCTCGAGAAGTAGTAGGAAGCGACAACTCACATGTCCGCTCTCGTAGCAAAGAGGAGTCGCCCGAACAGTAGCATCAGAAATCTCCTCAGCACTCTGTCTGCCTCCGGTCCCGCCTCTACTACGACCCTCGGCCTCGCCCGATCTGCCAGTCTCTGAAGGTGCTACTCGGGTAGCTCCCCTGTCATTATCCCTACCCTCCGCAGTCCTAGGCTGTCCTAGAGCGCTGCCCAGGTCAGGGTAGTGGACTACCGCTCAGGGTGTAGCAAGTCCAATCCTAGGAGCTCCTGGGCCATCTCCCAGTAGTCAGGATAGGTGCTCCCGCTAACCGGAGACCCATGGACCCGTAGGCCAGTGAGTCGGGCTACGTCCTCCAACATGGGGACTATATGCCCCCACGAAAAGAGAAACGTATGACTCACTGGGTCCCAGTGGTCGTGCAGAGCATAAAGGAGTGGTGTGTCGAACCGGCTCACCTCAATGCTCAGGAACTCCGAGAACCCCATGACCGACAGCCTCTCCCGGAAATCTCCCGTTTCTTGCCATTTCTTAGCCGATTTGACTCCCGTCGGAGTCTATGTGTTGTATATCATCGTTATGGTTGTGTCCCCTTCATTTCAGAATGAACGGGGCGTGGAAAGGCCACGATCAGGCCGATCCTATGATTTTCTCGCCGTGACGCCTGAACGGTCGTTACAGAAGCCGTTTAGGTGATTGAGTAGTCCAACGTGTGACTGTTCAATGTAGGTTAGTTGGGCGTCTGCGTGGTCACGCGACAGACCGCCCAGTGGATGGCACAGCCAGGTGTGAGCCATCCAGTCCACTTGAGCGGCTGGTTCTTAGCCGTGTTGTTTTCCCGTTGTGTTGAGCGGCCAGGGCTTGACCGCTTAGCATGGTTGACCTTGAGTCAACAGTTTTCTGGCGGTTCGTGGAGCGATTTCCCTCTAACCGTGCCACTTCATGAGCGGTCCTTCTCTGACCGTTCTGACTGTCATTTGACCGGTTACTGTCGTAGGCCGGTTGGAGTGAACGGCCTGGAATGGACCGTTCTGTCTCCTTGGGTGGCCTCCTGTGGACCATCCAGTTCTCTGACCGCCCCCTTGGTGACCGCTCTGTGAGTTGTGTCCGTCGTTGTGTCTGTTGGCCGTGATGGCTTGTCCCATGTCCGTCTGTTCGTATGTGTGTCCCGTTTGACTAGCGTCAGACGTTTAGGTTGATTAGGGCGGTGTCTCTAGCGGTTCTAGCGTGGACTACTAGTGTGCGTGAGTCTGTCCGGTGGTCTGACTAGATAGGTCGATTCAAGGTTGACTGAGTGCGGTCTACTTCTTGACGGCTATAGTTCCTTAACGACCCAATCTAAGACTACCAGTGTCCTTGTCTCTGGGTGCATAGTGACTCTTCCTTGACTACTTGGTTTTCTTAGCGGCCGAGTGATGGATCGCTTATGCCCAGAGTGTCGTTTCCCGTGGTTTCGATTTTTGCTTGTCTTGGCTTGACCTTGTGGTTTGCCCGTGACCCGTGGATGTCTGTTTGATGGGGGCATCTCTCGCCCTTCATATTTTTCAAGACCCCGGTTGCTTGCCAGCATGGCTCCATTGTGTCCGTCAACGGGGGTGGGGGCGACCAATTACACACACTACCCTCACGCAGGAGGGGGGATCGCGGGGAGGGGAAACAAACTATCAATCGTATGCCGAGCTCGGGCATCTGATTGAGGTGCAGCCAGCTCCTAGATGATGATCGAGGGACGCCGAAGGATGTCGGAAGGTCTAGCACCGAGCTGCTCTACTGCGTAGGATAGATTGGCGCAGTTGTGGTGCTTTGGCCGGTACGGGCACTGTGGAACTCCAATCACAATGGGACCAAGTCGTGGACACTGCTGATAGGGAGGTCTACGAACCCTCAGAAGATGGCAGCCGTCTGATCACCTCGTTGGACGTGGTCGTCGGAACGGCCGGCGTCAGGTTTTTCGGTGAACAGTTGGATTAGTCTCAGGTAGCTGTAGGGGAACTCCCAGTGCTGACATCGGATCGGGACGAGACCACTTGTGTTAGTTCCGTATCGTCGAAAGCTGCAGCTTTGCTGAAGACCATCTGACCTGAAACGGAGAGGAAGAGGGGGTATCAGGGCCGACTTGACAGCAGCCTGTCCTGGGTGAACAGGGGACTCTAGGTCTGGCGCGACTGCGGGAGAATGGCCGCCCTGGATGGAGACAATGTCAAAACCAGGCAGGACCACCTCTGGAGCGTCGATGCTTCGGAGGAGCAGAACTCTCATGAAGATATCTCTGGCTGAATCGCACAGGGGCGGGCATTGGAGCTGCTACCAGATGGTGCTCAGATTCAGACCTGAGTTTGGCACAGTGGCACGAGAATAGGCGGCGCGAATGGTGCCGAGGTCGGATCGCCACGGGATCACTTCTGGGATGGAGCTGACTCGACGACGTACAACTCCATAGAAGAAAGCTTTGGCTGGTTTGCATTGTGGATGCCGGGGTAGTCTCTGGAAGTTTGACCTCTGCTGCAGGTTGGTTGCAGAGAGCAGCAACATGGTCTTCTCGATCCACGGGAGGGCGTAGCAATGACGGGGTGACGCCGGGGTGCCGTGGACGCTCGGAGCCAAGGAGGGTGGACCTGAGTGCAGAGGGAGAGGGGCCTGGGGCAGGGGATGTAGGGGTCTAGGGTTAGGGTCCATGGCACCCCCTAGTCCTAGATGGGCCTTGGGTGCCCCTAGCCCAATACCAGGAGAAGGAAGGCTTGGGCCTTATGCACTCTAAATGACCCAATTCCATCAACCTAGACTCTTAATGACCCATTTAACCAAATGGCCCTCAAATGGCCTACAAAAAGGAATCCAGAATAACAATAATGATGAAATCATGCCTCATAACTAGGACTCCAAGCTATCTCCAAGTCACAGTGATGTCTACATAGCTCGAGTTGTGCTACGCGTCCTGTAATGTCGATTAATTGCTCGTGTGTCCTCACCAATTCTCCCCGGGTGGGAAGAACTCGACCCCGTTGAGTAGGGGTCCCAATCGCTCAGGTACCGCTCCAACATATCCAGATCTATCCTTTCCAGCTCTGCTTGGGTGATCTATGTATCATCCAACGTGGGTCATCCTCTCCAACGCACCAAGTAGCGGTGATACGCACCACTCCAAGTGGTAGCCACCTGCTCATCCAGTATAGACTCTATCCGCTCACGCTGCTGAGGTGACAGGGCTGGAAGTGGACTCTCACGGGAGGGGTCACTCACAAGGGGTGAAGAAGGCCCGAACAACTCACTAGGAATCACTGTCGGGTCCCTATATGTGACTAGATCCGAGACACTGAATGTGGAACTGATACCATAGTCGTCTGGCAAGTCAACAACGTATGCATTGGACCCAACTTCGCTCATACTCGAAAGGGATTGACATCGTGAGCTGACGTGAGATTGACCGAACTTGACACATGCAGACTCTCACGGACTGTACAAAATAAAAGATACACACATGACCCTAGACAAACCTACTGTTAGTCCTACCCATACATATGCAATGGTGGACCAGGACATCCGAATGTGTGCCATGCATACACAAGATGCAACCGATGGTTGGTGGAATGGGAAACTCCAAGACACCCTAGTATGAACTAGTCATGCTTTGACGACCCTTTAGATTTGGGAGGATTAAGAGGGTTGGGTGGTTTGGGTGGGCTAGGAGAGCCAAATTCACTTTCTACATTACCCCCATATGTGTGTGACCTGGGCCAATGTCTGGTCTTAGCGAGGGAACCCTGTAGCGGGTGAACCGGGTCGTTCACCTACCCGCGGGTGATACCGTTGCGATCGACGTGTCGGAAGGATCGAGAAAATATATTTTTTTATTTTTTGATATTTTTCTGATTTTTCAAATTTTCTATATAAACCAAACCTTTTTCTTTTTCTTTTTACCTTTTTCTTCTTCTTCTTCTTCTTCCTCCTTCCTTCTTCTCCCGTTGGAGCGCCCCGACCGCGACCCTCCTTCCCTGGACGACCGAGGCGCGGCCCCACACACTCCGGCGATGGCGTTGCGGTGGCGGCGGTGACGAGGCGAGCGTGATGGTGCTTTTTTTGCAGCGAGAGGCGGGGAGTTCGGCATTCTAAAAGCTTCTTCTTTCGATTGGCGGCGATCCGGCGGAGCTCGAGCTCCATTGAGGTAGGGAGATGGATTCCCATGCGCATCCCGTCGTTCCCCATGATTTGTAGGCCGCGGAGAGGCCGAGAGGGGCTTATTTCACGCCGGGAGGGTAAAATCCACGTTTTAGGGCTTGTGAGTCGATCCGCCTTTTCATCGCGTTTTTGGCCGATCCGAGACCGTAGATGCATGTTAGGGGTTGTAGGGGAGCTTCCCATTTGTTTTTCCCCTCATCCGTGGATGATCGGGGCATGGAATGAAATTTTGGGTTTCTTCTCGCCGGCCCGTTCTCGGGCTGGTGTGGCGGTCCTTCCAGAGACTGCCAGAGTCTCTAGCGGCCCAAGGTGGGAGCGCCAGAGTCAATGGAGGCCTAACGGGGGTGCGTCACGGGTTACTGTTTTGTCGGCAGGTCCTTGTGTCGTCTAGTGGCTGCACGATAAACCGCCAGATGGTGTGGCGGCCTAGGGTCAGACCGCCAGAGGGGCAAGTTGACCGTTGATTTTTGACCATTGGTTTTGACCGTTGGAGTCACGTGTACTCTGGCGCACCAGGGTTGGTCCGCCAGAGCTCTGTGGCGGCCTAAGGGTGGGGCGCCAGAGCTAACGTGACCTGTCTTCTAGCGCTCTAGGATTGGACCGCTTGAGTCTGTGGCGGCCTAAGGTAGGTGCTCCAGAGACAGTTTTACTTCTTCTTCTGGCGCTCCAAGGTTGGACCGCCAGAGTCCTGTGGTGCTCCAGAGTTGGACCGCCAGAGCTTGTGGCTGCCCAAGGTTGGACCGTCAGGCATTGTGCTACACCGAGTGGGCTGCAGCCTTATTTCTTCGACGGTGGTTTCCGTGAGTCAGTCCTTACTTCCAATGCCCTGTCCACTAGTCGTAGCTTCCTGCGCACACGGGTGCGGACCCACCTGGGAGTGGTGGAGAGCGAGACCCGGTGAGAGATAGTTTTTAGGCTGGTTTCCATAGGGCCCCTTGCCTTTGCCACCAGAGTCTGGTGGGGGAGAAAACCAGCTAGAGGACCCGACCTAGAGCAGATGGTCTGTGTGTGCACATGTAGTTGGGAGCTTAGGACACGTGCTGACGAGCGTGACCCCAGCTAGTCCTTGTTTGTGGTACTTGTTGCGTGTCTGAGTCTCACGCCCGAGGCGTTGTAGCTAGACACTTATGACGCGGTGTAAGACGTCAAGATACGCATCCGGTCGTTCTACTAGTGGGAGGTGCTCCTGTCAACCGGTAGGTACGGACTCAAGTTTTGACGGACTGAGGTTCAATTTGCGTGGTGCTCCTGTCAAGTGACGTGAGTTATCGTGTCCTGGATTTCCATTTCTCATCTGTGAGACAAGATTTTGGGTGTTGTTTTCGAGAGCATTTTCGTAGCCGAGGTCTAGGGTTTTCGGTGAGCGTCACCGAGGGTTTTTCCTAGACGGCATGGAATTCACGACAGTGAGGTCGTGATTGTGTTTCCAGACTGTGTAGTTTCAGCTTGGGCCCCGCCGTGAGGGCAGGTTTCCGCGACTGAGGCATCGTGGTGTTTTCCTAATAGCGTGACTAGGGCGGTCCGTGTCTGGTTGTTCCCCGACCGTGGGATCGGGATGTTGGGTGCGTGATTTGGTTGTCCACTGATGGGAGACTGGGTCGTATTTTTGGTACAGTAGGAGTAGCTGTAGAGCCAAGGTTTTATCGGTCACCGTAGTTACTTTCCTGCTTTCGTAGTTACTACTTTTTGTGCCACCGTTGTTTCTCGGCTGGGGTTCTGCGGGATCCCTACTGAGCCAGTGATAGGAGGCTCACCCCTGGTTTTCAAGTGCGGCGGTTCTTCCTCGAGGTTTGAGGGCGTCGCGTGGAGGTTCCTAATTGCCAGCTTACCGGGCCGAGTGTTCACTTGCCGTGTGGTATGTTTTGCTACTTTACACTGTACTTTCTATTGGACTAGACTCTATTGTTGTTAGTTATTTATTTTTATTATTATATCTATTGTCCTACTTTATTTCCTATTTCTATGTGCACTACACCTATCCTTTAGTCCTTCGTAGCCTTCGGGCTCGTGGGCGGCGGGCCAAGGTTCGAGTTGCGCCGGTTCCTTTCCGGTACTCGGATCTCGGGTCGTCACACCCGATGATTCCCACATTCTAGAGGACGCCGTTTGGTCTGAGGTGACCCCAGATTTGTCCCTTCCGGAGTACCATGTCCGTATCGAGGATCGACGTGAGCAGTGCCTATGGAATAAGGTTATTCCTTTGGTTAAGGTGGTCTGGCATCGTCATTCTAGTGGTGAGGCGTCTTGGGAGCGTGAGGATGAGATGAGGGAGCTGTATCCTTATTTGTTTGTGTGAGTCTTTCCCCTGTTCCCGTGCTTTCGTTCTTAAATTTCGAAGATGAAATTTATTTAAGGGGGGGAGGGCTGTGATGTCTCGGACCCTTCGGATCCTTCCTCTCGGGTCCCAGATCTACTTTTCTCGAAGGATTTATTTCCATTATGCCCGAAATTATCTTCTGGACATCTTTTGTGTTCCGACCCGTGTGATTCAGGTACGTTTCGGAGGCCCGGAACGTGTTCCACGATTTTTTTCGCGTGTTTTTCGATTCCCGCGTGTGTGATTCAGAAAAGTCTACGGAACCCTGTAGCGGATGAACCGGGTCGTTCACCTACCCGCGGGTGGTACCGTTGCGATCAACGTGTCGCGAGCATCGAGAAAATATTTTTTTTTATTTTTTTAAGATTTTTTAAATTTTTAAATTTTCTATAAATAACACATTTCTTTTTTCTTTTTCTTCTTCCTTCTTCTTCCTCCTTCTTCCTCCTTTGAACGTGGCACCGCGCCCCCCTCTCTTTCTCTCTCCTCAACCGACGACGACGCGGCGCGTCCCTCCGGCTGCAGACTGCGGTGGACGACGACGTGACGGCGTAGGCGGCGGCGAGACGATCGTGGCGGCGTGCGGTGTTCGTAGGAAGCGTGAAGAACGAGGATTTCTAGTGGTGTTCTTCGCGGTTTGGGCTTCATCCAGCGCGCCTTGAGGCGAGATCTAGGTAGGGTGACGTTCCCCTCACTCCGTAGTTCCTTCCTCGTGATTTCTAGGCTGAGGCGAGGTCGAAAGAGGGCTAGTTCATACTGGGAAGGGAAATCCATGTCGTGGGATTTGAGTGCCCGATCTAATGTTATGAGCCGCGATCCCGCGTTTTAAGGGCGCAGAATAATGCTAAGAGGTTTGGGGGTAAGTTCTCCTTCGTTTCCCCCTCAACCGGGCTCGTTTAGGGCCCGAAATGGTGTTTTTCGGCGAGGTTCGTCGTTCTCAGAACGGTGAGACCTATACGGTCCTAATAGAGGCCGTGTAAGTCTTGCGCGGTCCGGTGAATGACCGCTCTATGCCTTGGAGCGTCTGGGAGTTACATGGTCAGTCGTTCGACCGTGTAACCACTGGGCGGCCAGAGGCTGACCGTCCAGCACCCGTGTTTGACCATTGGTTTTTCTGACCGTTACACAGTGTCGGGATGGCGCGGCCTAGGTCTTGGCTGTGTAGTCCTTTGAATGGCCCAGGGTTGGCCGTTCTATTTCTATGCCGTTGGATGATCGAACGGCCCAGTGAGGTCCGTTCATCTCCTTGCACGGCCCGGGGCTGACCGTGCAGCCTTCGAACGGCCTGGGTTGGTCCGTTCATATTTCTTACCGTTGGGTCATGGGATGGCCCTACTGGGTCCATCCATGTTCCTGAATGGCGAGACTATGTCCGTTCAGTCCTTGAGCGGCCTCGGTTTGACCGTTCTGTTTCCTTACCGTTGGGCTAATTGAACTGCCTGTCTGGGACCGTTCATTACCCTGCGCAGCCAGGGGCTGGCCGTGCCCTATCTGAATGGCCAGGTTTGAGCCGTTTAGTTTCCTATTTGGGCCAATAATGGCACGGTCCCATGCTAACTGTGCAATACTTGGGGTGCCCTGTGCTGGCCGTGTAGCATTCGAGCGGCCCATGATGGACCGTTTATCATCTGAGGCCTAATCGGTGGTTCCTTCCTTGCCGATTCGAGTCCCAGGTGAGCGGACCTCGATCCACGTATTGACCTGTGGTCTAACTGATGCTAGGCATCATGTGGGGACCATGTGTGGGGTGCCGTGGGGGTCCCGAGATGTGGCGTTCTCAGCTTATGTCACCATGAGTCAGTGTTGTACGAGGAGTGATCTTTGTACTTGTCTAGTTCCGGAGTCATTTTTCGTGACTTGAGAGTCCGTTCTTCCTGTGACCCATCCACTAGTCGTAGCTTCCATGGCATGCATGTGTCAGCCCACCGGGAGCACTGGTGTGGCGCACCCAAGAGAGACGCTGAGTAGGCTGGTTGCTATAGGGCCCCCACGTATAGCCGAGTCCGGGCTTTGGGGGAATTACCAGCTAGAGGATAGGCCTAGGGTGTATGGTCTGAGTGTGCACACAGGATTGAGGGTTTCGGACCCGCGCTGACGAGCATGACCTCAGCTAGTCCTTGTTTCATGGTACTTCTGGTCACTGTGCGTGTCTGAGTCTTGCTCCCGAGGCATCGTAGCTAGACACTTGTGACGTGGTATAAGACGTTAGGGGACGCATCCGGTCATTCTTCTAGTGGGAGGTGCTCATGTCTGCCGGCAGGTACGGACTCGAGTTTTGACAGACTGAGATTCGGTTGGCACGGTACAGTTAGATTAGATAGCTTTTTTGTTTATTTATGACAGCTTGTTGATTCCGAAGGCAAGCCCCGTTAGCGTGGACCCAAAGAACTTCAACAGGTACGAATCATCAGCAGCTAAGTCACCCATCATAATAATAGGTAATGTGCTCACGTGGAGACCCCTGCCCTTTGAACTTCTCAAACTTTGAAGGCTTAGTGATGCCAGGGGGCAGCCTCTTCACAGCATGTTGAGGCGGGTATGGTACCCTTTGCACATCAGATGAGGTGGAGTCACCATCGCTCCTTTCCGCCAGCTTCATTTCTATCATTTGCTCGACCATGAGCTTGTTCACCACCGCTGGGTCAACTGGGTTTGGGTAGAAGTGAGCTTGTTGCATGTGTGGCATTGCTAGCACGATCACGTGGGGTGTGGTAGGAGCACCTTGGAATTGAAGAACTGAGGGCTGCGGTGTAGCCACAAGTTGTTGTTGCAGGGAAGGCATGCCCCCAGTGTAGTTGTGCATTGGTTGTGTGGCGATCACCTACGGTGAGACTTCAAATGCCTGGCTGCTGCCGCCTGATGTTCCAGGCGGGCCTTCACCTTGTGTGGGCGTAAAGAGGTGCATATCCCTCTCATTCAATTACTTCTTTAATGCTTTAATGTCTTGTTGGTACTTGTGCAGCAACATCAGCAAGTTTGGGTCACTGACGGAAGGGTTGGGGTGGCTTCTCCTATCCTCGCCAGGTGTTTGTTCAGATGAGGTGGATGGCATGGTGCTATCTCCTTCAGTTGTGACCACATTAGCAGCTAGAGTTACCGCAGCCTCTTCTGGACTTGTCATCTCATCGAGAATTTGCAATGCCTCCCCGGCCGCCTTTTTTCTTCTTGTGAGAGGGCCAGGCCTCTTGGCAATTCTGACAACTTCTTTAGGCTCTTCAAGCAGGGCCCCATAATGGCTGGTCGTTCTGACCACATGGCAAGTGTAAACTTGGATACTTCGGCTTCTTCTCCTTACATGTTTGGTCGACTGACCAGGGAAGGTCAATCTTTCAAACACCGAGACTCTCCGTGGAGCTTCTTCACAGTGGGAGTGCCTGTAACATCCCGACTCTGCACCTTCTATTTCAACCGAGTTGTCTGAATATTCTTGATTTTCTTCAGGAGTGGTGATGGCCTGTAACAGCCGCTGCCTTCCCAGGGAACTATTCTCGGTGCCCCAGAGGTATCCGTGTAGAGCCTGGGTGATGTCTTCTAGCCCATGATCAGGATAGACTGCAGGTTGTGACATCCATGTTTGTGCCTGGGACCCATAGGCGGGCTTACCCCTCCTGGCGAACCCGCCATTGTTCTCTGCATGTTGCAGAGTATTCGGCCTCCACCTTTGGGCTTGAGCAAGTGGCTCACGAGGAGCCGCAAATGGTGTTTCATTCTTCTTTTTCTTTCTTTGTCTCCCTCCCTAGGCTTATCGGTCCTAACAGGCCTCCGTTGAGTTGACATTGGGGCATGTGTTGACTTGGGCACCCAAACTTGCTTGGTCTTGCATGGCCTTGGGACCGGCTTGTTCTTTGGTCGGCAGACCGTTTCAGTATTCTTCTTTTCTATTCTTCCTAGTGCTTGGAATGAGTTGCGCATAGGGATATTTGGCATAATCTGCTCACGGATCACTTTGGCTCTTCGGCCATTAAGGTGGATTCTGATGCCAACGATCAGCACTGATTTGCTGGTGTTAGATATCCAGCCCCTTGAGGTAGCAGCAGCAGCATTCCTCTAGTTCCTTCTTCGGTGGGACGCCGCTTGTTTGTTGGTGAGGTCCGTGTTGAGACGGACATGGTGGACAAAGTAGCCCACGATCTTCACCACCACGTAGTCAGCAGCAGTCAATTTTCTACTTTAATAAATTATTACATGCGTGTTGTAATTCTAATTATTTATACGCTCCCTCAACAATTCTCACTAACCCTTCAGGGGCCTCATCAGCCCCTTGGGTGGCATCCCCAGTTCTTGGTGGCGGTAATTCGATACTTGTATCGGGCTATCGGAACCCTGAGCTCTGGGACGTTACAGAGGGGGAGGGAGATCGGAGCATCCACCTTCTACTGGATCACCGCCGGCGTAGCTCTGACTTCCACCTCCACGACCGCCCCTGCCCTTGCGAGGAAGGCCTCCAACGTGACTTCCCGGAGCCCATCCTCCTCGTACACTCTCACCCCCCCGCTGTGGAGCGCACTAAAAAGTTACTGGTATTATTGTAATAATGGGGTATCATTTATCAGTTTATTATATTATCATTTTATCAAGTGTGAGGGCGTGCCAGTCACCGAAGTGATAATGTGTTCAAGCTTCGAGACTGGAGTGGTCCGAAGCCTGTGGTGCGCTCCGTCTGGCTAACCAGACGATCGTGGGTATCGGGTCGGGACTAGAGACCTGCCGCGCCATCAAGATTACGACGTTAATTACATTCCCTCAGAGAGGGAAAAACCCTTGATTAATGGTCAAGATTTAGGGCCTCATGGCCTAAACATCAGTTTCTATGAAAGGAGCAATGGCATATTGAAAAGCATTAAAATTCCCCATAGTGGGGTGCAGAAAGATATTTGAAGCCATTTCGGTCATAAATCAACCATTTGCTGTTTGGACGAATATCTGGTTTGAAAAGATCACAATCATTGCGGGAAAGTCAGAGCATTTGTATGCCCCGGGCACGGCAGATTTATTGTTAGAGGAAAATGAAAGTATTCGGTTAAACTCTGGTCAAAATGTTTTTTTTTTAAAAAATAAAATATCGGTCGGGATGCAAAGCTAGGCTATGGCCATGCCAGGGTGACCCTCGGGGGTCAAGCATGTCTTGCGAAGGCACATTCATTATCCCCCCCTTCATGCGGGGTCAAAGGGAAGAGAGCCTAGACGAATGCCGTTAGGGTTTGTGTTTCATGTTTTATTTGTATATTTATCATTTTCCTTTTTTTAAGTGAATGATCTTATTTAAATGAGTTCGGGTCTATCGACCTAGGCAAGGGCAGCCTGGAGGGCCAAATGACCCCTTTGGTGATGGCTTCTTTTTTGTTTTATTTCTTACGGTCCCATCATAGCAGATCTCAGAAGACCTCAAGCTTGCTTCACGGCCATTCCATTTGGGGTTGTTTATGTTGAGAGTTTGTTGATACGACCGGATGCACGTGAAGAAACACATGCCAGTTCAAAAGGATTCACGCATACGTATGCTATTTTTTGTGGACATGCATATGAGTGTGAGACCTCCACACAAAGATTATGCATATGGGTTCATGGATGTGGATGTTGATCAAACCACGGGAAGGACCCTAAACATGGGGCGCTGGTCAAGGGATGCAGTCTGGGATAGCAGGAGTCGACTCTGGGAGTCGACTTCTGGGCATGTCCCGGGATAAGACAGCCCGGGCTGGATTGGGCTGAAAAAGAGTTGACTCCCAGAGTCGACTCTTTTAGCCCAGGAATGCAGGCTTATACTTCCTTCGTCCTCTTTGTGTGCTCATGTGTATGAATTTCCTTGTGGGCGAGTGCATTCCATATCTGACATGACGTTATTATGCTTAGCAAGAAAATAACAACAATTGATCTGTCCATCCCATCAGGAATTGCAATTAAGTTTGACACTCTCAATCTGAAATATGTCAATGATTCACCGTCATATTCGACCTTAGTAGTTGAAGACAGCATGTAGGTCCCCCATTCTGTTATGCTTCGGGTCTGATATTTGTTAAAAGAAGAACATCCCCTGGACTCGGCTTATAGATGCCCATTCCACTAGAAATAGGTTCATTCCCGCGAGGTCAAATTTTGACATCACAGGATTTTTTGTCAAATGGCTCTGCTGATCTCATAATACCTTGCAAGCTTCTCATGAATTGAAACTACTTGAGTATAGTAAAGAGACATTATGCCACTGTTAAGCTTCCCTTTGACTATATTCTTAGCTTTGAAAACATTCTGCACAATTTGCAATATAGCAGTAGCTTCTGCCATGTTTTTTTTTTAAACTTTGCCTGAAATCATCAAACTCCTCCCTTCCATCAACAACATTTATAAAAGAATAAGTCCCATACATTCTTCCCGGAAGATAATGCTTCTTATACGATTTGTATATAACATTTGGAGAATCCAGCACTAGACCCGAGCAAAAATTGTCATTGGGAAATGAGCTAGTGGAAGGGTGCATTCTATACTGAACCCTTAGCGTATGCCTTGGATGTCTTAATAGAATAAGTCTTCCAATCAGACTTTTCGCAAATCTAGCTTCTTCAGAAGCCTTGCTTTTGAGTGTTGAAAGTAACTGGCATTCATCACGAAGCAATATGGCATGCCAAATGCCAAGAACTTGCATGGGAATCACTGATTCACATTCTTTCAGTTGAGAGGCCTCATCAATAATCAACAAATTAAGTGACCTTTTTCCCCAAGACTTCAAAAGAATAACCAGCTGTGCAGAAAATGACCGAAGCTGAATACAAACATAGATCCCTGATCTCCTTTCTGTCAAAGAATCGAGGAAAATTGAGGGAACGCTGGAGTAAAGTTTTTTTTTTATGTGAGGACACCTATGTCTGGTTCTAGAAAGTAAGATTGACAAACGGCAGATATTTTCTCCACTGTCATCCATTTCCACAAAAGTCGAATCATTGACATCCTCAGAGTTACTAAATATTTCCTCCAATTCACCATCACCTACACTAGCTTGGGATATCGGACTTTCAAGCTGGTTAAGTAGATTCAACAGAGATATCATGCTGTCAAAATTGGACCCTGAGATAGAATTTGACGGTGAGTGAGTGCACAAATATGTGGTAAATCTTCTAAGTGATGATGCAACGGTGGCAAATCTCTCATCCATAAATTGTAAAAAAAAAGGTTGCGACCCCCTTTTCTTATGTGGTCATTATTATTATTATTATTTTAACCAGGCAGTAGACATGCCTTTTTTTTGTCTCAGTTTGATTTCTCCTTCTTCGTTAGTGAGTACCCATTGCTCGAAGGCATTATGTATTAGAAATTATGAATTGGAGAGTGAGGGTATTTGTTCTTTCCCATTTCTTTAGCTTCATTTTTTATTTGGCTCTCTTTCAGTTACATCCTTCCCCATTGGACCATAACTCTTCAATTTCTGCGAGGGGCGATACAATTAGAGCCCAGGCTCACTCCCCTCCAGTGCTGCCCGGTGAGACTCCGCAGTCGCCAGCTCTGCCTCCAAGGTCGACGCAAGTTGAACACTAGCCTTGGCCCTGGTCTCGGCAGCACGCCACTCGACCTTAGTGAGCTCCACGGCGAGCCGCTGCTCTTCCAAGGCCTTCTGCAAGGCCTCAGCTCTGCTCTCCACCTCGCTCAGCTGCATGGCGTGTTCCTTAGCAAGAGACACGGCCGTGTCAGCAAGTCTCCTCTTCTCGACCACCGCTAACGCAAGTTGAGCGCACTGCTTCTGTGCCTATCGGATGGCTGCCAGCCGCTACGCCCTCTGCTCCTGAGCCGCCAGGATCCACAGGTACTCTGCCCAGATGCCGGCCAAGCCAGACATCCAAAGCTCGCGTGAGAAGCCAAGGCCGTGGTAGCCCTGGGTGCAGTCCCTCAACCGCTGCCTAAGCTCCTCCAGAGAAGGTAGGGGGTCACCTCCCAGGTAGCCTCAGGCTCGCTGAAGCAAGGTCGCGCCCACGCTCGCGTCCAGCAGTGGCTCTGGCGGACAAGGGTATGTAGGCCACTCGACCTCTAGGTCTAGAGAGGAGTGGCCCATCTCAGCCAATACACTAGCAGGGCCTGCACAATCCCACCAAGCATAAGGAGGAAATGAACGACATCCAAAATTCCTCTGACAAGACAAGGTGGAAAACCTGATAAATGTCTCAGCCCTTACCCGCTGTAGCTCTCGCCACGCTTGTAGCCTCCTCGGCAGGGGTCGGCGAGGGTAACCTCTCCTCCACATCCGCGATATCCCCCGCTGGAGTCGGGGAGGGCAGAGGCTCTTCCATAATCCGATCGTCCCTAGCAACCATTGGGGGCATGGGAGGCTCTCCCTGGTCATCCTCGATAGGAGCAGGCACGCGCTCCCCCTCAGATTCCAGTCGTGGTCATAACACAACAGCGTCAATACCCTACTATAAACTCTAAACTAGAGCGGATAGGGTGGGGGAAGGATTTCTATATACCTTCTAGAGCTACCTCCATCTCGGCATCCATGGCAGAAGAGGCCTCAGAGGAAGGAAATCTTTAAATAAAATGCCATCTCATAGAGTCGACATTTCATTTCAGCGAAAGATGGGTTAAAAGGCCAAGGCTTAAAAGCCCATGCCCGGGACAAAGTGTCAACCCTATGGGTCGACACTTTTCCTGACATGCTCCGAATTAAGAAAAACTCAGAGGGGTTAACCAATTGAATTGAGACAATAAAGCTTAATATGTAAATGGAAGAATTAATCAAAACTTACCCCTAATCACCGACTTACCAACTAGATATGCACATGGGTTACCTCGTGATATGTGCATCCATTTTCCACCATAAACCTACTTCTAATAGGCCAGTCAAGCAACATACTCCTATTCATGGTTTATTAGACACATAAGAGTGTCCTGAATGATCATTCCACTTGGATCTTCACGATGATTCCAACAAGTATCTCTGTCAGTCATATGCAATAGAGGTCAGTCATTCAAGGCCTTTAATTCCAAAAGAAAATGAAAGTCCAGGTCACATTAACACTCAATGTTTCAATATTGAATCCCTTCAAATAACATGTTAGCTATCACAACAACTCAGATGACATTTGGATCAACCAGGGATGTGTTAAATGAGTTTAACCCAATTTGTTCGGAGTCTATCCTTTCTCAACTGATTCCTGTAGACATATCAAATCCCATGTCAGTCAAGTTCATCAAATGACCTTGAAGTAAAATAGCCCATTTAACTATACCAGTGATATTGCATTGAGCATCATTCAATCAAATAGAAACTGATCAATCCATTTCATATTCACAAACTACATATGCATTTATTTACATGAAACACAATCACATAGTATTTAGATCATCATCAAAATTCCTTAACACAATGTTGTGCACGGGGTTCAACGGATGTCCTGGTGGACAACACAGCCGACTATGAGATGCTCTCCTTCATATATGGTTTCTTGGGGTACAACCAGATCCGCCTAGCAGAGGAAGACCAGGAGAAAAGTTCTTTTACCACTCAGTGGGGGACTTACTGCTACATCGTCATGCCCTTCGGTCTTAAGAATGCAGAGGTAACATATCAAAGGGCGATGATGGCCATCTTCCAAGACATGATGCGCCGGTTTCTCAACCGTGCAGATCGACACGTTTCCCTCGCCGGGGACGACCGTGAGCGCGTGCTTCTTGTTTTGGGACATCTTTGTCCCTTCGGGAGCCACGTTAGGTGATGACTTGGTCGTACAGTTTCTGGTCACGTCGTCTAGTGAGTCATGTCCGGTCGTCTCGGTCATAGATTCGTGTCCACCTGTCGAGTCTCATAGTCGTCCCGCATCACAGATGCGTCCACTGACGTCTTACACTGCGTCTCAAGCGTCTCACACTCATCTCGAACATGGTGACTGAGACACTTTACCAAGTACAAGTAACAACAGTAACGAGTGACTAGTCAGGGTCACGCCCATCAGCGCTCGTCCAAACGCCTCTGACCACGTGTGCACACACAAGCCCAATGCATTGAGTCAAGCCTCTAGCTAGTTTTTCCCCCAGTAGGAGGATACTACAAAGCAAGGGGGCCCACGAAAACTTGCCTAAAAATCATCTCTCGGGAACTCGCTACGCCACCACTCCCAGGTGGGCCGACACCAAGTGTTGTCAAGCTATGACTAGTGGAGGCTCACTAGACACAGAGACTCACCAAAAGAAACTCTGAAGTGTGGATAGGGTAAACACTCACCTGTCGCATGCACTACGAAACACAAGGTGTACACAGAACTACCGCCAGACTTAGGATAGACAACTAGACCTACATACAATGATCCTTGAGTTACATGACTCGGGTCAAGATTGTCGCACATCACGGCAACATATCGTTAATCAGCCTAGTCCTAAAGCCAAAAATATGATAAAACACAAGTCCCCAGCCCTAGGCTACACATAGGACTCTCGATTCCATATAACACAAATCACGGCACATGAGGGAACATCGCTGTCCTCAAATCACATAGGCACGTAAACTGAGGTAAGACGATACCTCTAAGCATCTGAGTCTCGATCCATACAGGATAGCCGAGACACTCACGAGGTCACGTGTCAACCACTGGGTCCAACCGGGTTGACCAGAAACCATAATGACCCTCAAAATACATAAAAACACTACTCGATATCATGGCAATTCCGAACACCCTATAACACGGTCACAGAGCTTTCTTGCTACTTTGGTTGACCAGAAGGTATGTGAGTAGAAGCTTCCCAAAGAAATCTATAGTATCTATTTCTTCTGCTGGCAGGACTGTCAAGGATGTCCTTCTATCCTTGTAATCTTAGTGATAGGGAACTCTGATTGGATGGAGGCAAAAAGATGGGTACTAGGAAAGGTGACTATTCCCAGATATGGTAACTAGCTTCTCCATTGACCAAAATGACTAATATAGCAAGCCAATGAAGACAGGGATAGTTGACTCAGCAAAGAAACCTTTCTAGACCTCAAAAGACGTATTTTTGGGCATTTACGGTTCCTATTTTTACTCTTTGGATCCTTTTCTGAAAAGGCTGTAGGTTTGCTAAAAAAGCCCTTGGGGGCCACTCACTAAGCCATTTCATCAAACATATGCTTCTTCTTCATTGAGGTCGATGCATATGAGGACTTGACCAGAGAGGTCAATGCAGTTGGATTGGGTTGACTGAGGCATTTCATCAAACAGAATGCATGTGCATTGACCTTGGTCTCTACATGTGCACAGACCCCAAATATGCACAGACCTATATGTGCACAGACTTTGCATGTGCACAGAGTCAGATTCTTCATGTGCACAGACCTTGAAGAATAAATGCAAGTATATGCGTAGACCCTGCTAAAGACAAAACCCGATGTGCATCGGCCTTAGTGAACTAAAGCTCAATGTGCATCGACCTTAGAGAGTTGAAAGCAGATGTGCACCGACCTTGGTTTGCTCTTTAGTCATCTGCATCGACCTTAGAGAGTTGAAAGCAAATGTGCACCGACCTTGGTTCAACATGTGCACCGACCTTCTAACGTGCTTGCATGAGCTGCACGACCTTAGTGAGTTGAAAGCAAATGTGCACCAACCTTGGTTCAGCATGTGCACTGACCTACTGAGCAGAAATCCACATGTGCACCGACCTTCTAACGTGCTTGCATGAGGTGCATCGACCTTAGTGAGTTGAAAGCAAATGTGCACCAACCTCGGTTCAGCATGTGCACTGACCTACTGAGCAGAAATCCACATGTGCACCGACCTTCTAACGTGCTTGCATGAGGTGCATTGTATTCGAATGTGTAGCTGAACAGATTTCAACCTACTGGTTAGAGTGTTTGTCACAAATCTCGAAAAGGCCAAAAATTTTATTAAAGTTTGAAAACACCCAATTCACCCCCCTCTTGGGTGTCATTGATCACGGGACCCAACAATATATATATATATAACTCAGTTGTACATGCATAGCAGGATGCGAGCTCGTGTGCCTTTCGCGGGCTTCACACGATGCATGCATGGCATGCTTCACAAGATGCAGGAGGGCTCGGGTGGCCATGCAGACGCATGCAGGTGGTCAAAGTGGCCAGGCTCCATGCGGTCTTCATGGAGAACATGCCAGTGCATGCAGGTCTTCACGCAGACGTGGCTTCTCGCCGACGTGGGAGGTCAGCAATGGATGCATGGCGGGCGCTGGGTAGTCTTCACGCAAGGCGGTTGGTAGAGGCTGCGAAGTCTTCAATGCATGCAGGCGATGGGCGATGTGGCTTCATGCGGCCCAGGTGAAGCAAAGGCACGGGCGATAGTGGGTCAACAAATGAGGCACGGGGATAGTTTCTCGCAGCCAGCTGCCAAGGCATTCGCACGCGGAGAAGAGAGAAGGAGAGAGAGAGCGTGCTTCATGGCGAGAAAAGAGGAGAGAATGCGGGCGGCTTCGATGGTCCACGCGGCTGCCGACGTGAAAGAAAGAGAGAGAGAGGGAGGATGGCTTGGATTTTCAACATAATCTGCAAAGAATAAAATGAGATGTTCACATGAAGCAAATGGGTTATTTTGGGACCTATAAAAGGAGGGCATGGGGGCTCACGGGGAGCCTCTCCTCTCTCTCTCCCCCACTCCATTATGCACTCTACGTAGATAGCATGCTTTCATTTAGTTTCCCTTCAATTTCATTAGTGTTAGGATTAGGCTCTCTCCTTCCATCCCCATTGTGGTTTCTAATTGTTCTAACTTTTGTTGTAATTTATTTTACTTTTGTTATAATGTAACTGCGAGTTGGTTTAATTTAAGTTTAATGGCCGGCTGCCGGACCACGTCCATTCCTGCGATGCGTACGGTTCCGCTGGTAGGCAGGATGCGGGTGGTGCAGATACCTTTAATTAATAATTTAAATTTAACAATTATACCAGAGTCTAGTCCAAAGGAAAGATGAACAGTGCAGTCTAAGTACAGTCGGTAGGAAAGAAAGACGTACACTGAGGTCGGGGTAAGCCCGACGTAGGTACAGCTGGCAACTACGGACACATCACACCAGGAACCGTAGAAGCAGAATGACGCCACCCACCTGAAAAGCAGGGGTGAGCCTCATGTCACTGGCTTAGTAAGGGTCACGCGGATCCTCACCGAAAAACACACAGTAACACAGAACAGAAAGCAACAGGTGCACAAAGCAGGAAGACTACACTAGAAAGCTCTAAAGAAGAGGAAGCAGGAGTAGGAAACAAGCAAGAAAGAGTGAAGCTAAAAGAAAAGGGAAAAGTCATACCGATCGAGTGCGACTGCCGAATTAACCTCGGCTCCCAAGCTACTCCTAACAGCAACAGAATGGCGAACTCTGAACTGGCAAAGTCAGAAGTTACCGATCCGTTGACGCGACACCAAGCAAGCGAAGGCCTACAAGGATAAAGGGAAAAGACAAAGGCCCTAGAAAAACTTAGATAGACCAGACGGACGCTAAGCACACACCACTTGAAAGCCATGCACGCCCATCTAGACACGAACACGTGCAGGACTAGAATATCATGTACAGGATGCACCACTACACTAACCTCGGGTAAAGCCATGAGCAGGCTAACCCAGCAAGGTCACGACGCTCGAGAAACATGAGAGTCACGGAAGAGTAACTGATCACGTGACTGGAGTACCCACCACTTGAAGAACAGCTAGCTGCGTCCCCTGACCCCTTATGCTATGCCTACAAGTATCTCATCTACGATGCCACCTATAGAAGTACGACAGAGACTAAGACACTCTGAGAATCAGAATAGAAGTACCGTTGCAAGTGACTAGACAGGATAACGCCCGTCGGCATTAGTCCAAAGCCCCTGACCATGTGTGCACACACTAGCTTGTGCCTAGAGTTGGGCCTCTAACTAGTATTCTGATGCGGGACGACGATGCGGACTCGACGCCAAGGTGAGACGCACACCTAGGACTCTAGCAAGCTCGCACTCGTCCCCAGGAGTGCTTGTGTACGGTGTCTTATCTGAGTGTCGTTGTCGGGTTCCGGTCAACCCGGGGTGACCCAGTGGTTGACAGGTGACTTTGTGTGTGTCTCGACTGTTCTGTCTAGTCCGAGATAGTGGTTCTGGACGCCTTGAGGTGTTGTCTCACCTCGATTTACGTGTCCAGGTGTGCTGAGGGTCTTGGTGCTCCCTCAGGTCTCTGTGAGTCGTTTCCTGCGGTTGCGTCGTTTCCTCTGGCTTAGGATTAGACCGATTGGCGGCTCGTTCCGCTTTGTGTGATGATCTTGACTTCGAGTCGTGAGACTCAGGGATCGTTGCAGTTTTAGGTCTAGTCGCCTTGTCTTGAGTCTGTCAGCAGTTGGTGTACTACCTTGGTGCTTCGTAGTACGTATGATAGTGCTTTCTTGCCTGTCTGTATTCTAGCACTCGTGTTTTAGAGTCTGTGTCTAGTGAGCCTCCACTAGTCGTAGCCTGACGATACATTTCGGCGTGTTGGCCCACCTGGGAGTGATGGCGGGGCAGTTCCCGAGATACGATTTTTAAGCTAGTTCCGTGGGCCCCGGTCCAACCATAGCGTCCTGCAGAGGGGAATACTAGCTAGAGGCCTAGCTCTAGGCAACGATCCAGGGTGTACACATGTGGTTAGCGGCTTGGACTTGCGCCGACGGGCGTGACCCTGACTAGTCACTCATTACTGTAGTTCCTGTTCTGATTCAGCGTGTACCTCAGTCTCCGTCGCTCTAGGCATCCGTAGAAAGGTACTTGAGGCGCAGCATAAGACGTCAGTAGACGCAGCTGTCGGTTCTTCTAGTGAGGAGGTGCTTCCATCACGTGACTCATGACTCTCGCGTTTCACGCATGTCGTGACCTTTCTGGGTTAGCCCTCTCTTGGCCTTGCCCGAGGTCAGCGTCCTATTCTATGCACGACGTTCCAGTCGTGTGTGATTGTGTCTAGGAAAGTGTGCACGATAATTGAGTCGTGTGTGCTTTAGAGTCTGTGTCTATGTCTGTCTAGGTCTTTTCTAGGCTTGTTGTCTGGTCTCGTGGGCCTTTGTCTTAGGCCGCGTGCTTGTTCGGGTGGTTGCGGCCGAACGAGAGAGGGCGGTGGAGGGAGTTCTGGACGGTGTCGGGGAGGCTCAGGCGGTTAGCAGAGGGAGGGAGTGAAGGAGAGATGGGGGTTCGCTAGGGAGAAGTGTGGTGAGAGGGGCTGTGAGTGGAGGGAAGGCGGTGCTCACGGGTGTCACGGTTGGGTGGAGCATGGACGGGCTGGCAGGCGGAGGGGTGGTGAGGAGAGAGGGAGGTACGGCGGTGCTGGCAGGTATGGGGAGTGGAGGTGGCTGGGGCATGAAGGGTCATATGGAGTCGGCTGGCGTGGGGCATGGGATTGCGGCGTTCACGGCATGCGTGGTTGGCTCGGGCACGGCGACACGGGCGGTGGCCGGAGGTCGATGGTGGGATGACCGACGGTGAGGTGGACGAAGGTGACGTGGGATGGTGAGGGGTTGGCGACGGTGACTGCTGATGGGCTCGCGACAGCGTGGGGAGGAGCTGGGTGCAGGGAGGGAGTTAGAGAGGGAGGCGGTGGCTGCAGCTGGGTTATGGAGGTCGGCTGGCATGGGTTAGCAGATGGGAGAGGTGAGCAAATCGGCAGATGGAGTGGGCGACTGGCTTGACGGCGGTGTGGGCGACGGTGGGTGTAAGAGGGAGAGAGAGCATGGGCAGTGGGGTTGTCGGTGATGGACTAGGAGGAAGATGGCCGAGGGTGGCTGGGCTTGGAATGGGGAGAGGGAGAGTGTCGGGGGCTACTTGCGGTGACCAGAGGGTGGCGGAGGCGAGAATGGGAGAGGAGGGCGGTATGGAGGTGGTTGACGCGGTGGTCGGCGGTAGTCATCGGCGGCGACGTGGCTGAGAAGGAGAGATGGGGAGAAGCGAGTCAGAGGGCTTCGTGTGGGTTAGCAAGAGGAGTCGGAGGGGCTGGGGAGAATGGGAGGTTTCCACCGTGGGGGAAGAGAGGAAGGAAGAGAGAGAGAGGGTTGCTGGGTTAGAAGAGAGGGAGAGAGAGGAAGAGAGAGAGAACACGGGTGAGAAAATGAGCCTCCTCCCCCAAACAGTGAGAATGTGGGCATATATATATGTGGGGGTGGGTACAATAAAAACGCTCGCGCAGGAGGGGGGGATCGCGGGGTGGGGAAATGAGCGATCGACCGTATGCCGAGCTCGGGCGTCCGATCGAGATGCAGCCAACTCTTGGACGAAGCCCGAGGGATGCCGAAGGACGCCTGAAGGTCTGGCGCCGAGCTGATTCACTGGATGGAGACGGTGGCCGCAGCTGTGGGCCTGTGCAGTTCTGCCGCGCAGGACTGGTTGGCGCGGTGGTGCATCGGCCGGTACGGGCGCTGTAGAACTCCAAACACGACAGGACCAAGTCATGGATGTTGCTGACTGGGAGATCTACGAACCCTCAGAAGATGGCAGCCGTCTGATCACCTTGCTAGACGTGGTCACAGGAATGGCCGGCGTTAGGTTCCTGGGTGAACAGCAGGACAGGACGCCGATGATCATGGTGGAACTTCCAGTGCTGATGTCAGAATGAGACGAAACCACTTGCGTGGGTTTCACTTTGTCGAAAGCCACAACTTTGCTGAAGACAGCATGACCTGAAACAGAGAGGAGGAGGGAGTGTTGGGGCCGACTTGGCAGCAATCTGTCCTGGGCAAACAGGGGCTCTGGGTCTGGCATGACGGAGGGAGATTGGACGCCCTAGATGGAGGCGTTGTCAAAACCAGGCGAGACCACCTCTGGTTCGTCGGCGCTTCGGCGAAGAAGAACTCTCGTGAAGAGAGCTCTGACTGATTCGCACAGGGGCGAGCGGTGGAGCTGCTACCAAAAGGTACTCAGGTTCAAACCCGAATCTGGCGCAGTTGCACGAGAATGGACGACGGGAACGGAGCCATGGTCGGATCGCGATGGGACCACTTCTAGAGCGAAGCTGGCTCGATGAAGGATGACTCCATAGAAGACAACTTTTTCTGGTTCACGCGGTGGACGCCGGAGTAGCCTCTGCAAACTCATTCTCTACAATAGGTTGGTTGTAGAGAGCAGCAGGCAGGACTTCTCGAACCACAGGAGGGCGTAGCGGCGACGGGGCGACTCCGGGCTAGCTGTGGATGCACGGAGTAGGGGAGGGCAAGCCTGGGATGCAGAGGGAGAGAGGGCAGGGCATGGGATGCTGGTGGGCTGGCCTATATATAAATGTATAATTATATATACTTATATAAGGGGGGACAGGGGGGACAGTACAATACCGGCCGGTATCGGTATGTACCAGTACCAGTACAATACTGGTACCGGCCTTGTCGGGTACCAAAACCGGTACCTAGCTTATAAACCTTGCTCCCATCTCCACACCCACCTATCGGCCTTGTCCACCGGTCTATGGTCTAGGAGGAACAATTAGAGACTTTCCAGCTGGTCCATCTCCTCATATGTGAGATTCCTCTTGAAAGTAGGCGACCAAGTACCCCCTAATAACTACATGTCAAAGTAATGTGCCATGGATGCCCCGGGTGCAGTCGAGATCTCGAATAGCTTCAACAATGCTTCCTGTAATATGAAATCAACACACCACTTGTCATTCCATAATAAAAACCTTTGTCAATTACCCAAACTGACCCGAACACTGGCTTTGATGAAGCCGTCACATTGCAGATTGCCCCACCAAATCAAAGAGACATTATACATGTAGGCCGGTGACAGATCCCACTCTCTAGACCTACTATAGTATCTCTGCCTGATAAGGTTTAGCCACAACTTGTTGTCTTCAGTCCTAAGCTTCCATAGCCATTTACAAAGTAGAGCCAGATTGAAATCTTTGATACTCTTTATGCCCACTCCTCCTTCTTTCTTGCTCTTGCACACTCTGCCCAAAGAAATGTCAGGCCAACCCCTGCCTCTCTCCCCAATTCTATGCCAGAATATTGAGTGTAAATTGACTCCAATTTCTTGGCCACTATTTTGGGAATTCTAAAAATGGAGAGGTAACAGATAGGTAGACTGTCAAGCACGGACTTGCATAACACCATTCTTCCCCAATATGATAAGAGCCTCACCTTCCAACTTGCAAGCCTGGACTCATATCTCTGCAGCACCACCTACCAGTCCCTATAGTGTAGAGCCCCTGGGGACAAAGGTAGGCCCAGATGAGAGAAAGGAAAATCTCCTAACAACCCAAAATGAATGTTGCTCTCCTGAGAGACCTCTCCTCCATGTTGATCCCCGCTATTCGACTTTTGTTGTAGTTCATTTTCAACCCATTGATCTCCTGTAGCAACTCTAGCATCATCCTGACATCATATAGCTGGTTCTCCTCATCTGTTAGAAATAGAATAGTGTCACTAGTATACTATAGATAGGTGATGCTAAGGCTATGGTGACCAGCCTAGAAGCCTCTAATGGTACATGTCGTTTCAGCCCTCATCCACATCTTGCTTAAGATCTATGCCACTAAAACAAATAGCAATAGTGACAAAAGGTCTCCCTGACGAAGCCCTCCACTGCTAAGAAAAGAAGAAGTGGACTGGCCATTAATAAAAACTAAAAAGAGGTTGAGAAGATACAAACCCGGATCCACCCAATCCATCTCTAATCAAACCCCACTTCAGTAAAAGTATGAAGAAGACATTGCCAATTGACATTATCATATGATTTCTCAAGGTACACCTTCAATACAACTCCCCTCTCCCTCTGGATCCTCGTGACATGCAAGCACTCATGAGCAACAAAGAAGTTCTACTGAATGTGTATTCCCCTGATGAAGGCCCCCTGGTGACCATTGATCACTCTACCAATCACCCTATCAAGTCTCCTGGCCAACAGCTTCATGATTATTTTGTAAGTACCATTCACCAAACTAATAAGTCTAAACTCCATGAAGTCTTGTGCACCATGTTTCTTAGGGATCAAGACCACGAAGATTTTGTTGATACACTTTAAGTTAACCCTGTCCTCCTCAAATTCTTCTAAGGCCTAAATCAGATCCTCCTAAACAATTTCCAACAATTCTGAAGAAGACCATAGGAAATCCATCTGAACTTGGTGCTTTGTCACCTGCAAGGGAAAAAACCGCATGTCTAATCTCCTCCTCCGTGAAGGGCCTAGACAACTCCTCACTCTCTGCCACAGAGAGCTGAGAAAGTAAGTCATCTGCTATGACAGGCCTACACATCTGCTCCTCAGTAAAAGACATGGAGTAGAACACCTTAGCATATCCTCTTATGTCCTCCCTGATAAGAGTTTGGTCGCCAACCCTGATGGAGGCAATATGGTTGACTCTCCTTCTTCCTGAAGCAATCCTCTGGAAGTAAGCCATATTCTTGTCACCTTCCTTGAGCCATTTCTATAACAACCCCTTCCCTGATATCTTTTATCAAGTCCGGGGATGCCACACACATCGTTGCGAGACAAGATTACTACAAGGCACTAAAAGCCAAACCATCATTGCTTCTAATTAAAACAATCCATACCATTTCCTTAATATATAAACATACATCGAATAATTACATCATTCATGACACCATACATCGTCCTGTTCAAACACATTCATTTCATAAACAATAAGGATTATCCCTTGGATCCATATTTACGTATGCCAATCAAAAGGAACTTAAACCTGTAAGGGCAAACTATATACAAAAAGCCCGGATACCTCTCCGACTTCTTCCCTGTCGGAGACTTAGAATCATCTTCTTACTAATTCCCCTAAAAAATGGTTAAATAAAGCACGTAAGTCCTCCTAAGATTTAATAGACATTAAAATAAATCACATAACTAATTATTACCTAATAACTTTTACAAAACACATAGTAATACATAACTTATTACAAATCTTGCAAGTTCCAAACACATAACATAAATTAAAAGAATGTCGTAACGAATTAGATCAGATATTAATCATATTAACAGTTTTTTTAGTAATTTCATTTAAGTGTTAAACCATTCAACATCATAGTCGGCTTACAAAATAGTTCAATGTATATCTATACGAATTCAATTATATAAGTCAAATCTTACAATCAGTCTCACAATCATATTGATACGTGCATTTAACATATTAATACAAATTACAGTTCAGTCAATCTTAATGATATGCAATATTATTATAGTAGCTATACATGTATCCAAATCACATCATAAGAGGTCATTTAGTATCTTGACACGGTAAAATAGGCATACAGATAAATAGTCTACACGTTGGAGATCGATCAGTCTTGATCACTTACGCAAGATCGAGAAAATTGATTTCCATCAGTACATTCCATTTGTCCTCGGAGATTAAGCTAATCCGTAAAATATACTTATTATATTACCAACGATCTCCCTTAAGATGGCACTATCAATGTCCTTAAATTTATATTAATTTTATTGTCAATAAATAAATTGAGGATATATCAATTAAGATTGATGATCAATCAGATAAACAAATATAATCATTTAGATCACATATATCCACCTGGTCGTCTCGGCATTCTCTTTTGTTGTTCACCAGGGGACTTGGATGGGTAGCCAACATCTAAAAATGAATAGTGTCGTCGAGTCATGGGGGGCTGTTGTCAGTTGGCCTCGGATATTGTATAGCTGAAGGGACGTCGAGCCCGGCTCTGCGCTCGCGAACTCCAGCATTCGCGAAAATAATCCCCAAGCCTAGATGGCACGTGGAGCATACTCAGGGAATAGTGAGCAGACCCACGCGTTGAAGAAGTGCAGTGGGCCAATGTACCGGGCTTGCCGCAGGAACTAATGTGCGCTGACGTCCCCGATTGTCTTGTATATCAAGCAGAGGGCGACCGGACATAAAGACAATTTGATTCCCCACGCCATCTGGCAAGCAGGGTAGATCGCATCTGGCCGGATGACGGTCTCGTCTCCATACCGCATTGCAAAGGAACAAAGCCAGTATGTTAAGTAGGCTGCGCAATGCGTCATCGGGTCGACCCCCGCCGGGTTGGCACCGCTCTGATGTCCTCTTGAAGGAATCTTCACCTCGACCTTGCTCTTACTACGCTTCTTCTTGACTATGGCAACACCGATGTAGGGGAAGTCCTCATATTTCTTCGGCCCATCAAATAAGTACTTCAACCATAAGGTCATACGGACCCTCTTCCGATCCCCGCGGAGAGGCTGCTTCCCGCCATGGGCCAACTGGTACAACTCACGGTATGCCTTCATAAGGTACCGATAGGAGAAGCTAAGCAAATAGAAGCCATCCCCGTTGGTCTCATCTTTGATCATGTCGGGAAGGCACACCTCCTCATAGGGCTCCCCATCAATGGGCAAGCCACTCAGTTGGTGGAGACTCCACAAGTCCAACGAGGTCTCACCTTTCGCGGTGTAGAAAGTGTTCAGCTCCGTGCTGAAGACCTCAATCATTCCGCAGCAGAGGCCCTTGGAGATGGGGTAACTGTACCGGGAGGCGTAGACGCTGTGGTAGACGCCAGCCTGAACAAGCATCGGTGATGTGACACAAGCTAGGACCTACTAGCAAGCACAATAGCGAATCGAAACGGGCCGTATTTGGCGGCCGACTCACCGTGATCGGAATGCGGGATGGAGCGGCGGTTTGAGCGTGGCGTGGCGCGATCCCTCGGTGGATTCTGAGAATCGGCGCGGTTCGTGTTTTGATGATTTCGGCGTGGATTAGTCACTTTGACGCGTGAAATCTTTGGTGGAGGTAGGAGGACAGTTCCCTAGCTCGTGTATTCTATTTTCCCACGATTTTGCGTTCTACGGTGTGAGAATGGGCGAGTTTAAGCTCGTCGGGGTTTTGTAGAGTTTGTAGGGTTCGTCGAAAAATGATGACAATTTTACGATCGGTTGGTGTCAATGGACTCCCTGGAACGTCGGCGTTCTCTTGTCACTAATTTCGTGTCGAATGGTGGTTTATCGGGGCCGGTAGGAGGCCGGGGACCTCGTTAATCTCATTTGGGTGATTTCGTTAGAATCGCTCGTTTCTCCCGATTCTTGCGTCGTTTTGACTCCGGTCGAAGTCCATGTGCTTGCCAGGGTGATTGTGACTATATCTCCTTCGTCTCGGCACGAACGGGGCGTGGAAAGGCCATGATCGGGCGAACCCCTGGGGTTGCTCGCTGTGATAATTGGACGGTCGAACCAGGGCTCGTCCATGGTATGGGCGGCTGGCTCTGGACCGTCCATCCTCACGAGTTTTGGGGCTTGTGCGGTCATACGATAGACCGCACATAGTTGTGCGGCCCGGTAGGGTCCGCCCATCCCCCCCTTGGGCCGCCAGGTTCTAACCGCCTGTCTTTCCGTTGGGTTGAGCGGGTAGGGTCTGACCGTTCATCTCTGTTGACCCTTGGTCAACTGTTGAGTGTCGGTCGTGGTAGGCGGCTTGGTCAAGACCGTTTTGACTGACACTGTAGTAAGTCGTTTCCGTTCAGCGGTCCGGTCAAGACCGTTTTGGCCAGGAACTGTGTTAGGTCATGGGCTTGAGCGGCCCAGGACTTGACCGCCCATCCCTTGTGTAACTTCCCAGAGTCCATAATATCGATAACCCGATACTAGGTATCGAATTACCGTCACTATGAACTGAGAGCCCATGATACCGATGACCCGATACTAGGTATCGAATCACCGCTACCATGAACCGGGGTCGCATAAGGGGCATGATGACTTGGCGTCATCCTCACCTTCCTCCGGCTTATCACCGGCAGTCTGTTCAGGGTTCCAAACCGATCATTGTCATTATGTATTTTATTATAACTTTTTTTAGGAGGAGTGGGCCGAAAAGGGGGCTAAAAGGGTGTACCGGCGAAGGCCATGGAGAGCGTGCCGGGTGGGAGCTGGGTGGAGCGTGCCGGGCTGGGCGCTGGCGAGTATGTCGGGCTGGGTGCTGGCGAGTGTGCCGGCGAAGGAGTTGAGTAGCGCACTGGCGAAGGCCTGGCCGATTGTGCCGGGGAAGCGCTGAGCTAGGTGTGCCGGGCTGGGATGCCAGGGAATGGGTGGGCTAAGGCGTACCGGCGAAGGGTGGCTAGGGTGTACCGAGGAAGGGGCTAAGTCCGTGCAGATTCCAGTGAGGGGGGCAAAGTCCGTGCAGGTTTTCAGCAAAGGGGCAAGGTCTGTGCAGATGTTCGCGAGCCAGGGGCAAGGTCCGTGCATGTTTGTGCGGGCTAGGAGACAAAGTCCGTGCAGATGCATGCAGGCTAAGGACGAAGTCCGTACATGTTCTGGGGTAAGTCCGTGCATATGCACGGGTTTTGGGATGAAGTCCGTGCATGTTCTGGGGTAAGTCCGTGCATATGCATGGGTTTTGGGATGAAGTCCGTGCATGTTCTGGGGTAAGTCCGTGCATATGCATGGGTTTTGGGATGAAGTACGTGCATGCTTTGGGGTAGGTCCGTGCATATGCACGGGGTCAAGGGCAAGGTCCGTGCATGTTCTGAGGTAAGTCCGTGCATATGCATGGGTTTTGGGATGAAGTCCGTGTAGATTTGGACTGAGTCCGTGCATGTTCTGGGGTAAGTTCGTGCATATGCACGGGGCAAGGGCAAAGTCCGTGCACATGCACGGGATCAAGGGCAAGGTCCGTGCAGGTGTATGCGGCCAAGGACAAAGTCCGTGCCAGTCTGAGAGTGAGTCCATGCAATGCAAGTAAGGTCCATATATGTTCATGCAAGTCTGTGTAGGTTTGGACAAAGTCCATGCAAGTCTTGGGCTAAGTCCATGCAAGGTCCGTGCAGAGTTCCTCGAAATGAGGCTAGTGTTTCACCTGCTCCTGCTATACCGGTTCCTGCCCAGGCTGCACCTGTTCCTATTCCGCCTGCGGAGTTACCCGGTAGTCGTGGACGAGCATTGAAGAATTCTTGTTGTTCCATCCACCAACTTTCGAGGGTCAATCAGATCCCGAGGCAGCGAGGGAGTGGTTGGATGCTACCGAGCATGTCTTCCAATGCATGGAGTGTGCCGAGGATGAACGGGTTATGTTGTCCTCGTATCAACTTCAAGCTACTGCATGCACGTGGTGGACTTCGGAATGGGAAGTTGCCTTTCGTTCCCGTCCACTTCGACAGATCACATGGGCTGAGTTTATTGCTATATTCAAACGTTTCTACACTCCAGCCTGCCTGAAGTTAGCTAAGATGTATCAATTTCTAGAGCTGACACAGGGCGAGATGTCAGTGCTACAATATCGAGATAAATTCATTGAGTTGGGCCAGTATGCACCTCATATCTTTGCCGATGAGACTATGAGGACTCAGTAGTTTTTGCGCCGACTGAAAGCAGAGCTGAGCCTGCCGCTGTTCACTACACAGGTGACTGAGTTGGATTCTGCATATCAAGCCACTGTCGCGCTAGAGTTGGAGTTGGCGAGGACTCGAGGTTTTGCTTAGACTGGGATGGTTCCATCGGCCGTGTAGCATCAGCCGCCCCACCAGTCATTTGTTTCAAGAGTTTCTCCCACTTTCTCTCCTGTCGATAGTGCTTCTTTCTAGCAATCTCAGGGTAGAGGTTTCCGTCATAAGAAAAAGAGGAAGTGGTTTGATCAGCCGATGTTTTCTGATCCGAGTCAACAGTCTGGTTCTTTTGTTCGGCAACGCCCAGATTTCATTACTTTTCAGCTGAGATTATGTTCCAGGTGTGGTGGCAGTCATCCGGGTGTGCCATGCTCCTTGCCCGTTGTGTGTTATCATTGCGATCAGTCGGGGCACATCTCTCGTAACTGTCCGTTGAGGTAGCAAACGGTGCAGTTCTCGCAGACTTCGTAGTCGCAGTAGCCACAGTTCCGTCTTCCTCTGCCGCCTCAATCTCAACCCTTTCAACCGAGAAGGCCGTCCCACCCCTGGACAGAACGGGAATCATACACGGCCAGCCTCAGGCCGTTCAGGACCCACACGGTCCATGGTAGGCCACTTGGTCAACAGAATAGTCCCTATTGGTGCCGTCTAGCCACCCAACGGCACGAAAATAAAATGGCCAGACCTGGGCCGTTCAAGGTCTGCACGACTAGCCCTTAGCCGTGCAAGGAGATAAATAGGCCTCACTGGGCCGTTCAATCATCCAACAGCACAGAAATGGAACGGTCAACCCTGGGCCGTTTAAAGGACTACACGGCCAAGCCCTAGGCTGTGCCATCCCAACACTGTGTAACGGTCAAGAAGCAACGGTCAAAACACCTTGAGTGTCACGCTGACCCCACAGGGTACGCGGTCGCCTATGGACCGTCCATGGGGTACACAGTCAGACGATGGACCGTGTACTCCACCGACGTTCCAGGACCACTGAACGGTCCATCTCAGGGCCGTGCAAGGGTGTACACGGCCTCTGTTAGGACCGTGTACATCCCGCCGTCCCGAGAACGGCGAACCTCGCCGAAAAATGCCATTTCGGGCCCCAAATGAGCCCGGTTGAGGGGGAAACGAAGGGGAACTCACCCCCGAGCAACCTAGCATGCATCTACACCCTCCAATCGCGAAATCGCGGCTCAAAACACTAGATCGGGTGATTGAATCCCAAATCATGCTTTTTCCTTCCCGACACGAAACGATCCACTCTCGACTTTGCCTCGGCCTAGAAATCACGGGGAAGGAAGACATGGAGCTAGGGAACGTCACCCTACCTCGATCTTGCTTCGAGACTCACCGGATCGAGCCCAAACCGCGAAGAACGTGGCTAGAAATCCTCATCCTTCACGCTTCCCACAAACACCGCACTCCACCACGATCGTCTCGCCACCGCCTATGCCGTCACGCCATCGCCCACCACCGTCTACAGCCAGAGGGACACGCCGCATCGTCGTCGATCGAGGAGAGAGAACGAGAGAGGGGGCGCTCGGTTCGGTCACGTGAGGAAGGAGGAAGAAGAAGGAAGAAGAAGAAAGAAAAAAAAGAAAAAGAAATGAGTTATTTTTCAGGGATTTGAATAAAGCATGCCCAAAGGACGACTTCCCTGTCCCAATCACCGAGACAATGGTTGATATGACCACCGGTCACAAAGCCTTGTCCTTTATGGATGGATCGTCGAGCTACAACCAGATCCGTATGGCTGTTAAAGACAAAGACCATACGGCCTTCCGATCTCCTAAGGGGATCTTCAATTACAAAAGGATGCCGTTCGGTCTGAAAAATGCCGGCGCAACGTACCAAAGGACAATGACCAAGATCTTCGACGAAATGTTGCATGACCTTGTTGAATGCTACGTTGATGACTTGGTCGTCAAGACAAAAAGGCTAGAAGATCACCTGGCCGATCTGCGTCGAGTCTTCGAAAGACTTCGACAATACCAGCTCAAGATAAACCCAATGAAGTGCGCCTTCGGCGTCTCCAGCGGCAAATTCCTTGGCTTCATCGTCAGGTATTGAGGCATAGAAATCGACCCTGACAAAATCAAGGCCATAAGAGGATTACCTCCGCCCAAAACTTGACAGAGCTTAGATCTCTTCAAGGAAGACTCGCCTATATTAGGCGGTTTATTTCTAATCTCTCAGGAAGATGACTGCCTTTCGTCAAATTGATGAAGGAACACCCTTCATATGGGATGAAAATTGTCAGAAGGCCTTCGAGCAAATCAAGGAATACATGCTGACTCCTCCAGTCCTAGGGGCGCCTGTCAGAGGGAAGCCCCTTATTCTATATATTGCTGCCATGGATGCCTCCTTAGGAGCGCTGCTAGCCCAGATCAATGAAGAGGGCAAGGAGCAGCCGTTGTACTACCTCAGCCGGAAGCTAATCGGGCCTGAGCACTGATACGCACCTATGGAAAAGGTGTGCCTAACTTTGGTATTCGCCGTCAAGAAGTTAAGGCACTATCTTCTAGCTCATCGGGTGGAGCTTATCTCCAAATGTGACCCACTCAAATATCTGCTCAGTCAGACCGTCCTCTCTGGTAGGCTCGGCAAGTGGGCACTTATCCTCATGGAGTTTGACATCACTTTCGTCCCACGCAAGGTGATCAAAGGGCAAAGAATGGCGGAGTTCTTAGCAACGCATCCAGGTTTGGATGGGCCAGGAGAGTTGAATGCATCACTCGCATCACCCCTATGAACTGATTGACTAACCCATGGAGGAATGGCATGATAGTGAACTCCTTGGAAGAAGTGGAGTGAATATGATAGCTCGGGAGGTTCACTGGTGAATGGGTCGAAGGGATCAAAGAAAGTATGACCCTTGGAACTGGGTTCCCGCATGACTCGGTCCAAAGTGTAAAATCCTTGAAGGTGTAAACAATCACCCTCATGCATTGTGGTCGGTGGGATGACGGTCATGTGTAGAAGGTATGGTTCCTCCCTCGGGTTAAGAGACTCGGCCGGTATGGGAAGGAATAAAAGAACCTCAATGGTGACTTGACCCACGGTGTACACGGAGATAATGGACCCTAAGGCGGGGTGGGTGAAGCTACGACTTGTGGGTTGGTCAAAACCTCAGGCCAACATATGTGTCAACTTCATTTGTGAGTCTAATCCCATAATAAAGTCAACCAATATATCAACATGGTGACTAGACCGAAACGTGGTGTAGTAGGAGTTGACGGGCACTATTGGTAATGTAGGGTCCATGGGTGGATAGGGAGGTGGGACCCAGCCTATTTTGAGCCAACTAAGTAGTGGCTCGGCGATAAAAAGCGTCCCCGTTAGAAACATGGGTGGCTCGGGCTGAGGTGGCTCAAGATAAGATGGCTCTGGATGGGGATCAAAAGGTAAGAGTGGTGGCATTGGAGCTCTCATGGATAGGGAAGGAGGGGGCTCCATGATGAGGGGAGGACTTTGGAAGGGCACCATAGATGGCAACAAGTTAGGACTTTCGGCTTCTACCTCCTTGAACTCGGGCAAGAGTCCGTCAATCCGAGTGTACATTCGATCCAACCCATCCGAAATGGCTTTGAAAAGTTCGGCAATAGTGGGGGTTGGATTAGGGATATTATGATGGACTTGCTCCTCGTCTCTCGGCCTAGGTATGGGCCTAGGTTCGGCTATAAGCGGGGCTTCTTGCCTCCGGTTAAGACCCACTTGACTTGAAGTGCTTGGGTGGGATTGGTTGGGGGTGAATTGGGGGGGTTGGTTGGAGGTGTGGCTCACCTAAAAACCATCCTCAGGGTAGCCCCTCCACCACTCCCTGGTGGGCCAGTACATGCGTACCGAAGGCTACGACTAGTAGAGGTTCACTGAAGGAGTAGACTCTCGAGCCATGAAAAATAACGTCACAACTGATAGTGCAAGGAACGCTCCTCGTACCAGCACCGTCACACGGTGACACGAGCTGAAAACAACACCTCTCGAGACTATACAATAGCACAACACTTGGCCTCGACACGATGCCCAGCATATGTCAGACCATGGGTCAACACGTGGATCGAGGTCTATGCACTCAGGACTCAAATCGGCCAAAGAAGCAATACCGGTTCAGGTCTGCCCCTTGAACGGTCCACTCTGGGCCTCTCAGGGATAGGCGGTCAGGCACTGATCGCACTAGGGGTTGGACGGTCAAGAACAAACCGTTCTTCTCCTGGTTCAAACGGGGCATAAGCGGTCAACCTCTGGTTGCACAAAGGAAAGACGACTAACTCTCAGCCGCGCATGGGGGATGGGCGGTCCAGCATAGCCGTCCATCCACCAACGGTAAAACACATGTGCGGTTGGACCCTGGCTGCACAAGGGAGGGGCGGCTAGGACCTCACCGCACAAGGCATGTGCAGACCAACCCTGGCCGCACCACTGCCAACGACACCAGGTGACGTGCGGCCTGCCCCTGGCCACACGAAGGGTCATGCGGCTAGACCCTGGCCGCACACCCTAGTGCATTGTGCAATGGTCACAAGTAACGGTCAAAACTTAGGGGATGAGTGGTTTCCTTGGGGCCGCTCATAGGATATGCGGTCCCACGACTGGATGTACATACCCATTCCGCTCTGATACCAACTGTAATGACCCGGAGATCCGGATACTAATATACCAATAATATCGATACACCGATACCAAGAACTGGGGTAGCCACCCAAGAGGCTGGTGAGGCCCCTGAAGGGTTAGAAGGGTTTTGTCGAGAGGCTGCATAACGAATTGGAATGGCATGCGCATAGAATTAATTAATACATTAATTAAAATTATAGTGTGAAAGTAAATTAAATATATCAGAGTGATAAAAATATATACAGTAGTCCAGAGCCTTTTTCTTTATCTCTCTTTTTTTCCTTTTGTTTCTTCTTCTTTTTTTAACGACTGGTGACCCTATAAATAGGGTGGGGTGGCTCGATTCGAACCACCCCATTTCAAACGCTCCCTCCTCTTTCTCTCTCTTCAGTAGCCAAACGGTCGAGACTCCCCCTTCTCTCTCTTTCTCTTCTCTTCTTCTCCGTCGCCGAGCCCCACCCTCACCGCGGTTGCCGTCGTCGCCGTCGTCGTACTACCGGGGTAAGGAGGCCGCCGTGGCCCTCCCTATCTCCTTCTTCCTCTCCCTCTGTTTCTCTCCTTTCTCTTCTCCTTCCCTCTTTCTCTCGTTCTCTCTTCTTTCTCTCTTCGCTCACGGGGACGATGGAGCCCTAGGCTCTATCTTCCCCTTCTCCCCCCCTCTCTCTCTCTTTCTCTTATCCTCTTCTTCTCATCCTTCATCTTTTCCATCTCTAGCGTCGCGGATAGGAGGCACCGCCGGTCATGCCGGTGGAGTAGGGTGCAAGCGTGTCGGACAGCGAGGACGTGAGTGTGCCATTGGGGGAGAGCAACGGGCACACCAGGGAAGAACTTCAGGGTGTACCGGCATGGGGCACAGAGAGTGTGCCTGGGGGAACGACGCACCGGGTGTACCGGGGAAGGCCCTTATGGGTGTACCGGGGAAGCAACCCAGGGGGTGTGCCGGTGAAGAGTAAGGGCACTAGTGTGCCGGTGAAGGCTCATGCGAGCGTGTCAGGGAGCGATGCACTGGGTGTGCCAGAGAAGACGCACAGGGACTGTGCCAGGGAAGGACGCCAAAGAGTGTGCCGGTGAAGGCCGCTCCGGGGTGTACCGGCGATGGGTGTTCACGGCATGCTGCTGAAGGGGGAGAGGAACACTTCTTCAACTAAAGGACTTCTGGTGTTACCCTGCGGGGCCCACCACCACGTTGTTGGGGCCGTCATTCCTTGTGGGCGTGCACCCATGTTTCCCCTTATACCTTTGGCCTAGGGGAAACTCTGGTAAAATTTCGTCAGAAATTGACGGAGCCTTGGTCATTTCAACAATAGTCCCCTTATAGCCTTCATTCCTCATCATCTCTCCCCATGGGCGGTGAGAGAATAGGTTCAACCTCAATGCCAATTTAGGGTGTTAAAGAGATGAATTTAGTAGAAAAGGATGGCTTAGAACTCAAAGTGGATCAAAACTCAAAATTGGCTAATCAAGGGATTAGTTGGTGCTCAAAGCGAGTTTCGTACCAAAGCATGAGTTGGAGCCCAAATATAATTCAGATATGAAGAGATGGGTTGAAGCCCAAGTACGTTTATGTCAAGGAATGAGTTGCGATCCAAATGTGGGTCAGAGGCCAGAATTGGTTGGTAAAGGTCTAAGTTTGTGCTCAAAGCAAGTGTGGTACCAAAGGGTGGGTTAGAGCCCATGTATGGATGGCTTGATGTCGAAAGGACATGACTAGTGCCGTGAAGGGTTCGAAACCATCGAGACTTTGAGGTGAACTCCACCTAGGAGATGCTGATGGAGGACATGGGTCATCCTTAGATTTGCCTTCTTGGCTTTGCACGTGGTTTTGCTTAAAACCTTCTTCTTTGCACTTGCCTTTCTAGCTTCGCCTAGAATTTTGCTTGGAGCCTTCCTTCATGGACTTGCCTTGTTAACTTTGCCCGGGGGCTTGGCTCGGAGTCGTCTTCATGTTTCTATTGGTTGGAGCTACCTTGCTTGAGGTTTCACTCCGAGACTTTGTTTGGAGCTTTGCTTAATGCTTTGTTCATGACTCTTCCTTGGAGTTTTCTTCGCCAGATATACCCTTTTGACTTTCTGAGCTGGCAGCCTGATTCTTCAACATTTTTCTTCTTTTTGCCTCTTTATTTATTTATTTTTTTATCACCTCATGCCATGCTTTATGGCAAAGGAGTATCTTGAGGGTGATTGGAACATGCCCCCAGGATTGAGTTCCTACTTTGAGTTCTTACCTTAGAAGAGTTGGACTGATGATGCTTCTTCAAGGCCACATTAACCCAATCAGCCTCTCGTGACTGCACTTGTACCATTTATGCTGTTTCATTAAGTTGTTGTTGACTTTTACTGACATTTTTGTTCCTGGTACTGACTTTTTGTATATTTGGATCAACAGCTTTTTTTACTTAATGCATTTGCTGCCACGTGAAGCGACATACCCAAACATGGTGTTTACAGAAACAGGATGCCCTTATCTGTCTCTGTGGGAGGTTTTGGGGTGTTTGTGCTTATGCATTTGCGCATCCTTTTCTTCTGGGGCCACAAACTTTGGATGAGGAAGCCTCATGATTGCCAATCTCCTTGGTTCAGATTGTTTTCGAAGACTTAGGACTTATCATGCTTCTTATAGGCCCCTTTTTTTATTCTGCCCCTAGGGATGGAGGGTGTGGGGATCTCAGATTGTAGGCTTCTTGGCTTGCTATTGGGGTGATGGCTAGGTAAGTTGAACTACTCTTGCCTTGATTGCACAAGCCTCCTTCTTGGTGATCCGCATTTGCTTGATATAGAGTTGCCAACGCTCCACAGAAATGCCCCCTCACTAGGACTTCAGGGCTTTGGCTTTCCGCGGGCACACTTGCTTCTTGACATGAGGTTTGGATGCCAACCTCTTTTAATTCTGTCTTAACTTGATGTATTCCGCAATAGGATTGCCCCCTCGCCTAGGCTTGAGGGCTTTGGCTTTCTGACGGCACACTTGCTCCGTGACATGAGGTTGGGATCTGGTACCAGCTTCTTTCAATCCCGCCTTGACTTGATGTACACGGCGACAGGATTGCCCCTCATTTAGACTTAGGGGCTTTGACATTCTGCCAATGCACTTGTTTCTGATTCAAGGCTTGGGCCCCAGTTTCATTCAATTTCGCCTTAACTTGATGTATTTGACAATAGGATTGCTCCCTCACTTAGGATTAGAGGCTTTGGCTTCCTGCCAGTGCTCTTGCTTCTGACTCAAGGCTTAGGCACCGACTTCCTTCATCATATAGCCGCAACAAGTTTTCCACCATGGCGGTGACGTTGCCCTTGGTTGGCAGGAAGAACATTTGGGTGATGTTGACACTCATGCTTCAGAAAGAAGCCTTCACTTTCATGCCCCCAATAGCAACAAAGGTCGGGGCAACTTCAGCAGTCATGGCCGCAACAGATTTATTACCAAGGGCAGAGCGGTGTTGCCCCCCTTTCAGCAGGAGCTGCTTTGGACATGTTTTATTTTTACATTTAGGCTTCGGAAGGAAGCCTTCACTTTCATGCCCCCGGTAGTAGCAGGAATGGCCGGAACAGCTTCAACAACCAGGTCCACCCCTGGAAAGAACAGTCATCTGACGACTGCATAGTTTATGTTCGGCAGCGTAGCTAGATAGCTGCACCTGGCGTAGTTTGTGACAACAAGAAGCCCGTAGATAGCAGCCAGCTTCGTCAGAATCTTTGAATTTATTTGCAAAAGTATGAAGAAAATATCACAACGTACAAGAAGGCAAAGGATATTCTCTGACAGAGAGGTGAAAGGCAGGAAAAATCCCACCGGACATGCCAGTCTGTTTAACACGGAAAAATTTAAAGATGCTCACTTGTTGAACATGAATGCACATTTATAGCTATTTAAATGGCATGCACATTATTAATTCCGTAAATTGGGTTTATTAGACGATTTAAAGTTCGGGTATTGGACATTTTCCCGCCGACCGTAGTCAATGTTTATGTACATCGGCATAAGTTCGAATACCCTTGATTGACTGCCAAAGATACCTTTTCGACATTTTGAATATCCGTTGTGATAGTGGGTTTTGTCTAATGGATATGATCTTGATGATCATTCATTAGAGACATACTCTTGCAAGAAACTTGAAGACTTTCATTTCTTGAATACATGAAATTTGGATTACAATGTCTTTTGATACCTTTACACTTGGTCCCGATTATATAATCAGGTCTTCGAGTTTACATACAATCGCCTTCCGAACATTGGTTGAACTTCTCTTTATACTTGGTTTCATGGATTTGCTCCCATCACCGCTTAGACCATTGAATTAACTTCAGTCCACGATCAGACTAATGAATTTCCTTCTAGCCTTTAGCGGACCGTTGAATTTGCCTTTGTGCTCGATCGGACAGCTAGATTAACTCCCGACCACTATCGAACCGTTGAATTTGTTTCTGATCAAGATCTAGCCGTTAGATTTGAATTTTATCATGATCGGACTCTTCCTAGGTATTTCTATAATCTCTTACCCTTCCTGGATATATTTACAATCCCTGACCCTTCTTGGATATATTTGCGATTTCTGACCCTTCCTATAGATCTTTGCAATTTCTGACCCTTCTTGGGTATATTACTTCTTCAGGCCATAGGGCCCTTAATTTTGGTAATTAATCAAGGGTTTTTTCTCGTATGGGGAATGTAAATAACGTCGTGGCCTTTATGACATGGTGGGTATTGGTTCCGACCCGAACTACACAATCGCCTGACTAAGTCAGATCGAGAGCACCTGTGGCTCTTCGGAGCCCGAACAAATCATCACATATGTGACTGGCACGCCTACGCACTTAAAAAATCGTCAATAAACCAATAAAATAATGACTTAAAATAAAAGTGTGTCCACAAGTCTGGCACGTCTAGTGGGACCAATCCACCCTTCATCTCTTTACCGAAATTAAGGGCCCCGCGGCTACTTTCTTGTAATACTAATTGCTCTATTTTACAGATGTCGAGCTGTGATTCGACATCGAGAATGGCGGTCACTTTCGGTCGGTAGGTCATCGGAGGCCACATCCAGAATGGATACCTGGCCGTTCCCCTCTGCTTCGAGAGCTTCCCTCCCATGGTGGGCTTCCCCAACTTCCTTGGGGTAGCCTTCGCAAGCCTACTGGACGTGGAAGCGTCCGATGTGGTCGAGATCAGCGCTCCCACCCAGGGAGCCACCAAGGCTGCTGCTGGTCGATCATTGGCCAAGATTTCCAAGACTGTCCCAGCAGGGACATTGAGCTACAACGTGCACCACATGCACCTGACTGCTGGCCCATCCCGCCAGGGGTCGGCGTCCCACAAAAGAAGGATTCGGAGGGGCCGTGCCACTGCTGCGCCCAAGGGCCGAATCTCCCACTCTGGCAAATTAGTAGTTGTCGAAAGCATGCGAGTCCACCTCAACGGATAGAGATCTGAAGTGATCCTGGACCGGGTCGTGCCCACCATCCCAGTGCAAAACTCCTTTCGAGTGCTGGAGAAGATGAAAGACAAGATGATGTCTACTGTCCCGACCGAAGCGTCGAAGAATATGCCAGCCCATAGGCCAGCCAAACTCAAGCAGGTCTGGATCCCCAAGGGAGCCCAGACTACTTCACCCGCCCAAGTAGGGCCTGACACCTTCCACCCTATATGGGCACGGCGAAAAGAGAGGGTCAAGATAGCGACCCCCGTTCTGGCGGGGCCGGCAGCATGTCGACGAAGTCTTGACCTTCTCCTTCCTCGACCTCGAGAACGTCAAGGGCCTCTTCCAGCTCATCTGGGCCCGGTGTCGAAGCGACATTTTCCTCGCACTGTTCCGGGGTCGCACCTGGGTTCAGAGAGTTCCTCTAGCCTTCTTTCTATATTTGTTTCATTTTCACCGGCCAGGACTTGTTGGACAGCAATTCGCAGGGATGGCACTTCATGCTCGATCGGTACCACCATTTCTGATCCATATACTAGGGAATATGGCGAACAGCCAGTCGGGGTCTTATACACTATACATCTTTTCTTCCCAATCCTTCCTACTAGCGCGGGCTGTCTTCGCTAGTAGAGTGCAGAGAGTTTCATTGAAGACTTTAGCAAGTCCATTAGCTTGAGGATTGTAGTGAGTTGATGTCCTCCAATCAATCTTGTATTTATTGGCCACCTGGTAAACCCTTTGATTTCTAAACTGGTTGCCATTGTTAGAGATAATTCGGTTGGAAACACCAAACCCGAATATTATATTCTAGTAGAATAATCTGGCAACCAGCTCTCCCATCACTTCTCTTAATGCTACAGCTTCCGCCCATCTGGAAAAGTAATCTGTTGCGGTCAAGATATATTTGCATCCTAAAGAAGATGATGGGAGAGGACCCACCACGTCCGTGCCCCATTGGGCGAATGACCAACTAGGGATGGTAGGATGTAATGGCGCTGATGCCCTTCTGGGCACGGTGGTGTGTTCTTGGCATTTCTGGCATGATTTAGCAAACTTGGAGCAATCATCAAATATGGTCGGCCAATAGTAGCCTAGCTTCTTTATTTCAATCTTCATTTTTGGACCCGCCTACTGTGCTCTAGTTGACCCGGCATGGACTTCTTTCATCACTTGCCAAGATTCTTCTGTTGACAGGCAACGTAGTAAAATTTTCTTTTAGGCATCTGCCATTATTTGGAACAAAGTTCCATTCCTCATTTCATAGGAATCTTTGATTCTGATTAATTTCATTCTTTGCTCTTTTCCTTTCGGTAGTTTCTGGTGTTGGAACCATTACAGTAGATGTTCCCGCCGTCCTTGGTTCTCGTGCTAATGAGCCACCTCGTGGTGAATTAGTACAGACCGGTGGTACTCTGGTGACTTCCGTGGTTATGATGAGTTCTCACTCTTGGTGACTCTACCCACTAGACGTTGCTAACCTGGGCACGTCGTTGCTTACCCACTAGGGAGTGGTGGAGGCTTGTCCTGAGTAGACAGTTTCTAGGGTGGTTACCGTAGGGTCCCTTGCCTGTGTAGCTTGAGTCCAGCTAGGGGAAAAAACTGACTAGAGGATCCGACCTAGAGCAGATGGTATGCATGTGCACATGTAGTCAGGGACAGTGGACCCATGCTGACGAGCGTGACCCCGACTAGTACTTGTTCTGTGGTACTGTGTTGGTGTCTCAGTTTCCTCCTAGGCCATGTAGGGAGACACTTGAGACTACAGTATAAGTCGTTTGAGGACACATCTGGCCTCGTCGCTAGTGGGGTAATACTCCTGTCACTTGAGAGATTTCGGCGTGGGTTTCTCTTCAGTGTGGTTACTGTACTGGCTGCTCAGTCTGTTCCATTCTGCGTGTCTGATGCTTGGTTCAATGGCAGGTGTAGTAGTCCGATGTAGAGTTCTTTTACTTGTTGTTCTTTGCCTCCCATGCTATTTATTTGAACACTCTTACGTTTGGTTATCGCACTATTGTTTCTATTGAGTGAGGTAGGGATCTACAGGACCCCTACCGAGTCTATGAGACGAGGCTCACCTCTTTATTTTTCAAGTGAGGCAAGACTTGCGTGTAGTACTTCGGAGGCAGTTCGTGGTGCTACTGGTCAGAGTTAGACGTCAGTTTGCCAGAGGCGGGATATGCCCCGTAGTCTTGTACTTTTCTTTTCAGTAGACTATGCTTGTTTTGAACTTGTAGTTCAAGACTGTACAACTGTATTAAATCATGTAATAGTTTAATTCCTATATTAATTAAATTGTGCATTACTTGTTCATGTGTTTATTTTAGCTTCTTGTACACTCCCACACTAACCCTTAACCCTTTCGGGCCTCCCAACCCATGGGTAGCAAGCCAGGATTCGAAGTATCAGATCTTTTTCGGTACTCAAATTCTAGGTCGCGGGGATGGACAAACCATTACATGCACTACCCTCGCACAGGAGGGGGGGAACAAGGGGAGGGGAAACCAAACTACGATCGTACGCCTAGCTCCGATGTCCAATCGAGGTGCTGTCAACGCCTGGACGAAGCTTGGGGGATGCCGAAGGACACCTGAAAGTCTGACGTCGAGCCGATGTCGCTGGAAGGTGGAGGAGGTCGCAGTCGATGGCCTGTGCAGTTCTACCTCGCAGGACTGGATGGCGCGGTCGTGTTGCGTTGACAGGTATGCTCGCTGTAGAACTCCAAAAGTGACGGGACCAACTCGTGGGCATAGCAGATAGGGAGCACTACGAACCTCAAAAGCTTGTGGCCGTCAGATCACCTCGCCGGTCGTGGTCGCTGAGATGGTCGGCGTCAGTTTCCTGGGCGAACAACAGGACAGGTCGACGATGGCCGTGGTGGAATTTCCAGTGCCGAAGTTGGAATGGAACGAAACTACCTGTGTTGGTTTCGTGTTGTCGAGAGGTACAACTTTGGTGAAGACGCCTTGGGCCGAAAACCAGCAGAGGAAGGCGTGCCAAGGCTGACGAGTCTGCTACAGGTTCTGGGCGGATTGGGTGGCACCAGTCAGGCGCGGTCGTAGGAGAACGGACGCCCCGGGCTGTGCTGACATCAAAAATGGATGAGACCACCTCTGGATTGTCGGTGACGTGACGAGGAAGAACTCTTCTGAAGAGAGTTCAGGCTGATTCACGCCGTAGGAGACGGTGTAGCCGCTACCAAATGGTACTCAGGATCAGGTGCAGTTGCACGAAAATGGTCGACGCAATCGGTGCCGACGTCAAAACGGGGCGGGACCACTTATAGAGCGAAGCCGTCTCGAAGCAGCACGACGTCTCTGAAGAGTGCAGACACTGGTTCGCATCGTCTGGGGGCGTGGCAGAGTATGCAAGCTGGACCTTAGGTTCAGTTCGAGACTGCAAGCAATAGGGCCGATGTAGCTCCAACGCAAGGCCGAGGAAGACGACGAGATGGACTCCGCGTGGCTGGGAGCGAGCTTGAGTGTTTCTGGAGGTGTGGAACATAGAGGGAGCTGGCTGGATAGAACGTGACACGTGGATGAACCTTCTGGACAGGAAGGTGTGGGAAACACACGCCCAGGGCTGCTGCTGCTACTGCTATATAAAGAGGTCTTCTATGAGAAGAAATGCGATCGAACAAGCCATTAGTAGGAGCAGAGAAGCAGAGAGTCCTGTTCGATCCAGAAAGAAAGGAAAGAGAGAAACAGAGGAAGAAGAAGAGAAAGAGAAAGAGCAGAGAGGGAGAGTAACTGTCTGTTATGTGTTAGATAGAGGGCCCGTGTAAGTCTTGTCTTCTCAGATCTCTGGTTCAATAACCAGATCTGACTACGCTCACTTGTTCGAGCAATATTCCCTGTAGGGATACAATGTGTTTTTTGTTGTTTTGTTTGTTTTCAATTACTTCCAAAACTTTCTTTCAAGCTGTGTGTTAGCGTTAGCAGTGGAGGATTCCACTGGATGGGTAAGCTGTAATCCCCAGCGTTGCGGAGAACGTGATTCTCTAGACTACAAGCTGTGAGGCTCAGTGGGCGAGGTGCATTCCTCGGTTAGCAAGCTGTGAGGCTCAGTAGTTGTAAGCTAAGCTGTAAGGCCCAGCGGTCGCAAGCTGTGTTGCGCAGTAGTAAGCCACACTCAGATTTGAGTGTGGGGTGGACGTAGGTCTAGAGGACCGAACCACCAAAAAACTCTTGTCTACTGTGCGATTGCTTCTGTGGTTTGCATTTTCTTCTTCTTATGGTTACTGCGCAGTAGATGTTTGAGTAGATCTGTGAGAGAATGGTGTTTGCATCTCTTTAGTTAAGTGCCTCTTTCTGTCTAGCAGTGTTTAAATTTTCGCAAGTGTATTTGTTCTAGCTAGAGGCAAATTTTATTGGGTAACAGATCCATTCACCCCCCCCTCTAGATCCTCTAGTCGTGCTCACCCTGCTTCGCAACAATTGGTATCAGAGCCTAACTCTTTGTGCAGGACTAACATCCTAAAGAGGAATAGCCATGGACGCTAGAGGCATGACAGCAGAGGGACAGTCTACTACCAAGCCTCCATTCTTCGACGGATCCAACTATGCTTACTGGAAGAACCGGATGCAGGTCTTCCTCAGAGCCAAGGTCTCGCACAATCAAGGGCTTCAATTCGGGCTGTATGTACTCATCCTGCCCCTCTATATAGTCTTGCAGTCTGCAAACCCTGGGACTGGCTTCCTTAACTATTGACAGCAGAGTTTGTCTCCTCCGATTGTGAGTGGGTATTCTGATAACTGCAGGTGGATTAGCCCACACTGGTGCCGCCACTGGTGGAGCGGGTCGTGAAGCGACACCACGCACATGTGCCCCCACTTTCGGGTGTGGTGCCCTCTTCTTTTTACTTTTTGCAAGGACCTGCTGCCATCCCTGTTGTTCTTTCACGGGCTCCAGGAAGTAGGCTTCATATGTGCGCCAAGTGTTGGCTTCAGAGATCTCCTAGGGCAATGCCTGGTATGCGGAGACCATGTTAACCCCTGCCCTTCTCAGAGGGGCTTCATGTGGTTGAGGAGGGTCAACCTTGTACTCCCCCAGCTCAATCTCATCTTTCTTCACCATTCCTTCGATGATGTCCTTAAAGACATAGCATTCTTCGATCGGATGCCCCAGCATCTAGTGATAGGGGCAGAACCTCAGACTATCTCTCCTCTTCAGGTCCTCTGGCCTCTTTGGCTCTGGCAGGGTGACCCTGTTGTATTTAGTTACCCAGTTAAAGGGAACTCTGGTCTTGTCCTTTAGAAAGGAGCAGGCCTTCTTCATCTTATCCCGCAATGAGGGACCTTCTTTGCCGTCTATGGCTTTAGCAGGCTGTGGGGCAACCGCCTTCTTGCCTTTATCTTTTTGTTGTTCAAACACCTTGATATCAAGGGCATTCACTTCCTTGGGCACTTGGCGCCGCTCCGCTGCCTTGCCTTTCTGGGCTGTGCTGGCAGCCGAAGTAGGGGCAGGTCTGGCCAGGAAGGCTTCCACCTCGGCCACAATATTGTTTAACCGATCAAAAGATCGTATCTCCATGCCTATCATCTTTTCTAGAACCTCCCTCCTGAGGTTCTATTTACATATCTAGACAGCGTCCTCCTGATGTGGGGGCCACTTGCATCTCATTCCGAGGTTCCTCCACCTCTTGATATAGTCGAGGGCTGTTTCATCTGCCCTCTGCTTTGTTGAGTGGGGGGTACAAATGCAAAGCACGAGCACATCTCAAAAGCCTTCTTTTATTCCTTACAGAAGGGAAATACAGAAGCTAAGACATTAAAGAGGGAGGAAGACAAGGGATGATATACAGTGGGGAGGGGACGGAGCATTGGCTCCTCACCACCTAACACTCACTCGCGCTCCTCGCTCACCCTTCTTCATCTCTTCTTCTCTTCTATATTCACTCTTCATTCTTTTCTTTTTCTTCTTCTCTTCGCATACGCGGTGATCGGAGTAGTAGGCAGCCCGAGGGGTGGAGCCTCTTCTCTCTTCTTCTCTTCTGGTCTTCTCCTCTTCTATCCTTCTTCGTTCTCCCTTTTTTTAGAGAGCCCTTCTCTCCTTCTTTGAGCAGACCTATATACGGGGGTTGATCATGATGGCCCCGTCAAGTCAGCGTGTCTTCAGAGCATCTTGTCATTCTGCAGCGTCTCTGCATGGCTCATCCATGCGGTGATAGATAGGCAGATCCAGTTGGTTCGATGGGAGTCCACTGTGCGCCAAGTTGAAGACTGGTAACGACCACTGGACATGTGAGAGCAAAGCCTACTCTTTGACGCCGGAGCCACCATTTCAAGGGCTAAAGCAAGCCACCGTATCAAGCGCTGAAGGCCTCACCATATCAGGGGCTCTGCCACCGGATCACCAACCCTGGCACTGGATGGGCGAGAATGTCATCGTATCAAGCGTGAGGGAGCTGCTATATCAAGGCGAGCGGGGGCCTCACCGCATCGCTGGTGAAGAGCCTGCCATATCAAGCATGTGGGGATGTCACTGTATCGCAGGCAAAAGGGATGCCGTATCGACAGCAACAGGTGTGCGGTATCAAGCCGAAGGGGCTCGTCGTATCAGCAGCAACGGGGTGTGCCGTATCAGGGGCGAGCCGAGCTCAACGTTTCAAGGGCTAGGAAGCCTCATCGTATCAAGGCCCCAAAGGGCTCACCGTATCACCCTTCTTCTTCTCTTTTCTTCGCTTCTCTTCTTTATTCTCCTATGTGGAAAGATAAGGTGAGAATTTTTAGTGTCCACACTTGCATAATCTGAAAAAATCCCTCGTAATCATGCATTTTTTGTTCTATTATGTCATTTTTTAGTTATTATTTCACCGACATGACTCTGTCTTTTTTCTTTTCTTTTCTTTTTTGTTGTGACATACAGGGTGTAATGAGGACCCGGATCAGCTGGTTCCTCGTGGTGGCAGCGTACCGAGGGCTGTCGGACTTCCAGAGGGCCCGAGTTGATGCGATGGGATTCGGGACCTTCCTGCGGATCGAGCCCTTTCGGCTCGACTTGCCCCTCGTCCAGGCACTGAGGGAGAGGTGGCACGCACCGAGCTGGGCTTTTCTGATGCCCTGGGGGCATATGGTGCCATCGCTGGAGGACGTAGTCCGGATCACCGAGCTATGGGTGGATGGCGCGGTGGTCAGCGGCGTCACCTACCCAGACTACAGAGAGAGTGCCCTGGAGCTGTTAGGGCTAGAGACCAGTGTGACCGATAGAGATAGTAGGACAGTCGCCCGAGCAGACATTATGGAGGCACTTGGGCTCGTGGACTCACGCCAGCACGTGGGTGAGAGTGGAGCGGTGTTCTTGGCACGGTTGGAGGGAGCGTCCCGTGGAGCCTTTTGCCAGGATGCAGAGGACCGGGAGCGGGCAGATCGGGACCTGCCGCAGTTTCTCTTCTTCCTCTTGGGTCACCTGCTGCTGGGGACGAAGGGGGACGACATCTACTGCCGATTCCTGGAGATCCTGGTCGACCTGGACCGGGTGGGGCAGTATGCGTAGGGAGCAACCCTGCTTGCCCACCTGATCGTAGATCTGTCCCAGGGGGCGGAGAAAGAGATGACAGTTGGTGGTTTTGCACCTTTCCTCCAGGTAAGCATTTCATTTATTTATTTTATTTAGAATGAAGTCAATTTGATATTTATGTAATTAATTGTGCTAATGAGATGCAATGGATGCGGGTTTGGAGCTATTACTACTTCCCGATGGGAAGGGCCAAGCAATGGGACCGCGTGGTTGTACCCCTGGCACGGCGGTGGAGGCCCGTGACGAGCGCGGCTCCACACACCTACCAGCTGATGTCACTTCGACGGGAGCTGACTGAGTACCCTGAGGCCATGGTATGATTTCAATTCTTATTAGCTAACACTTCTAAATGCCGACCGACCCTGAGGGGGGTCTTGCGGAGCTGACGGGGCTCCTTACGGTGACGATCAGGGAGTGTGATGAGGCCCGACAGGCCTTAACCCTTTTGGTGAGTTTTCTTAACTGATGCATTGCTATTATGCTGAGACATGATTGACCTGGAGTTTTGATTGCAGCGGGGGGAGGAGGCCCAGAGATAGGGGGTCGATGCTCTGTCTACTTCTTCAGCCCAGACTCCCGCCGACCGAGCAGAGTGGGAGGCAGAGTTTTAGCAGATGGTGGAGTGGGCTAAGGCGGCCGAGGCAGCACTTTTTGAGTGGGTACGCCCTACGCTTTCCCTTGTGAATTATGCTTCTATACTAAAATGTAGTTGACTGATGGTGAATGCCTGTGTGCAGGTGACAGAGCTAACCGCCACCATAGGCGAGGGTGCCCAGTTGCGAGAGGAGCTCGTACTGGCACAGGACAAGGCCGCCCATCTGTGGGAGGAGCTAGGGCAGAGTTATTGCCTGAGAGAGGAGGCGACCCGCCTGCGGGGTGAGCTGGAGCAGAGCCTTCACTTGGGGGAGGAGGCGGAGCACCTACGGGCCGAGCTGGAGCAGAGCCTTCACTCGGGGGAGGAGACGGAGTGCCTACGGGCCGAGTTGGAGCAGAGCGTTCGCTCGAGGGAGGAGGCGGAGCGAGGCCAGGTTGAGGTGCAGGAGGAGGCAGCCCGCCTTCGACAGCAGCTAGCACAGGCCAGACCGTCAGACTCAGTGGAGACGGCACTCCTTCGAGTAGAGGTAGAGCGACTCCGAGCTGCGGCCTCGGAGCTGGAGCAGTACCGGCAGGAGGCGTTCGAGTTGCGCGGTGAGTTGTGAGCATACAAGGAGATGAGCCATTCTCGCAGCGAGATGAGTGGTAGTCGTGCGGCCCCGAGCGAGAGTCAGTCTACTCACGGCTCTGTCGGGCATTACCTTGCGACTTCCTCTCAGTGGCAGAGGAATGAGGAGGAGGACCGATGTCGGTGACGAGAGAGGGAGGAGGGTGCGACCTCTGCGATGGGCCCGCCATCGAAGAGGCAGGAGGGAGGAGGTGACTAGGAGACGGGGACGTATGGGATTCTGTCGATCCCAACTCGACGGGCGATCCAAACCCTTCGGACCCCATCACCCACGACCCCCGGCCCATCAAATCCGGGGGTAAGGAAGATGGGGTTTTGGACCCCGAGCTTGACGATGGAGTCGTATAGGAACTTGTCCCGCGTCGTCGTGTCGAGGTCCGGCCCGTCGTAATCTTGGGGGATGTCAACGTCGTGGGGATTGATGAACTCGGGCATGGGTTATTTCTCGCGTGGCGGTTGACGATGCAGGTCAAGAAGTCGATAGCCCAATTCTTAATGTTGCCGCGGTCAGCCGCTTGGAACAGGAGGATGAGCCACCCCTCCATCGCTCCGGCTCGGTACTTTTCGTAGTCTTGCCGCTCCCCTAGAATACGTTGGTGCCGGCCCCGCCCCTGTACCTCGGCGGCCACCTTCATCGCAGGCGAGGCGAAGTCGAACCGCCATTTCCGGGTCGGATCGAAGACGAACTCGCGAACAAAGTCGTGGCCCTCGGGGGCAACGCGAAGGAGTTCTTTCCAGAACAACTCCGTCGATGCCGTGGGGCGGGGCTTGGCGGGATCGGTCATCGCTGGTTCTCGTACCAGTGGGGGCGGGGGATCGCGTGCGGGCGATCGAAACGCCGAATGTTTTGCGGGAGAACATTGCGGCCCGTCATTCTCCCCCTGCTAGTCGGCATAATCCGCGGGATTGTAGATTCGCTCCGGGTACGGCGTCGGGCGTCCTTGATGAAAAGGTAGGATGCGAGGCTCGATATTGTCAGCCACACCCCGAATCCGATCACAAACGTCAAGTTGTCCAGTAAGAATCGCATGGAACTCCCTCATTAAGAGACGTTGACGGAAATGTTGAGCGACGATTCCGACGAAGAAACCGCCGACGAATGCTGCGATGCTCATACTCGATTCATCCCAAGTTGCTTGGCGTAGTGGATGATTGATTCCAGGTCCAGTTGACGCGGCGTGACGATTCGACGGCACGCGGTCAGGTCGAAGTTTTCCGGGTCGCTCAGGAGCTTTATGGCCAATTGCCGTTCGATCGGATACTCCCGCTTGTCGGTGACTCGGTTTTGATTGCAGTCCGTGCAAGTCGCAAGCCATGCGGCCACCTCGACGAACGCCTTCATCCGAAGCGGGCCGTTGAAGATTTCGTGAACCTCCGTTGACCGTCCGCCGCAGATCATGCACTGCGTATGGTCGTCGAGCCAGAGCTTTCGCTTCGGGCTCCACTCACGGTAGATCGCGGCTTGTTTCTTGCTTTGAAATCTCATAAACGCTCTCGTTGTTGACCTCATAGATCGTTCGGCGGGAATTCCCGCTGCCGCTGCGTAGCCCCTTAGACTGAATAGCAGCCCAACGCTGCCAACGATAGCTTCGTGGGATTCACCGACGAAATGGAGGGGCTCCCGCCATTCGTGTGGTAAATCTCCATCCAGTATTCGTCGCCCGCGAAGGCGTCGATCGGACGGGAGACTCCCCAGTGAACGCTATCCGAGTCAATGTTCCGCTGCTCGAACAACGCCGTCGTCACGACGCCGGCACGCCGCCGATAGACGACCAGATTGAGGAACCCGACGCCGGGGGTGAACGATCCCGCCTCGAAATGAACCTCGGCACTGGCGAGGAACATCGCCCGGAAATAGGGCTTGAGATCGTAGGGGGAGGTAGCTTGCATGTTCAAGTCGCCGAACCCGACGTTCGTGTCGACTTTCGTGGAGACGCCCGAAGGGATCGTCTGCGTGACCCGTGAGCGACCGCTGAACGTCGGCAGGCGAGTGTCGCCGATAAAATACCAGTTCCCGTTCTCGATCCCCGAATACAGTTCATTGGTAATCGTCGTGAGGTTGGGCTGCCCCACGGTGTTCTCCCGCTTGCAAAGGAACAGCATCCCGTTCCAGCGAACGATATCGCCGGGTTGGTAGGTGAACGCGGAAGAGAAGTCGAGGATCGCCCGCTCTTTGCTGGGGTCGGACAGATCGTTTGTCAACGTGTAATGGACTTGGATGTCTCGCGAAGCCATGTCATGTCTCCAGGTGTAATTAAACAGAAACCAGATCGCTCGGTGGGAGTTGAACCCACGGGCTACCACTTGTTACATGAAAGCCATACCGATCATCGAACGATTCAGGGCGAGTTTATCGACGGCCCAGGTCCCCTCGTAACCGCGATGCCCGTTTCTATTCGAGTAGGGCTAGGCGGTTGGCTCGTCGATCTTCTTCTTCGGCGGGCGACCCCGTTTCTTCGGAGCCGCTTCGCCCTCGGGGGCTGCCGGTTTCGCTGCCGCGGCGTTGAACTCGTCGGCCTCCTTCTGGAGCCATGCCTTGACGATGTTGTAGTAAGCGTCATTCGGATCGCCGATCTCGCGAAGCCGCTTTGCGATCGACTTGCAGACGTTCACCCAACCATCTTTGGAATAATTGGCCTTCTCGTCCGTGAAAATCGTGGTAACGTCGGCCAGTTGGCGGGCCGAGTTCGCTTCGATCTCGACCGGCGGCGGATCGGCCTTGGGGGCCTTGTCCGCTTTCGGCTTCGCGGGCTTGGCGGCAGGCACTCCGTTGTGGTCTTCGGGGTACTGATGACCCGGCGGTTTCGGTGCCGCGGGTGCCTCATCGGACGCCGGAGCCCGGAATGGATTCGCGGCAACCGCACCTGGATCGTTGATGTACTTGTTGGAATCCCACAACCCCAGGTGGATGTCGGAGGAGAATCCCAGCAAGACGGCACACTTCGTCAGGCAGTCCGTAACCGACTTCTTCGGAGCTTCTTCGTCCGTGAAAATGCGGCCATCGTTCTGCGATCCGACGAACGTGGTCTGGCCGAACTGGGGCCCGGTGTTGTACCAATCGCCGCCGCTGCCGTCGTCGTAGAAGTATTCGATATGACCTCGAATAACGTGGATAATCGACCGCGAAAGCCCGTCAGGCAGAACATGGCCTTCGACGTACCGCTCCTCGTCGATCGCGAACTTCCACCCTATGCCAACCGGGCCGAAAATTTCGGTCAGCCGTCGCGTAACGTAGCATGGGTTGATGGCGGTGCCGGTGAACCCGCCGGCTCGGCGAAAGACCTTCGTGAATTGTGGGTCGGTGGCTTGCACCGAATTCCACAACGCAACGTGGTCTGGAACCTTCTTGCTGCTCATGGTTGAAAATCTCTGAGTGATGTTGACGACTCGATGCTAGGTGGTCTCGTCCGGAGCCGCTCGACCCGCTGCTGCGATGAACAGCAGAATGTCGTTCGCGTGCTATTTCAGCGCATGGAGCCCCTGATTCATACATGGGCCGAGATGAAGGAAAAGCTTCGGCTAAAATACCTTCCTGTCACATACCGACAGCGACTCATCGATGGGTGGCAGAATCTCAGCCAGGGAGATCGATCCGTCTCCGAGTACATCGTCGAGTTTGATGAGTACTTCCTACGATGCGGTGTCATGGAGGAGAGTGCCATGCCTATTTTCCGCTTTCGTCGTGATTTACGGCCACACTATCAGTATGAACTTTTCTGCCGCAAAACCGATACTTTAGAGGAGGCATATCAGGTTGCTCTCGAGCTAGAGCAGTTCGAGGTTGAGTTTGAGCCTACAGGGCAAGTAGGACCCTTCCCACACCGTGGGGTTGAACCTCACGGGCCCTCAGGCCCACATCAGCGAGCCCCTATGGCTCGGCCTCTAGATCCCACCCATCAGGAGCTACACGCTCCAAAGCATCACCCTCCCTACCCTAGGGACCTACCTCTACCACCAGCACCCATTGCCCGCCCACCAGCACCCCTTGTTCATCCACCGGCACCCATTTCCCATCCGCTGGCACCCATCGCCCGTCCACAGGCACCCACTCCTCCACCTTTGTTGCCTACACGCAATGTCCATCAGGAGGACAAGGGAAAGGGTCCTCTTGTCGAGCTTAGTGGGTCCTGACAGTGGTGTTTTACCTGCCAAGGATTTGGCCACTATGCGGCCCAATGTCCCACCTACTCAGCACTCATTCTTGGGGACACACAGGCCGGAGAAGCCTCGGGACTGGTGACTATCAGCTATGAGGCGGTTCCAGACTTAGCGGAGGAATTTCTTCAAGCGGAAGTGGCTGCCCTAGGGGATCCTTCGGACCTCCCCGATGCCCATTAGTAATCCAGGGTCACCATTGCATTAGGTATGTGTCAAGAGTCATGTTTGTCTTTGTCATTTTTAGTCAGTCTCTATCGAGTGTTGTCGATTGCATAGTAGGTCAGTATATGTCAAGTCGTTTCATGCAAGCTCAAGTACCCAACTCTTTCGAGTATGAGGCCAATCAGATCATATGCACATGTAGGCCTGCTAGCAGACTAAGGACAACAATGATTATTAATTACAAAGTGCTTCAACAGCCCACTCCACGCAGGGAGGTAACAGGCAACATGTGGGGTTCAGGAGCACCAATCTCGGGTTGACGGGTCAGCAAGGCGACGGTTCCGGGCGGCGGTGGGGTGGCGACTCTGAATCTGCAGTTTTCGACTGGTAGGACAGCACATACGGGCGTCCAAAGGGACACTAGTCTCCTGGAGGCTTCTGGATGCGGCGGTTCATCAGGACATTGGCGGAGGGTCCTAGGTCGACCCCTGGGAGCGGCGGTCACTAATTCTTCTCTGACGTATTTTTTCTGGCTTTTATCGTTGACCCCTTTTTGCAAGCCAACCTCGGGATAGATCTGGACAGTCCTGCACACTCCGGCGAGATAGGCCGCCACGACCAGCCCCGACGTCGAATCGAAGCGAGACCACCGCCATTGCAAAGAAGACTCGAAGATCTTCGACCTATGGGAGTTTCAGATCTGTCCAATGGTGGAACTGGAAATAACAACTTCTACAAATTGACTGAGTTCTCTGGCCTAAAATACAGAACACACAGTGCAGAATAGAAGCTGCCTGTTTATGGGGCTGGACCGAAGATCTGATGGAGGTTCTAGGGCTTGTGAATTTTTGTGGAGGTATAAGGGAGAGTGGTGGTCACGCAAATAGGTCTTTTGTAGAATTTTGACCACGTTTGGGAGGTAAGAAAATTTGTCTACCACCGGCTATCACATTGGTCTGCTCATAGGCAGATTGTGGGGGTGAAGAACAGTGGACTGGGAAGAGGCCTAAACGAGTTTTGATCTAGATGAAATTGAACTGGGAATGGCCTATGATGGGGGGAACCTACCCTCAAAGTTTTGTCACAATCCAACGGTCGGATCTCCCGTACCAACCCTTTCATCGAGCTGTTGTCCTGCAACTCCAAGTTTTGGGGCAGCAGGATGAAGACCGGCTTGTGGTGGCTCAACGACGGCACGAACGGCAGCGGTGGCGATAGTGAACATTTACAACAGATAGAGGAAGAAGGAAAGAGGAAGAGATTTGAGGGAGATGGAAGATCTAGGATCAGATCTGGAGGAAATTCACCAATCTATCGACGAGACACCAAGTAGGTAAAGACCTACAAGAAAAAGGGTAAAAGCCCTGGACAGGCAACACAGATCCTAAAGCATACACGACTCGATTGCCATGCACGCTCTTCTAGACACGACCACACACACACGACTAGGACGTCGTGCACACGACACAACACTGACCTCAGGCAAAGCCGAGAGAAGGCTAACCCAGAAAGGTCACGACGCGCAAGAAACGTGAGAGTCATGTGTCACGTGATGGAAGTACCCCCTCACTAGAAGAATGGCCAGCTGCGTCCACTGACGTCTTATGCTATGCCACAAGTACCTTGCTACGGACGCCTACGACGGCGGAGACTGAGGTACACGCTGAACTAGAACAGGAACTACAGTCGCGAGTGACTAGACATGGTAACACCCATCGGCGTCAGTCCAAGCCCTTGACCACGTGTGCACACACTAGCTCACTGCCTAAGCCAGGCCTCTAGCTAGTATTCCCCCTCGGCAGGATGCTATAGTTGAACCAGGGGCCCACAGAACTAGCTTAAAAACTGTATAATGGCAACTGCCCCGCCATAAGGGCCGACACGCCGTAACGTGTCGTAAGGCTATGACTAGTGGAGGCTCACTAGACACAGGGACTTAAAACACGAGTGATGGAGTACAGACAGGTAAGGTAGCACTATGGCAGGTACTACGAAGCACCAATGGCAGCACGGGAAACTACCAACAGACTCAAGACCAGGCAACTAGACCTGAAGCTACAACGATCCTTGAGTCTCACGACTCGGAGTCAAGATCGTCGTACAAAGAAGAACAAGCCGCCAATCGATCTAATCCTAAGCGAGAGAAACTGACTCACCACAGGAAACGCCTCACGGAGACTTCAGGGAACACCGAGGACCCTCAACACATCTGGATACACAGAACAAGGTAAAACGACACCTCGCGGCATCTAGAATCATGTCTCGAACTTGACAGAACTGCCAAGACACAAGAGGTTGCCTGTCAACCACTGGGTCGCACCGGGTTGACCAGAACCAGATGACAACACCATACACAAGCACTCCTGGCCATCTCATTATGATCCAGAGGTGTGAGGCCGTCCGGCGTGAGGCCGAGCTGCGCGAGGTAGCGTCCTATCCGTCCCGTTCGTGTCTCCGGAGTTGCTGTCGATCCGTCTTCCATGTCGCCGCCGCGTCACTTCTTCTTCGCTCCGCCCTCCCCGACTTGTCGGAGGAGCTCGAAGCGATTGGAGGTAGGGATGGTTGGGACGTGACGGTCCTGTGGCAAGATCGGCTCGCCACCATCGAGCCGGATGCGGATGTCTCCGACAATTACAGTCTTGCTGGAGCGAGATGCTGCCACTGCGGGCTTGGTACCCTTGCGGCTACGGCGCTACCCCCGTTGAGCAGGAGCGGCGCTAGCGACGCCTGCCGTAGGCTTGACGTCATTGTGGTGGCGGCGTTGCCCCCGTTGAGCGGGAGCAGCATCTCTAAGGGTAGCCGCCGTAGAGTTGGTGCCGTTGCGGCGACGGCGCTGCCCCCGTTGTGCAAGGACAGCGTCACTGTAATCTGGTTGACCGAGAAGACTCGGCCATTTGATGGGACAAAGGGCTTGACACCCCTAACCCGTGACGAGGTGGCCGGGTGAACCCGACCAATGGTTGAAGCCGAGGGCCTGACACCCCCGACAGTTGGTTTGTTGACCGGACCGACCCGGCCAGCTGCTGGGGCCGAGGGCCTAACACCCCCGGCTGCTGTCTTCTTGACCGGGCAGGCTCGGCCAGTTGCTGAAGTGGCGGGCCTGACACCCTCAGTGGTCGTCTTCTTGGCCGAGCGAACTCACCCAGTTGATGAGGCGGAGGGCCTGACACCCTCGGTGGTCGCTGCTGCAGGCGTGGCTGAGCTGACCTCAGCCACTGGTACAACGCCCAAGAAGAAGGGCGAGCCGACGACCACAGGAAAGTCGCCGAAGATGATCGGAATTGCCAGGTATCCGAATCTGGCATGGTTGGCGATGATCTGAGGGCCGTAAGTGACGGCGGCCATCGCTGCTACTGTTGGTGGTGGTGGTGGTGGTGGTGCGTAGCACGAACGGAGAAGGGCGCAGAAGCGCGAGTAGCTCTCAGATGAGTAGAGAGACGTATACCCTCCTCTTCCCGTCCTGTAAAAGGTAATCACAATTTTGAAACCTAAATTAGTGAGACTTGAGATATAATTAAGAAAGATAAAAATTGCATGATTAAATATCATGTATCTAGGGGTCAAATTATATATATACATGCCACCAACTTAAGTAGTTTTTTTGTATGAATAGTGATTTACCCCCGACGAAGGGCTTCTCATGGCAGTAGGGTTCGTGGTACAATTCTTTGAGCGACCAAAGCCTCCACGACAGGCATTCTTCACACCGCCGCAGCAAGGCCAAGCCGCCTTCGCACACTAGCACGTTCCCATGGCCACTCCCTCATCTATGCAGGGCTCCTCACATGGCTAAGCTGCTAGCTGCTTCACGGCGGGACACTCAGGCAGCATCTTCAACGTTGGTGGTAGCGACCCTCTTCAAACGGCCTCCCTATGCACCCAGCCACAGATGTCCTCAAGGCAAGCCGCCTCCCATGCACGCGAACAAAGGACCCCCCTACATGCGGCTTCTCCAAGCATAAGTCCTCCTTTGTGTCTGGAGTGGGATACTTCGCAAGCTTCTCGCGGGCGGCTTCTTCGAGGGCACAAGTGTCCTCACACGAAGGTCAACAGAGGCGGGCGCGGTTGCGAGCTTCAAATGGCCAGCCTTCATGCTGGCAGGCTCGACAATTCAGAGGAGGGAGCGGCCTCTTCTCAAGCGACCGAAGGTCTTGGGCAGCCGATGCGGGTTCTTTGCATGTGGGCACGACAGAGGAGGCCAAGGTGGCTTCACAGGCGGGTGTGGGCACCGTGATCAACGAGGCCAGCGGCCTCTCTTCATGCGGGACCAGTTTTGGGTGACCAAGGCAGGCGCGAAGGTGGGAGGCCTTCGGCGCCGTGGTTCTCATGCGGGAGAAGAGAAAGAGAAGGCAGGCAGCCAAGGCCAACGTAGCCTTTGCGTCATGGTTCTCACGCGGGAAGAGAGAAAGAGAGAGAAAGAGAGGAGAGAGAGAAGAGAAGAGTGTAGACATGTCAAAATTGACATTAGTTTGAGTACATCTCATATTACATTATAACGCCCCAATTTGACCATTAAATTGACTTATTTGAGTAATTGTTTTTAGATTTTTACCTCCTATCACATGGTTATCTAAGGTTTACTCTATTGATAGATTTAGCTCCTAACGCTATTATTTAATAAAATTCGGCCTATTTACCTGCTTAGGTAGGCTTTCCTACTTTGCTAGAACTGTGATTTAATTGTGCCATTGCCTATTTACTACATTAAATGCATACTCTAATTACCTTTATTATTATATGCTTGCGTGTTTAGTGTGAGGTAGGGATCCGCGTGACCCCTACTGAGTCTGGCAGTGACTCACCCTTCCTTTCTGTAGGTGAGTCGTCCCAGTCGTCTGTCGGTCCATCACATGTTTTTGGAGACCGTGCCTAGACTGCCAGCTCTGGTTTGTCCTCCCTTTGTGTACTTTTGACCGAGGTATGCCCCGTATAGTACGATGGGACTATTTTACTGTTGTCAGACTTGTATATTTGTAAATCCTGGACTATTGTATATTGACTATCACTCTGATATATTTTAATTACTTTCACACTTCAGTTTAAATTACTGTTCTAATTAATATTATGCGTGGTGTAATTCCACTTTGTTATACGCTCCGTCGACAAACTCCTCCAACCCTTCAGGAGCCCCATCAGTCTCTTGGGTGACTTCCCCAGTTCCTGGTAATGGTAATCTGATGTTATATCGGGTTATCGGTACCTGGAGCTCTGGGTCGTTACAGTTGTCATCAGCTCCAAGATGAGATCGAGTGCCTCGTCTGCCAGGGGCACTTATCCCTATACGTGTCTGAGCACCGGAAGGACGTCGTCGCCCCCGAGGAGATTGATAATGTCTCCCATGGAATCCACATCAACGTCATCGCTGGCTGCGCGACATCAGGTGGAGACAGTAGTCGGGGAAGAAAGCGTCATGCCGAACGGGCAAGTCGGGCCTCCGAGCCCCCTAAAGCTACAAAGGCGAGCGAACAGCAGGCTCTGGTATTCTCCGACCGAGACCTGGATGGGTTAACAACGCCGCACTACGACGCCCTAGTTGTATCGGCTACTAATAAATCATTATAATGTAGATAGGATCTTAGTTGACAATGGTAGTGCCCCTGATGTACTTTCTTATGATTGTTTCCTCAAGATGGGTGACACCATTTGGACCCCAGAGCACCAAGTTCCAATTTTTCTCCCCGGAGTGCGCAGGTCAGTTCCCTCTGAGTCAGAATCGACCCCTCCCACCATTCTGGTTCTCGCGCCCTACTCCAGCCTCCTCTGGTAGTCCCGCTGGTCTCGTATCGAAGAAGGATTTCTGAAGATTGCAACAGTTCTGGTCCTGCCTTAAACGGACCCCAGGAGTGTCTGTGGCACCATCATCTTCCAGCAGTATCACTCTAGGAGCAACTAGAACCAGAGTAGTTTAGCCCTACTCCAGACCCTACCTCGGACAGCGACCTCTTCAGGAACTTCCAAGAAAAATCAGGCGTCTTCCTAGGTTAGGTCAGAAGACTTTGGCACCAGTTTCACCCTATTCTGAGGATGATAAAGACCGTGCCGGCACCATCTTCGACTATCTATCAGGTGGTTTCAGAAGCTGGCAGAACCGGCGGAGCTGGGCACGATGGCTTCTAGCTCCATTTCCCCTCCCCGCCTGGCTGGCTTACAGCCCCTCCCTGCGTGGAGGTAGTGTTTGGATGTAAAGCTCTTAACCCCCACCCCAAGATCCCCTCCCTCCTATGCGAGGTGCAGTGTTGTAATCAAATTGTTTCAGGTCAAGCATCACTGCCGCAGTGTGTCGGCGGGTGCCCATGCTTCTCGACTCGCCCTTGTCTCCGATCGGGATCAGTGTTTTCACACCGGTCAGGTGACCACCTGGTACCCTTGACTGGTTGCATGCTTTGCTAGTTTAGTATCGCCTTTGAATACCCATCGGATGGTTAGATGAGAGCCCAAACTTGAACACCACTTCTAGTGTGCCACCACGGACCATGAGCGAGTGCCACCTAAACCCACACCCCGGCGTGCAGGCTCCCTACGAAGTTGGGAATCCCAGATCCTTAGGGGTCAACCTAAGCCCACTAGGTCCTCTAGAATGTTTGGGTCCCACCTCGGACCCTCGCCATCATCCCCTGGTCACCATTGGGAGATCGTACGCGTCGTGCGAGTGAGTCGCTAGCGTAAGTCCGTGTTAGTCCTTGTATGCTTGCGGGTCTAAGTCCTAGGCTCATTGCATCGAAATGATGACGAATGACTGAATGATAAAATAGATGAGGAAAAAATAAAAGGATGATAAGAAAAAGGGTGAAGGATTTCGAAAGGGAACGTCACCCATGCATTCCTTTGAATCAATCCGGACCTTCCGTCCGGGTAGATTATTAAATCCCATATCCTTACGTTAATGTCAAACCCCACATTAACGATAAAGCCTTCATCTCCAGCGAATGGCTTCGTGCCTGAGCTGCCTTATGCATTTCTTTGAATCAATCCGGACCTTCCGTTCGGGTAGATCATTAAATCCCATATCCTTGCGTTAATGTTAAACCTCCACATTAACGATAAAACCCACATCTCCAGCGAATGGCTTCGTGCCCGAGCTGCCTTATGCATTTCTTTGAATCAATCCAGACCTTCCGTCTGGGTAGATTATTAAATCCCATATCCTTGCGTTAATGTCAAACCCTACATTAACGATAAAACCTTCATCTCCAGCGAACGGCTTCGTGCCTGAGCTGCCTTATGCATTTCTCTGAATCAATTCGGACCTTCTGTTCGAGTAGATCATTAAATCCCATATCCTTGCGTTAATGTCAAATCCCACATTAACGATAAAACCTACATCTCCAGCGAACGGCCTCATGCCTGAGCTACCTTATGCATTTCTTTGAATCAATCCGGGCCTTCCGTCCGGGTAGATTATTAAATCCCATTTCCTTGCGTTGATGTTAAACCCCACATTAATGATGAAATCTACGTCTCCAGCGAACGGCTTCGTACCTGAGCTGCCATATACCTTTTCCTGAATCAATCTGGACCTTCCGTATGGATAGATGATCAAATCCTATTTTCTTGCGTTAATGTTAAACCCCACATTAACGATGAAACCTATGTCTCCAGCTAATGGCTTCGTGCCCAAGCTGCCATATACCTTTTCCTGAATCAATCTGGACCTTCCGTCTGGATAGATGATCAAATCCTATTCCCTTGCGTTACTGTAAAACCCTACATTAATAATGAAACCTACGCTCTCGGTAGACGGCTCCGCACCTAAGCCACAACACCCACTCGAGTCAACCTAGGGTTTCCGCCTGGGTGGACGAAATTTTAGGAATGCTATCCAGAAGAGAATGGTCAACTGAGTGCTGCTCAGAAGAGAACAACTTTTGGAAGTAAGCTTAAGCTTGATTCCGAAGGACATCTTGGTCAGAGCACCATGCCTCAGATTCTCCAATCTTTAGTTTGCTAATGAAACCCCTACGCCTATTACATTGAGCCACAACATGATAAAAAGATGTGTTCCTGTCCCCACTCTCAATCCAATCAATCCAGGCCTTTTGATACCAGAATACTTCTTCCCTATAAAGGGCTTGACGCAAAGCATCACAAGCTACATTGAGATTTTCCTTGTTACTTGGAGATGGATCAGAATCATACATTGCCTGTTTATACTCCTGCTCAGCTTCAGCTAGTTTTACATTTTGGGTGACATCCCCAAAGACCTCCTTGTTCCATTTTCGTAGGAAAATTCTGATAGCCTTGAGCTTGACAGATAGTCTGACCAGTGCACTAGGGTGGTCAGTATGGGTCTGCTGCCATACATCTGAAACAGCTTGCAGAAAGGAATGGTGGGAGCACCACATCTTCTGGAACATAAAACGGGCCAGGCCAAAGGTGTGCTTATTCATGGATAATAAGAGAGGGGCATGATCCGAGGGGCCTCTAGGAAGATGCTTGACAACTAGCTGAGGCATGGTAGACTGGTAGAACCTGTTAAAAAGAACCTGATCCAACCTCGCCTTGATGTTGGCCAGTCCAGCTCTATTATTGGACCATCCCAGTGAAGCCCGCATCAAAAAGGCCAGTAGAACAAAGAAAACCATTGAAATCTGCCATGGAAGCTAGAGGCGGATAGGCTCCACCAAGCTTCTCTGAGGAGCACAGAACACAATTGAAGTCCCCTCCCACAATCCAAGGAACAGCCATAGAACAAGCAAAGGAGAGAAGGTCATCAAACATACCCTGTCTTAGGTGGGGATCATAGGAAGCATAGACAAAAGAATAGAAGGCCGATAACTCATTACCCGTCTTCTGACCTAGGGTAATGAACTGAGAGGAGGAATTAACAACCTCGAAGTTATGATTGGCTTGCCAAAAGACCCATATTTTAGAGTCACTCATATTATATTTCTCTCTTCCCTCCCTCTCTCTTCTCAAGCTCTCTCCTCTCTCCCTCTCTTCTCCGGCGGCCGACGGAGGTGGACAGGGGCAAGGCGACGAGGATCATGGGGCGTGGAGCGGTGAGGATGGAGCAAAGATCGCGATGGTGGAGGTGGTTCATGGGATCGCGAGTTGGCGAGGGTTTAACAGTGTTTTCTTCGTGGATCGGCGTCCATGGCGCGCGAAATCTTCAGTGGAGGTAGGGGGGCGGATCCTTAACCTCTGTACTTTCTTTCCCTTGATTTTGGTAGGCCGTGGTGAGCCGAGCGAACTTATTTGAGCATTTGGAGGAAAATCTATGATTTTGGGGTGTGAGCCCGATCTAGTGTTTTGATCGCGCTTTTGGGATTTAAATGGATCCTCTCGGTGCTAGAGAGGTAGGGGACTAGTTTCCCCTTGTTTTCCCCTTCACACGGGTGTGAACGGGGCGTGGAATGGAATTTTTTGGGTGATTCATCGGTTTCGCGCTCGGGACGACCTAGCGGTCCTTCCAATGACCACTAGGGCGTCAGGCGATCTAGTAGTGGACCACTAGTGTCCCTGTATGTCGGTTCGAGCTTAGCGGTCGCGCGATAGACTGCCAGGTTCCTTAGCGGTCCAGGGGTAGATCGCTAGGTTTTGCCATGCGGTCCGAGGAGCGACCGCTTGGGTTGCAAGTTTCTAGGGCTTAGCGGTCTAGGGATAGACCGCTAGCCTGGCCTTAGCGGTCCAGAGTTGATCGCTAGGCTCTCTAGCGGTCCAAGGCAGGGCCGCTAGGCAATTTTCATGCTCGCAGTGTCTGTTTTGCATTGTGTTGGTCTCCGGTCGGTCCGGTTGAGACCCAATGACTGACCTATGACCCCGTGAGTGTCCCGGACACCATGGGTTTCGTGTTCATGTTTTAGGGGTGTCCGGAGGCACCGCATTACCTCGATTAGCGTACTCGTGAGTCTTGGGGTCTGAGTGACCCTGTGTGTGTTACGAGTTCCGAGAGGGCCGTGTGTATGGCCTTGGACTGTGAGTCCAGTTGACCAGCCTGGGGCTGGGGATTTTTCGTGTGTCACCGTGGTACAAATACCACCGTACACACAGATACACAAATACGTGGGCTTACGTATTCAGGATGCTGGATCTTTGAGCGAGTCGTCGAGCCATAAGCTTGGTGCAGTCGAGGCGGTACGGCGTCGGCTCTGAGTAGTGGGCCCAGCAGTGGACCTGGTGGTGTCCCCACCAGTTACCTTCCTTGTAGCGTTCCACTCTCAGACCGTTTCTTGACCATTGACTGATCGTTTGACCGTTGACCTAGTAAGGCGGTTAGTGTAGCGGTGCATAGTAGGTCCGTTATAGTGGTGTGACGCCCCTGCCCTGGTGCGTTACATTCTGGATTAAACTGTGGATTCTTTTATGTTCGGGTGCTTTTAATGGTCTGTCCTAGTGCGTTAGAGTCCTGTAGCGCACCTGCCCTGGTGCGTTACAGTTCAAGTTGATTATGTTTACCCTCTGGTGCTCCTGACGGCCTAGGGAGGTATGCCACGTGTCACGTAACGTGCCAGTGTGGATGGGTTACCGCTTCGTTACACTATGGATTTTCTATTGTTCTGGTGAGTGTAACGGCCCATGGGAGGTACGTTACATCAGTATAACACCCCATCCTTGGAGCGTTACAGTATGTACGTCTATCTTTGTGTTTTCAGAATCGTTCGGGTGAGTGTAACAGACCCAAGGGGGCGCGTCACAGGTCTCGTAGCGCACCTCCCTTGATCCGCCATATGCTGTAACGGCGCTGCGTAGGTGCGTTATATCCTTTGCATGTTCCAAAGTGTTGCATGTTCATTCCTTAATGCATTCCGTATTTCCTAGGTGCCAGGGTTAATGTGTACATTTTGATAGAGTGTTCTTCCCTTTCCTGGTGATGGATGTGGGTGTAGAAATGTGGAACGCGACGTCACAAGTCACATGAACAAGCATATATATAGAAGTGATGACATAATGTGCCAATCAAGTGAATATCATCAACATGTGACTATGTAATCATGGTAGCATGATCATACAGTAAGGCAAAGGCAATAAAAGATGGAGAAAGAATACCGTGATCGCCACCAAGGAAAGACAACGCCAAAGAGTGTGAAAGATGACAATGCGCGTTGTGTACCCACTTGTGTTCTATCCAACCAGAGTTCATTTCTTGCCGATTCAAATCTCAGGTGACTAGACCTCGATCCACGTGTTAGCCTGTGCTCTGACTGATGCTGGACATCATGTGGGATCTGTGTGTGGGTGCCGTGGGGTCCCGAAAAGTGGTGTATTCTTGGCTAGCGTCACCATGAGTCGGTGTTAGTACGAGGAGCTGTCCTTGTGCCTTGTTCGGTTCAGGCGTTATTTTCCATTGGTTAGAGAGTCTACTTTTCAGCAACCCTCCACTAGTCGTAGCCTTCCGATACGTGTGTGGTCCCACTAGGGAGTGGTGGTGAGGCTACCCCGAGAGAGACAATTTTTAGGCTGGTAACTGAAGGGCCCCACGTCTTGCAACTAGAGTCCAGTTAAGGGGAAAACCAGTCAGAGGGCCTGACCTAGGACGTATGGTCTGTGTGTGTACACGTGGTCGGGGGCAGCGAACTCGCCCTGACGAGCGCGACCCCGACCAGTCCTTGTTTAGTGGTTACTTGTACGGTGTCCTCGTTCTGCCAGGGGCGACGAGGGGGACACCTGAGGCGCGGTCTAAGATGTCAGGGGGCGCATCCGGCCTTGCTTCTAGTGGGAGGTACTCTTGTCTTTGTCAGGTAGTAACTCTTGGTTTTCTGCCGCGTTGCCTCGACTTTCATGTAGTGTGGTCGGTATTAGACGTAGCTGAGCATTCCCATTTATTTATTCTTGTTGCTCTCCATTCTACATCTTGCTAGTTCCTGCTTCGGCTGCTTCCCGCATAGTTTCTCATTTTACGAGGTAGGGGTCTGAGTGATCCCTACTGAGACTTTTGTTATGAGGCTCATTCCCTGTGTTTTTCATGGTTTCAGATGAGACGAGGCTTCTGGGGAGTGCTTCTGAGGCCCAGCGTGGTTCTACTAACCAGGGTTAGTCGTCAGTTACCAGAGCCGGGGTATGCCCCGTGTAGGTGTACTTTTCCTTTTGGACTGTACTAGTTGTGGACTACTAATATGCTTTAGACTGTTGTGATATTGTGGACCATGTAATTTGCTTAATGTTAATTATTCTTCTCGCTCATTCATATAAATTGTGAGAAGAAAAAGAAGAAGAGGAGAGGGGAACTAATCTACACCTAACAACTAAAGAAGAAAATAAAAAAATCCAAGAGAAATTCCTATTGGCAGCCACACGAGTCCCCTTTTGTAGCCTCTCGACACACCCACCAACCTGCCATTCACCACCTGCTCATGCTGCCTTCCATCGTGCACACCTGCCACTGAAGCGCCCTTGCCCTTTTGCTTTCTTTGTCGCATATGACCGCCGACTGTGCTCCCTCTTGCGTTCGTAAGTGACCATCATAGTTGGACACATATGCTACATGCATGTGTTGCTCCGCTGTCAAAACTGGCTCTACTGTCTGCTTAGAGTGTGCGAACATGTCGACTCTACTGCCTACTTGGAGCACGCACGCAACCACCATTCGGCAGTCTTGCTCGTTTGTCGTTCGCTCTCTAGCGCACATACATGAACAGCTGGAGGCCTTCATCCTGTCGCAGACTGGAAGCAGAGCCCACATAAACAAGTCACCCAGTTGCTGAAGATTATCGTCCAAGTGAAGCATGAGATCATGCGCCCCTCCTACACATGCATGTCGTTGGAGCGCTTTTGTGCTTCTTTGTCTGCCAGCTGGCTACCGTGCTCTGTGTTCTTCTGTCTCCCAGTCAGTTGTCCTCCTACTGCTGACTGGAAGACTTCCACCACTGCCCCTCTGTGCATGCGTACATGACCTGCAAATGGCTAGGACAACGGTAGCATGTGCCATTCGAACATTGTCTGCCAGCCGAAAGCTTCGCAACGCCGTTTACCAGCTACATGCGCTCTGCCCACCTGGTCCTCTGTCCACCTAGTCCTCCATCACCTACGTCGTTCATGCGTCGGAGCGCCTTCGTCAACTTTCCAAGCAACATGACATTGATCTCATGCCCCTTCTTAAACACACGTCTCCCTTCCCTGCATGGCATGTCGCCAACCACGTTCCATCATGCGAATGTGAGCAACACCAATTTCACACGCTGCTTTCTCTCAATGACCTTCCTTCCCTGGGGAGAAATTGGCCCATTATGGATAATTTAATCTTTAAAAAGAATAATATTATTAGTATAAACCTAAAAATCAAACCAAGAGCGATATTAGCCAATTGTATGATTCAGGAATGGAAGTTATTGGAGAAATTTTCTGAACTCGATATAAGCACAAATAAGGAGGAAATGTGTATTACTTTAGCACACATGAGGTTGCATCCAGACTTACTTTCAGAGATCATGAGGCTACAAGGGGAAGATCCTAAACTTGTAGAAATAAAAGATAAGCTAGGCGAGAGACCCGACTTCAAGATGGCAGCGGATGGTAGATTATTATTCCATGAGAGGACATGTATGTCGGACTGTCCTGAATTAAAGAAGAAGATCCTAAAAGAAACTCACGGCTCTAAATATACCATTCACCCGGGAGCGACCAAGATGTACAAGGACTCGAAAAGGACTTTTTAGTGTCCTAACATGAAAAGGGAGGTAGTAGACTTCGTATCTCGCTATCTCATGTGCCAGCAAGTAAAGGCGGAACACCAAAAACTCGTCGAGAAATTACATTCTCTTGATATTGTTAAGTGGAAGTGGGAAGACATTGGCAAGGACTTCATCATGGGCTTGTCTAAGTCTAAGGGTGGACATGATGGTATCTGGGTAATTATCGACCATTTGACCAAGTTGGCACATTTCTTATCTATCAAGAGCCGTTGGTCGGTTGATGTCCTAGGCGCATTATACATTAAGGAGATTGTGAGATTGCATGACGTACCTGTGTTGATCGTGTCTGACCGAGACCCGCACATCACCTCTCATTTTTGGAAGGGTCTACAACACTCCTTAGGGACGAAGCTTAACTTTAGCACTACTTTCCATCCCCAGACAGATGGTCAGACCGAGAGAACAAATCAAATTGTAGAGGATATGTTAAGGGCTTGCGTCATTGACTTCGGCAGAAGCTGGCATGACCACTTGCCCCTGGCCGAGTTTACGTATAACAACAGCTATCAGACCAGTATACAGATGGCTCCATTCAAAGCACTTTATGGCAGGAGTTGTCGATCCCCAATATGCTGGGATGACGTTGGTGAAAGACAAATACTAGGCCCAGATATGGTCAGAGATACAAATGAGAAGGTCCAACTCATCAGGGATAGACTCAAGATAGCTCAGCCCACAGTCAACCCAAGTTTCCAGTCAGAACTCCTTTCAAACATGTCTATTCTGGATCTGTGAACCAGTCAGACTTAAATTCCACCATAGAAGGTTCTGCCCTCATAAAAAATCCCTTCTTTTTTTGGGATCATAGATCTCGGAGATAGCTTCACAACGGTACCAACCCCGCCTCATTCTGACGTCATCCCTGGTCGTGACAGTTATTTTCGTGGAGGCGCGCAGCTCTGCCCAAAGCCCGGACAGCTGGAAGGGGCGACCCAAGAAACTCCTCGGTAAATATGCCAGAGGCGACTTAGCAACCACCGCTCCCAAGGGTCGACCAGAGACCCACTGCCATCATCCAGGTGGTCCGTCATAGCTAGAAGCTCACCAGAGGTCATCATCCCATTGGAGGCCCTCGGTCGCTGTCTTGTCGACCTGCTATTCGCGGAACCAGGATCGCCGTCCACCACTCGCCTGAGAATCAACGACTACTGCCTGTCAACTCGAGATTGGTGCTCCCGGACCCCACATGTCGACTGTTACCTCCCTGCATGGAGTGGGCCTAGAATTAATTATGTAATTAATAGTTATTATTGTACCGGGGGTTACGGATGTCGGCCGGGAAGTCTTCCCCATGCCCTGAGTGTGGAGGTACACTCACCTCCCCCTTGTCATTTGCTTAGCTAGTATACACCCTAGATGCCGCTGCTTGTGAGTAGGTTGCTTTCCTAGCTAGCTCGTACTTCGTCACTGTTGTGAGTTGTCAGTGCGAGACCCATCCCGTGACTCATTTCTAGAATGAGAGTGAGTTGACCCCCCTAGACATAAGCCGGTTACTCAACCATGCTGACCGACACGTTTCCCTGGCTGGGGATGACCGTGAGTAAGTACTTCTTATTTGGGACATACTTGCCTCTTCTGGAACCACGTTAGGTGCTGAATCATGAGTGTAGTCACTGGTCGCGTCGTCTAGAGTCTATGGTTTGCACAAGTCCATCGCGTCTCATTGTCATTTCACATCATGGTTTCCCTATTTGGAGTGGTCTAGGGTGTGTGGGAGGAGAGAGTGGAGGGGAAAATATTCAAACTTCTCTTGGGCTATGAAAGTGCAGGGGATGGTTGCCAAGCCCATGGGTGCTATGCAGCCAATTGTATGACTTGGGTGACTTGGAGCCCATTGGACACTTGAGGACTAGACAATGGACATGCTGACATAACGAGACATGACATGCAAAGTCGGAATGCAGACTCGACTACTAACCTAGACTTAACCCAATTTCTAGTACGTGGCGGAGGCTATAACCCGAAGGTCCGACTCGACAAGAGGGGCTACCTTCCGGATAGGCGTAACCTAAACTTCTAGTAACGTCTTTTGATATACCGGAGTATTGGGATGCAATGCAATTTAAAACACTTTTTTTTGTTTTAAAATAATGATGATCCTAGACTCGACTTAGACAATGCTGTTGACTTATGCAACAACTACCCTAGACTCAACCTTTGGCTCTGATACCATTTGATGCGGGATGGACACGCAAACCTGGGACTCTAGCTCGCGGGCGTCCCTAAGTGAGGGAAACGTTGAGGAACCGGCATTGAGTCTCGGGTATCGGCTTTTTCACGTGTACTCGGATTGAGTCAAGGGACGGGTTTCACTCTCTCACTCGCAGCAGTGATTGAATTGATAGAGTGAGCTAAATTATCCTAGCATGTTCTCTAGCAGCGACATATAAAATATATACAAGTAAAGCAAGATGTCGAGTAAGGAGCGAACACGATACCTCCACGCTCCAGGCGTGGGGACGATGACCCCGGACAAGTATGGTAACTCCTACTAAATATAATTAATCAATAATTACAAAACTACAAATCACTGCCCACTCCACGCAGGGAGGTAAAGGGCTACAATTGGGGCCCGGGAGGACCGTTCATGGGTTGACGGGCAGCAATTTGAGCCGCTTCGATGGTAGCATTGGTCGGCAACTGTGGGCCCCGCATCCTGGCTGGTGGGCCGAATGGGCCGGGAGAGGTATTGCTGTGGTAGTGACTCCTGGAGGGACGGTCCCCTGGATGGAAGCATGCTGGTTGTCCCGTGGAAGGTGAGGCGGCCGACCGGGTGATCAACGTGGCTTGCTATCCACGGACTAGATCTTCTGTTTCTGGAGTGCGTGACCCAGCAAGGGCCGCCCCCTTCCCACTCCACCCTCCACAACTAGCATTCCCCATCAACCCTAACCCACGCCCCCCTGCATCCCACTCCATAGCCCCCGCTCCCTCTGTACTCAGGTCCGCCCTCCTCGGCTCCGAGCGTCCACGGTACCCCGGCGTCACCCCATCGCTGCTATGCCCTCCCATGGATCGAGAAGACCACACTGTTGCTCTCTGCAACCAGCCTGCAGCAGAGGTCAAGCTTGCAGAGACTACCCTGGCATCCACGGGGCAAACCAGCCAAAGATCTCTTCTGTGGAATTGTACTTCGTCAAGTCAGCTTTGTCTCAGAAGTGATCTTGCAGCGATCCAACCTCGGAACCGTTCGCACCGCCCATTCTCGTACAATTGCACAAAACTCGGGTCTGAACCTGAGCACCATTTGGTAGCAGCTCCACTGCCCGCCCCTGTGCGATTAACCTAGAGCTCTCTTCATGATAGTTCTGCTCCTCTGAAGCGCCGATGTACTAGAGGTGGTCCTGCCTTGTTTTGACATCCTCTCCATCTAGGGTGGCCATTCTCCCTCAGTCGTGCCAGACACAAAGTCCCATGTTTGCCTAGGACAGGCTGCTGTGAATTCGGCCCTGATGCCCCCTCTTCCTCTCCATTTCAGGTTGGACAATCTTTAGCAAAGTTGTAGCCTTCGACGATACAGAACCAACGCAAGTGGTCTCGTCCCAATCCGACGTTTTCACAGGGAGTTCCCACGACGATACAGAACCAACGCAAGTGGTCTCGTCCCAATCCGACGTTTTCACGGGGAGTTCCCCTATAGCTACCTGTGACTGGTCCAACTATTCACCCAGAAACTTGATGCCGGCCGTTCCCGCGACCACGTCCAGCGAGGTGATCAGACGGCTGCCATCTTTTGAGGGTTCGTAGACCTCCCTGTCATCAGCATCCACAACTTGGTCCCGTCATGATTGGAATTTCACAGCTCCCGTACCGGCCAATGCACCACGACTGCACCAATCTATCCTACGCGACAGAGCTGCATAGGCCCACAGCTGCGGCCGCCGTCTCCATCCAACGACAGCAGCTCGGCACCAGACCTTCGCAACAGACCTTTAACTCAATACACAGGGACTATAATGCACCAGGCGAGACACGTTAAAGCCACCCGAACATAAAAATCCACAGAAAACTCAGTACACGGACGATATAACACACCTATGGGGATGCGTTAAACGACCATAACGCACTGGGATAAGCGCATTATGTCACCTGGGTTTCGTGACTCCGGAGTTCAGATTCGAAACCCCTTCCTGGTCGATCGGAATCGACGGGGGACACGGCAAAATACAAAACCAACTCAACCTGCCAACCCATACCGACCATTCAAGCCTACGCATGGCACTAGAAATGCAATACGATGCCCATGGATATAATTTCAACAATTAAAAGATAATTTAAGACATTAAAAGATTAAAAATATATTAATTAATAACATGTATGAAATATGAGGCAACGGGCATCGAAACACGGTGCATGTGGTACCGGCGGTGTCCTAACGAAGTACAGGATCCATCCCCCTACCTGGATGACGACGAAAATGATGAATCGACGGTGAACCGGCGAGAGGGCGACGCGGCGCCTCCCGGCCCGGCTCGACTCCACCCTCCACGAATCGAGAAATGGTGGGCGTCAACGCGATCCTCGTGACGTGACCAATCCAACGGTACCTCTTCGGCTTTGATCAGTAGCCGTCTGGACCAGAAATCGAGAGAGGCATGCAAATCGAGAAATTAACCCCAAAATCACCCAAAAAAGAATTACACAGAAAATGAGAAAGGTGGCGACGGATGGCGACGCAGAGGGCGTCAACGGATTCCTGGTGAGATAAGGAGTCTGTTCCCCTACCTTTTGCGCAGCGAAGACCTCAAATTGGTGTAGATCGGGCGACGGGGGCCACGTCGTCTTTTCGCTCGCACGTGTCTCCACGCTCTATGATCCGAGGGAAGAAGGGTATTGGCCTGATCCTCGCGTCGAGCCCGTCCCGTCGGTACCTCCCACGCGTCGACCGGTGTCCGTCTGGACTACGAATCGAGAGAATGGGCAGTTGGAGGAGAGAGAACGTGTGAAGGGAGAGAGAGAGCGTCGAGATGGAGAGAGAGAGAGAGAGAGAGAGTGAGGAGAGAGTATATGCAAGGATATAAATGCAAACCTAAAGGACACAAAGGTAAAGTAAAAACATAAATGTCCGGAGTCGATTCCCAACAACTGAGGACTTCCTTGTGCTCAGCATGGCACAATGCCAGGGTCACTAGCTCGGCAAGGGAGGTGGGAGGATGTAGGACTAGCTTGCGCCAGAGGTTTTTGTCGCGGGTGCCTCCAGTTAGCGCGGTTCTGGCCGAGGCTACATCCAGGCGGGGGATGCATAGGGCCTCCGATTTAAATCGGTTGATGTAGGCCCGTAGCTTCTCCCCCTCTTCCTGTTTGAGCGCCAACAGCCCCGCTACTGACCTAGGAGGGCCGCTATCAGCGAAGCATTCCATAAACCCTCACCCGAACTACCTGAGGTCTCGGATGGAATTAGGGGCGAGGGCCCGGAATCATGCTTGAGCGCCCTGGACCAGTGTGGTCACGAATGCTCAACCCTTAATGGCATCAGACACCCCATGAAGAGTCATCAGGGCGTCGAAGTTGTCGAAGTGGTCGGCCGGGTCGCCCTGGCCATCATACGACTTGAAGGTTGGGAGGGAGAGCCTGGGAGAGATCTCTGCCTCCAAGACGTGATCAGAGAATGGGGATTTCTCCTCATCCTCTGCAGGAGAGGTCTTTTGGAAGGCACAGAGGGCGCGTTCTTGCTCTGTGAAATGCCTCTCAAAGTCTTGTAGCTGGAGGGACAAATTCGGATGTCACTCGGTCGAGGGGCTATGAGGGCACTCCTGGATGTTGCCTCGACGCCCCTCGAGGGCTTCTATCTCCGGAGGCAGCCATCGTGCTCCAGACTTCTCTCTCCTTGGAGTAGGGGAGGCTTCTTGTTCTGGGAGAGAGGCTTGCGACGGTCCACCTGACCGATTGCGGATTATCTGTCATCCCCGAAGGATGAAGCGGCCCCCTGCAGTTTGCAAGGAACCATCCCCACGATGGGGGCTCTCCCGGGGATGTCGCGATGCTCCTCCCTGGCCGCCTGGTTCCTCATTAGATCAATGATGCTATCCAGCTTTGCGTTGAGGGTTTGGAGAGGGTCTGCACTCCCGGCAAGGCATTGTCACTCCACCGTGGGTGGGGGTAGGTTGCCGGTTGGGTCGCTAGCATGAGAGGGGGTGTTCCCCGTAGGGTCGGTAGGCTCACCTTCCTCCGTTGCCGGAGCTTTCCACTTGTCGTCGGTGACCCTCTTGCTGGAACTCCTTCGCACCATGTCGGCTATTTGCTCATTTCCCACAGACGGTGCTAGATAAAGAGCCGTGATCTCACGCTTGTCCTGAGCCAGAGATGATAACCACGAGGTTATGAAATGCAAGAAAGGGAAATAGGTCTGAGGTGCCCAGGGATGAATCCCCAAGGTAAACCCTTCGATGCCAAAGTCAGTAGAGCCCTGGTGCGAGGGGTAGAAGGAAGGATAATAAGGGTGCGAGATTCGTCTCTACCAAGTGGTGAAGTGGTTCTTCCTCAGGGAGTTTAGGCTTGCTCTGGCCTTACCTCTTGCCGGAGGGTTTCCCAGGTTTAAATAGTGTGCTAGCTGCATGAGTCCTGTGAGCGGAGGAGTTTCAAGAGGGGGTTACGTTCTCGACGTGGGATCTTTATAGCCTGAGGACTCTTGGTCTCCCTTATCCTTATAAACTCTGAGCTATTGAAGAACTCTCAACGGCTATAAGAGTCCGTCAGTTGGCTCGAGCATGGGACGCTAATTCTTACCCAAGCGATGGGGGCGTAGCTCGGCGAAGGGGTATGAGACAGCGGTGGGTGACCTTTCTTGTTCGGACCAACGCTCGGGCTTCAGAGCCTAGAGGCCACTTAGGAAGTGCTTGGCTCCGAGTGACATTATTAGGCTTATCTCATGGCAAGTGGGCCCGGCAGGGCTGTCACTTGAGGGAGCTAGGCCTTGTTCGGTCTGGCAGGACCTTGTTGGGCCGCTCGTATATGGGCTGTGGAAATCCCCCTCTCCAATATCACATGAAGACACAAAGACAGACAAACACACAACAGACAGACAGAGCTTTCTTTCTCTTGCTAGTCACTCCCGTATGCCATCTCTCCCCCTTTGCCAAGCCATCAAAATATTTCTCTCCCCTTTTGCCATCAGCAAAATAAATGATAGAGAAAAATTGAGCTCATCAAGGAAGTAAAGTAGATGACATAATCAAAGTAGGGAAAGCACAAGAAAGATCTGACTGACAGTCTGATTTATCTTTCATTAAGCAAGCATACATAGTTCAGATTCTTTTGGTATTTGATTCCACATAATGCATCCTAGATAAAAACCTGGTTTAAGGGTGATGAAAGTTAGAGTTTAGCAACTGCACTCTTTGAAGAAGTTTGTGTTAACCCTTAATAGTAATAAACTAGAACTACATGGATCATGTCAGATTAGTCTTACTTCATGTTACTTACCTAAAATTAAATGAATTTCTTAGGAGTAACTAGAACATGTATTGAGGTTAAACAATTTGTATAGTTCTGATATTTCACCTCTGGGTTACAGCATGATTTTTCTTTTTCTTTTGCCCATTATTTTCTGAAGAATCAGGTATAATCCATACCTTTTTGCCTAAGGGTACACGTTGATTAGACATTAGTACCCCTAGTTACTGAGTAGGATTTACCATTCTGTTTCACTTATTAAGACAGCCAGGTATAGTTTACACTTTTTTTCGTAAGGGTACACATTGATTAGATGTTAGTACCCCTAGTTACTTAGTGAAAGTAACCCTTCAGTTTTAATTTTTGAGCAGAGGGAACAAAAGCACTTCATGACATATGATCACCTTATTTCTTTGATAAAGGACCCAGTTTCTCTGTGCGTTCAGCCATTGTTCTGCCTTTAAAATTTTTAGCTCATAATTTTGACGCAGCTGCCCTTTAGTTTTATAGATGTTTTGTTTAAAAATAATGTGTGTCTGTGTCGCGTCTGGTTCTTGTCAACCCAGGTTGGCCTGGCGGTTGATAGGAAGTCTTGTTGTGTCTCGGTGGCTTTGTCCGGTTCGAGACGTTGGTTCTGGACATTTCGAGGTATCGATCTACCTTGACCTGTGCGTCCAGTTGTGGTGAGGGCTCTTGGTGTTCCCTCAGGTCTCTGTGCTTTGGTTCTTGCGGAGCGTCATTTTCCTGGCTTAGGATTAGACCGATTGGCGGCTTGTTCTGCCATGTGCGACGATCCTGACTCAGAGTCGTAGGACTCGAGGACCGTTGTGGTTGTAGGTCTAGTTTGCCTTGTCCAGTGTGGTCGGCAGCGTTAATTTGAATCAAAATTTTTAGAATTTCTCTTTTCCTAGAAGGAGATGAGATGAGATGTCCCATAGGTGAGAAGTCCCAACCACGTCCTCCTACCCCCGGTACCATCATCGTCGCCTAGCTAACCCTTGCCACTGCCCACCTTCACCGTCACACCTTTCTGCATCACATAGAGGGGTCGCGCCTGCCAGCCGACAGCACCGTAGCCCCACCCTCTCTGCAGCAAATAGGGTCGTTGTCCACTATCCGGTAGAGCACCGCCCACCCCAGTCCCAGCCTGTACCTACGGCACCTGAGTCCCATCCCATGCACACCCACGCCTGGCCACTCCTTGCGGCATGCCCGTCTTTGCCCGGCTCCGCGTAAGCTCACGTCCCGACCCCCGTCCATGAAATAGGACCACCGCAACCACTGCCGGTGTGCCTCGCCCGCCTCCCTCACCCGCAGGGTCACACGCCCACAACAGCCCCAGTCCTAGTCCACGCCTACGGCAGCCACCCGCGTCTAGCCACTGCCCGCAGCACGCCGCCCACTCCCAACCACTCCGGCCTTGCCATGCACAGAGGACGCTCACCCGAACGCAAAACAGGGCCTCCGTGAGCCTCTCCCAGTGGGCTTCACCCTCCTCTCTCTCCCTCCCTTTCTCTCCCTCTCAGCAAACTGGGTATCAAGGCAGCACGTGAAACCAGTTCCACTACCACCTCCCAGCTGACTGAAGCAGTGAGGAGGCGGCCTTACAGTGTTGTCCTATGCGAAGGAGTGGAGAAAGCCCATGTTGCTGTGTTCAACACCTTGCTCCAAGTCCTCGACGACGAGCCAGCCCCTCCACGACCAACGAGCTGTGCCACCTTCAAGCCCGCGCAAGACGACTACCTCAGCCGGATAGTGACCCACCCACGAGCACGGCGTCGACCCTGCCTCGTCTGAGAACCCTGCCCCCATCGCCATGCACCCTACCATCATCTTCCTCCCCTATCCCACCTCTGCAGTGCCAGGAAACCCAGCGGCCGCGGGGGGGCGGGGGGGGGGGGGGGGGGGGGGGGGGGGGGGGGGGGGGGGGGGGGGGGGGGGGGGGGGGGGGGGGGGGAGCATAGCCGACGAGCAACGGGACCCTCGAAAAATGAGGAGTGGTAGGAGATGTCCCCATCATACCCTCGGGGTGCAGAGAACTCGACTCCGTCGAGTATGGGTCCACCGGGGAAGTGGTACGCCAAAGTAGCTCCGGGCAAGCCACGACCTCCAAACTCGATCCTACATCCTTAGCCGGGGGACAGCTCTTCAGCCTCTCAAGGTGGCTCGGGCACACCCTCTTGCTAGCGATGGCACCGTGCTTGCCTAGTATTGCCTCCGCGTACACACGTCGGACTCTCAGGCTGATTTGTGGAGGCTCTCCAAGGGTGTATCTCTCAAAGGATAGTAGAGGCTCGAGACACTCGCTAGGTTCCACCGCGGTGCCCGTATAGGGTGTCGGGTCCACCACGCGGGAAGTGGGATGAATCCCAAAACCCATCAGAAAGTCCAACCCGTAAGCCGGGTTGTCAAAGCCACTCTGAACTTGGCAAGGTCCAAGTCCTCATACCCTCAAGTTGGAGGTGACCCTAAGGTAGAGCCATTCCAAAGCCACCATCATAAGGTTGCCGACTTGGAATCCCAAGTGGCACTTGCGAGTTTTTGCCCGCTCATTATGAACCTCACCGCTCGTTGCTAAATGCTTACTTGAATGAGTATGCCATGAGCTACGGTGCGGTATGGGTGGAAAGTGTGTGGTATGTAAAGGGGGACCGGGGCAACCATAAGTGGACCTATCATGCAATGCGGCTATGTAAATCTTGATGGACCTAGGAGGGTTGGGGCCCCCGTAGGTGAATCTATCATACATGGGTGTGGCATATGCCAGTGGACCAGGATAGCCATGTATGAACCTATCATACTCTAGGCCCAACTTGTTAATGCCGATGGATGGGGGAGGGTCGGGACATCCGAAGGTAGACCGGCCATGCTTCCTACTTGACATGTGGGTGATATGAATGAATGTACCCAATTTGTGAATCATGCCAAGTGGTTCGAGGTGCCAAGACATATGTTTTTCTACCCCAAAAATGACTTTGATGTGTTGGGGTATGGTTTGGCATTGGAGTTTCCATTCAAATGGGTCGAAGGGGTCAAGGAGAGGGGTTTCCCAATTTTGCCTGAGACGTCCCTTTCGGGGTTTCACCTCAGTCGGGTTGTTGGCCGTTTTGCCCCCAACCGCCCCCTCACGGAGGGGGACAACTGGGTCCCCCGAGACATCTCTATTTTTAGCCCCATTTTTTAATATATTTTTTTGCTTACCTGGGAGCCTGATATCTGGGATGTGGTCGGTGCAGTGGTGCCCCCTGCTCTTGTCGTTGCAAGGACGAAGGTAGGATACTGGCTTTCGAGAATGCCTAGCAATGACTATGGGAGGGGCTCAGCTGGCCCCAGGGCTTGACTGGAGAGATGGACCGGAAGGGGTGTCTGAGTCGATCTTCTGGGAGGGAAGGCCGGTTCTGTTGGCTAGGACTGGGAGCGTACGCCTTATTCGGCATGACATGCGAACTCGTGTTCTGGTACATGGTACAGCTTTATGTGCTTGCCGTTGAGAGGAGGGAAAGGTTTGTGGCCCTTATGGTCCATGACCGTGTAGGCCCCACCCTTGTAGGTGTCATAAATGATGTATGGGTCTCGCCAATTCGGCTGAAGCTTGCCACTGGAATGCCCTACCATGACTTCTCTTTTCTTGATCATGACAAGGTCACCTTGCTTGAAGGCTTGTTGCTTGACGAGCTTGTCGTAGGCTCACGCCATGCGGGCCTGGTGCATCTGCAGGTGTTTGTAGGCTTCGAGCCATTTGCCTTCCAAATCAGCAACCTCTTCCAGCCTTCTTTAGTATTCATTTTCATCAGGGCCGGCCAAGCTGGTATGTACCGCTACGTGGTAGGATGCCAACTGGATTTCGACAGGGATGACGACTTCTGCTCCGTAGATGAGAGAGAATGGCGAGCATCCCGTGGGGGTTTTGTAGACCGTCTGGTAGGCCCATAATGTCTCGGATACCTTTTCACCCCAGTCACATTTTCGGTGGCTAACAATCTTAGCCAGGAGCTTACAGAGAGTCTTGTTGAAGGCCTCGGCCAAACTATTGGCCTTTGGGTTGTAGACTGAAGAAGTCCTCCAGTCGATGTGGAACTTGGCTGCCAACTGGTATACAGCCTTGTTCTTGAATGGCGTCCCGTCCTGCAGTCCAAGTCACCAGTGACCAGAACAAGTAGCCCACCACAGGGAGTACCACAGTCTCGTCTACCATCTTCAGTCCGAGCCCTCTAGAGGAGTTTATCAAAGGTCAGCCAGATTTGAGTGAAGCTTTGTCTCACCTCTTTCTGATCTTCCCACTGGGAGATACGCCCCCGACAAGCCTCCCCTATCTGGCCGACGTCTTGCACAGTGCCACTTCAAAAGAATCAAAGGTACTGGCGTCTCACACCTCAGAACGGGACCATTCCAACTCTGAAAGATCCCTAGGATGGCCCTCTTCATGAAGACTCTAGCCCCACTGTGTTCTGACCTCAGATCGGATAGGTACGCCATCGGAGGATCGGGTTCAGAATTCTATCCCTGCAACCAGCTCGACCCAGTCAACATCCAGGAGCCACCACGAGCATGATCGGGTGATTCAAGAAGAGAATTTTGGTTTAGGAGCACTAGACTGAGCCCTCTTTCAGTGGGACTTGGTCCCGCCTCGATCTGATATTCTATCTGGCAGTGCGGCCTCGTCCAAGCCCTCTCTGGCCTGCAGTAGAGAAGCCCGGCGCAGTTCTATGGAATCTGCCATACCCAGTGCATCCGTGATCAGAACGAGTCGACGTTTCTTCTAGGAGCAAGCTAACACGTCAAGCTTTCCAACGCATCTAGTCCCGCCACCGTCAGATATCCCAAGAAGGTTCTACATTCCCAGAAAGGCCACTGGTCACAGAAGATAGAAACAGCAACCTGTAGGCGAAGTTAGGAGTTGGTTGGCTCCCGACCACCTCCGTTCCCCACCCAGCCTGGCCCACTTACAGCCCCTCCCTGTGCGGAGGTAGTTTTGGGTGTAATTTCAATTAATCCCTGCCCCGAGATCCCCCTCCTGTGAGAGGTGTAGTGTTGTACTTTTTTTAGATTTTTAGGTTAGAGCTACACCGGCGCAGCGTGCGGGCGCGTACCCACGCTTCCCCGCTCGCCTCGTCTCCGACTGGGATCAGTGTATTCACACCGATCAGGTGAGCTCCGGGCCACATCCTTTGCTGGTTTTGCTATTGCTTATTTAGTATTACTTTCTTCTTTTCTTTCCTTCTTCTTTTCTCATCATCTTCTTTTTTTTTCTTCTTTTTTTTTGTAGGACTCAGAAAGTACATCCGCAGGTCGACCCTCTTACAAGTGGGTGGCTGATGCCACGATGACGAAGGGAAGGTGTCGGATGTCATGGAGAATCCCTGGAGGGATCAAGGGTTGGTGTAGAACCAGGGGGATCTTTTGCTTATTGGTTTGGATAACAACTCCTCACCAATGGTAAGAGGTTTGTCGACTTAGACCGAAGGTCATGACGTCGAATAACTTGACTTAAACGTCAGGTTGTTATGCCAAGGGGGGATGCTTAATTGCTTAGCCATAAAGTCATGATGCCGTATAACTTGACTTAGGCGGAAGGCCATGACGCCAAGGTAGAATGTTTAACGGCTTAGAAGTAAAGTCATGACGCCGTATGACTTGGCTTAGACGTATGGTCATGACGTCAAAGTAGAATTTTTAAAGGGCTTAGGCAAATTACCATGACACCGTACAACTTGGCTTAGGCGGAAGGCCATGATACCAAGGTAGAATTTTTACCGGCTTAGGCACAGGGCCATGATGTCATATAGCTTGCCTTAGGCGCAAGGCCATGACGTCGGACAGCTTAGCTTAGGCGAAAGGTCATGACGCAAGGATAGAATATTTAAACAGCTTAAGTAAATTATCATGACACCGTATGACTTGGCTTAGACGTATGGTCATGACGTCAAGACAGAATTTTTAAATGACTTAGGTAAATTATCATGACGTCGTACAGCTTGACTTAGGCGAAAGGCCATGATGCCAAGGTAGAATTTTTACCGACTTAGGCACAGGGCCATGACGCCATATAGCTTGGCTTAGGCAGAAGGTCATGACGTCAAGATAGAATTTTTAAACGGCTTAGGCGAATTACCATGACGCCGTATAGCTTGGCTTAGGCGAATGGCCATGACGCCAATGCAGAATGTTTAACCAGCTTAGGCGGAGAGCCATGACGCCGGACAGCTTGGCTTAGGCGAAAGGCCATGACGTCAGGACAGAATTTTAAAACGACTTAGGTAAATTGTCATGACGCCGTATAACTTGGCTAGGGTTGGACAAGGGGTGGGGAATGTGGATTACATCAAAACTACCTCCACACAGGGAGGGGCGCTAAGCCGGCCAGGTGGGGTGGGGAAGAGGACTACTAAGAGTACCGAATGGCTACTCGATCGGTTCAGCCTGCTTCTGGAACTACCAGATAGATAGTCACTATTGATGCCGCCACGGGCTGTACCGGACTCAGAAGACACCGAAACTAGTGCCAAACCTTTGCTGACTGACCCAGGAAAGCTCCTAAATTTTCAAGGGATCATCCGGCGTCATCGCTGGTCGTGGCAGACTCTGGGTCTGGACCTCTGTGCTATGGCTTGAGCTGGACCTAGGGTACTATAGCAGATGGATGAATTCGTCAAGGCCACTCCCAAAGTCCAAATGAGATGGGATCAAGATGAGTGCGTTCGTAGTCAAGTCATCTTCAAGCAGCAACTAGGAAGAACACCAGAGGAAGTTGGGGCAGAGAGATATTACCCGTTGAGTGAAAGGGGGTCAGTTCAGGCCCTGACTGGACTATTCTGTACACCTGGGGGAGAAAATTCTGAAAACACTCCTCCGGATGCCGAACGGGACTCCACTTTTTGATGATGGACGTAGACTGGTAGTAGAAACTCTCTGCCAAGCAGCGCCTCCAGAAGCTGTGGAATGTGGCCGTGGAAGCTCCTGGAATCCTCCTCTGGTTTTCTGCCTGGGTAAAACTGCGCAATCGAGGGAGATTCACTCTCATGTGCAGCTCGGAGCTCAAACGATGACGAAACCTCCTCTCCTGGAAAGCTCTCTGGAAGACCTTTCCAGAGATATATGATTTGCCACCAGAAGTGTCGGGGAAGGGTCGGAGAAGATGCTACCTTCAAGACCCTAGTCTGCTACCTGTGAACTCCACAGGGTATGGTGGTGGAAGAGGATGAAAGTGGGGAAATGAGGAGGGGGAGATGGAGTGGGAAGGGGCTGGGGCATCCCCTGACTGTTAGGTGGATCAATGGGGGATCTATCCAAGCTAGGAGAAGGTAAAAATGGGGCTGGGTGATGGAGTTTGCAGTGGGTGGAAGGGGGGCTGCGAATTTGGGGCTTGGAGGACTCCGTGGAGGGGTTATCCCCCTCTGCCGCCGAACCTGTCAAGAGACACAACATTATACAATGTTCCAGTGTTATAACCAGAAAGTAACAAACGAAAAAGGGATGGAGTATCCCAAACAAGGCCGTACCTAGAGCCCCGAAGGGGGTCGGTGGCAACAACACCAGCTGCTCCAGCTTCAATGCCAGCACCCAGGCCGCATTTGCCACGGCCTCCCCAATGTCCCTTAGAGTGCGGGCGCACTCAATCTAGGACAAGAACTCCACGGGCCTAACAGACTCGATCGCGTGAGCAATGTGCCGCCGCTAGTCGTCGATCACTGAGTTGGCAAAGCTCCCGTGTGGGAGCTCCCGACAAAACGAACCCTAGCTCTGAAAGCCACAATCGGCCAAAAATTGGGCCCACAAGGCCTTAGGCACCCTCGACCGGGACCCCTTTCCACTTGTCACCGCTGCTCTCGCCGAAGTCTGCACCAGGGGCTTCAGTGCCCCACCACTGCTCTGACTCCCAGAACTCAAACCCTGGCCACCCCGGGGCCACCGCTCCATAACCCACTCGATCTCTCGACGGATCCGAGCAACGAGGGTCCTCAGGTACCCGTCGTCCAGCACAATAGGAGGCAAATCCTCCCTCAGCGAGTGACTCTCCTCCGCCTTCCAGATCGCGGAGGCCTTCTGATGGTACAGGTGGCTGTGCTCGAACCACCACCTGACATAGTGAATGTCGAACCTCCCTCGACATCCCTGGCCCGGCATCAGGAGCTGCTCTGGCTCCTGATGACTGTGGAAGTCCCACCATGCTACCGCAAGTAGGTGGGTGTCTCTGCCCTGGTACTACCTGCCTATCAAAGAGAACTCCCAGTATGGCGGGATCCCCTAGTTGTACCCAAAGTTCCTCGCAAACTGATGTGGGTAGTACGGCTCCAAGGAACTCATCGTTGACTAGTGCAACGTCAGCACCGCCGACCGGGTACTCAGTATCCACTCCATCCGCAGCCCGAGATCTGCTACCTCCTGACCAGGATGGGCGCTGGTCGCCCCTCCACCTGAAGCCCCCAGGAAGAGGCTGGAGTCCCTCGTGGCGCTACTAGCAATAAAGGAATGAGTAGCACCTGTATCAAATAACACAAAAGTAGGATGGGAGTGAATATGAATTGTACCTTCAATAAGCTCTCCTTCCTTTGTTGTTTCATCTTCTAATACGACATTTAATCTAGCCTGCGGTTTCCATCCACCATTGTTCCTCGTGGATGGTTGTTCTTTCATCAAAGGACAGTCAAGCATACGGTGTTCCCAACTTCCACATCTGAGACATGCGCCCAAGCGCTTCCAACATTCTTCGACTACATGACTGAATTTATCACAAAATGAGCAACCCGTCATGACTTGCTTATCTTCTTCTTCCTTGACCTTCTTGTTTCAACGTTCAACCTTGCCATTTCCATTCCTAGATCTCTTCTTGCTATCCTGAGGATTATAGGTAATGCTAATTTTTTTCGATTTCTTACCTCGCCGATCAGACCTTCGGCTCGGCTTCTCCACTTTACCCTTGAGTTTATCGACCTTCTCCAAGGTTTGTTCACATAGGTGTGCCCGTTGGACCATCTCCACATAGGTCCGAATATTCTGTGGGCCAAGTTGTTAGATAAAAATAGGACGTAACCAGTGCATAAAACGATTTACTTTCAGAAGATCGGTGCTTACTAGGTGCTGAGCATAGGGTGCTAGGCAAGAGAACTATAATTCATATTCTGCCACTGACATCATTCCCTGACGTAGTGATGCGAATTTGGCTGCCTTCCTCTCCTTGACATGCTCAGAGAAGTATTTAGCTCGAAAGAGGGTCAGAAATCCATCCCATGTGTGTGGTGCGTCTACAGGCGGTGCTGGAATAGACTTCCACTAGGTACGGACATCCTTGTTTAGCTGGAACGTAGCAAGATGAACCTTTTCTTGGTCAGCACACTGCATGACCTTGAATATACGATTTATTTTGTCGATCCAATTTCTGCCTCGTCAGGATTGGAAGAACCCGAGAATTGTAGAGGATTTAAGCTCCAAAAATTACGATGCAGGTCACCAGCTCCTGCCCTAGCACCGGCTTGTGCCATATTTTGCAAAGCTGAGGTGAGGCCCGCAACAGTTTGTTACATTCCTCCCCAATCAACAGTCCACACATTGGACTTTCAAGCTTTCGAGAAGCAGAAGGAAAAGGCCAAAGGCACCGCAAACCCTCCACCGCCAAGGTCCATGGAATGACAGGAAGGCCCCTCGCTAAGGGAGAAAATGAGAAACAAGTTGTATTCCTTTTCTCAAGATAAGTCCCAGCTCTTGTTCGAATGGGCAACCAACTATAACAAAATCACGTTGCCAGAACCGAAGAGGCCCGGTGACCTAAAGAAGAAGGGTGAGCCTTGCTTCTGCCATTACCATTAGATGTGGGGGCATACCGCCGAAGACTATTATGTTTTCAAGGATGTGATTGAGTCCTTAATCAAGAAGGGGGAGCTAGACATGGGGGAGAACAAGGTGGATGCTCCGTAGCCACATGAGATGCCCAACATGACTTTCGGCGTCAACATGATATCTCTGTATCAAGACTTGCCCGAAGAGTGGGCGGAGGCCAGCACCCGGGCCACGTATGAGGTCTTCGTCGCAGCGCCAGTTCAAGACCAAGGCGGGTGGCAGGCTGCACCTAAGAAGAATAGGAGAAGACGGGCTCCCGAGCTCGCCCCAGAGGTTCATGTAAGGGGTGTCACTCCCCGGCCAGCACCACCACCGGTGAACCCTGTATGGCATGATACGGCCCCTCGGTTGGTCATGAGGCAGCCTACCTACAACAAGAAAGAGCACATCCCGGTGCGGATGCACAAAGAGGTCAGTCTGACGGTCGAGAGACTCCAGGCCATTATTAATGGGCTTGAAGATTATGAACAGCCTGAGATCTGGCCCATTGAGCTAAAAGAATATGTCCCCTGGAAGGAGTTTGAGTCCCTCGAGCTAGTCCCCGAAGCGGAAGCCCAAGTAGAACAAGAGTATCCCTTGTGGGGTGAATTCTCTCAAGAGCAGCCACCGGTTGCTGCAGAAAAGAAGAAGAAAAAGAGAAGACCCAGAAGTAAGAAGAAAAAGGAGGTCATCGTCACCTGTAACACCCTCTTGACACTGTTCGACACTGCCCTCTCTCTGGAGGAAGAAGAAGAAGGGGCATCCTGTGACCCACCGGAAGCGAATCAGGCCGAAGCATCCACCTCCAAAACTCTGTGCATATTAACTCTGTGCATATCTGCTCATGCGTAGTTCAAGTTATAGTGTCCATGCACGTTGTTGTTCACTCTGTTGTCAAGTGTTTGCACAATGAGAGTCCATGCATGTTGTCTGTACACTTCTCAAGTCCGTGCACGTTTTGGACTTAGAAAAATTCTGCTCGATATATAGGTGTTAAGTCACTGAGAGTCTGTGGCAGTTGTTCGAAGCATTTAGAAGTCCATGCATAGTACTTCATCTTGTTACAAACAAAGTCCGTGCACGTTGTCTGTTCATACCAAGACCATGCACACTTTTCAAATAAAGTCCGTGCATGTGTTCCTTTAACAAGTCCGTGCATGCTTCTTATAATGAAGTCCGTGCATGTTTCCATCTCAGCATATATAGTCTGTGCATGTGTTTCTTTCAACAAGTCCGTGCACATTAAGTCCATGCACAATATTCCTTCAAAGTCCAAGCACATTGTGCTATTCAAGTCTGTGCACTTTGTCTCACTTTAAGTCCGTGCACGTCGTCCAACTCAAGTCCGTACACTTTCTTTGGTTTACTACATTTTAAGTCCGTGCACACATAGTCCGTGTACTTCATTTACTTCATTACATTTAAAGTCCATGCATGTAGAAGTCCGTGCACTTTGCTCATACAAAGTCTGTGCGCATTTCTTACTCCTGTTGAAACAAAGTCCTTGCACGCATCCTACATCTCTTACACAAAGTCTGTGCATATTGCACGCTTTCAAGTTAAGTCCGTGCAGGTTGTAAGTCCCTGCATGTTTTAGTCACATAAAGTCCGAGCAGGTTTCCTATCTTGGGACACTCACTTCATCGAATGAAGTCCGTGCATCTTTCATCTTGAGCAGAACTAAGTCCATGCATGTTGTTCAATCCAAGCATAGTTTCTTCAATTCAAGCTCGTACACATTGCTCATACATACACCTAGAGTCTGTGCATGTTTTATCTAGTATATGAGGGAGTCCATACTGTTCACGACAGCACTGTGATGTAAGTCCGTGCATGTTGTCTGTTCTGCATTCGAACCTCGTACATACTAGTCATAAATTCAGTTTTGATGCTGACTAGGTGTTCGATCAAATGACAGGGACTTCCTGAGTTGTAGGAGCAGCGGTCGTGAAGGTAAAGGAAGGGCACATGATCCGAGATGCGAAGACTCTGACACGTGACAAAAAGGGTGAACAACTTCTGGATGATTCCCTGCGTGGGAAGTGTGATCTCCACACTCTCTCTCCTTAGTAAGCTCATATAAAAGGATGCTGCTCATACGAAGAAAGTCAAATGACTGAACTAGAGAAGAATTGAGCTGAGTGAAAAGGGAGAAAAGAGAAAGAAGATTCAAGACCTCCGTCTCATCTGAAGCCTCCACATCTGAGAAAGGAAGAAGAGTCCTAGAAGGAGAGGAGAGAGTCTGATTGAAATACCCTACTTCTACGGAAGCTGCATTTTCTCTCGAGTCTGAGAGATCACTCGTGTGTTTTATTTTTCATCTCTGGATTTTTATGTTCATTTCATTTATACGTCCTGTTACCCTCTGAGGTCTTTCATAGGAAGGGAGAAGTTCTCCAGTTTCCCTCCAGTGTGCTAGGAGGAAGAGAGGAACGTTCCTCTGGTTTGTAAGTTACAGGGAGCAGCTTACAGGGTTTCCTTTGTGGGTTGCAAAGGAAGGGAGGTTGGTCCTCTAGTTGGTACTTCTGGTTGTCAGAAGTTCGAGGAAGGTGTTCCTCGGGGCAAGCTGTTCGGCAGCAGTTGTTGGCAGACTGAGTCTGTGATTTTACTCATTGCTTAGTGCAAGGAAGCCTTACTCCGTGGAGTAAGGGGTGGACGTAGATTGCGAGTTGCAATCGAACCACCTTAAAAATCTTCTATCTCTGATTGGTGGTTTGCTCATTCTGTTCTTCTATTGCAACCTGTGCACATCTATCGCTCGATCTTTTGTGACTTAGATCATCTTCTCATCATTTCTCTTCTGCCCTCAGCACTTTCGGTGGTTGATTTTCTTAAGAATTTTTAATTGAGGTGATCAATTCAACCCCTCCCCTTCTAGCTCACCTTCTGCACTGTTTGTCAAGTCCCAGCCTCGTGGCCTCAACGCCTTCACAGGCCGGTCACTCAGCTCTAGTCCCAACCTCGTGGCCTCAATGCCTTCACAGGCCAGTCACCCAGCTCCAGTTCCAGTCCTCAGTCCCAGTCTCGTGGCCTCAACGCCTTCATAGGTCGGTCACCCAGCTCCAATCCCAGTCTCGTGGCGTCAACACCTTCACAGGCCGGTCACCCAGCTCCAGTCCTAGCCTCATGGCCTCAATGCCTTCAGAGGCCGGTCACTTAGCTCCAGTTCCAGTCCTCAATCCCAGCCTCGTGGTCTCAACGCCTTTAGAGGCCGGTCACCCAGCTCTAGTCCCAGCCTCGTGGCCTTAACGCCTTCACAGGCCGGTCACCCAGCTTCAGTTCCAGTCCCCAGTCCCAGCCTCGTGGCCTCAACTCCTTCACAGGCCGGTCACCCAGCTCCAGTCCCAGCCTCGTGGCCTCAATGCCTTCACAGGCCGTTCACCCAGCTCCATCCCCAGTCCTCCAGTCCCAGCCTCGTGGCCTCAAAGCCTTCATAGGCCGGTCACCCAACTCCAGTCCTCAGTCCCAGCCTCATGGCCTCAACGCCTTCACAGGTCAGTCACCCAGCTCCAGTTCCAGTCCTCAGTCCCAGCCTCGTGGCCTCAACACCTTCACAAGCCGGTCACCCAGCTCCAGTCCCAGCCTCGTGGCCTCAATGCCTTCACAGGCCGGTCACCCAGCTCCAGCCCCAGTCCTCAGTCCCAGCCTCGTGGCCTCAACGCCTCCACAGGCCAGCCACCCAACTCTAGTTCCAGCCCCATGGCTACAACGCCTTCCCAGGCCAGTCACCCAGCTCCAGTACCAATTGCCAGTTCCAGCAACGTGGATTTGTTGGGATGCGAGGAATGAGCAGTAAACGGATCCAGAGGGGGGGTGAATGGATCACTTGACAGGTTTTAATACACTGTTCCTATCCTTTTAAAAAAGGCTACTGTGGAGAGCAAGGAAAGAACAAACACCCGATATATTGATGACCTGATTATCGGCTAGAAAACGGAAGAACTACTAGAACAGTTATGATCCAGGCAGTACAACGTTTTCCTATTCAAGCATCTATCCAAAGAACGAAAGCTGGAAAGAATATAAATGCAAACCACAGAAACACACACACAAAAACAGATGGTTTTTCCAAATCTGAAAACACAACAAAAAGAACAATCCATCAATCAAAATTTTGAATCAAACATGCCTAGAAGGGGTAGACTCGTACCTGCAAGAAGGGTGTGAAACCTCCCAGGTTCCCCAAACCTGGGCATACTGGATCCAAGTGAGCGAAGAGGTGCGATAGCATCGCTCTTCCCCACGCAAGCTGGGGTCCCTGCTCTAGATCCCGCACCAGCAACAGATACTTCAGATTCACCTTGTTTGATGCAGTAGCAAATAGTAGTCTCCCAAAGAAGTACAAGAAGAAAAGCTGCAACTCCTGCTACTCGCTCCTCCCTCGTGATCTGAGTCTCTGTCTTACTCGCCCCAAAAACACATCCAAGTCCTCTAGTGGCCCGCGTGTCATCCTCGCGAGCCCCACTGCAGCACTGATCTTCCCAGGCGGAACACTGGTCACTGCTCCCTTAGATCGAGCCAGCTGTGGCCCGAGCAAGTCCTCTACCTCATCACGATAATCTCTCAGCTCACGGTCGAGAACCGGGGCCCCAGCCACTGGCAATCCCGTCAAGAAGGCCACGTCCTCAAGAGTGGGGATCATGTGCCCCCACGGCATCACAATTGCTCTGTAGCCATCCACCCATCTCTCCCACAACGCCGTCAGGAAGGTGGCGTCTACCTAGAAGGGTCTGATCGTGAAGAACGGGCCAAAGCCCATCCTATCCGCCCTCTCTCGTTGCCCAGGAGGTAGAGCATGGTACCAAGCCCATACCAAGTCTCATGTGACTCGGGCTTGTATTCTTCTTGGACCCTGCACACATTAGAGAGAAAAACACAAGAAACCATTAGATCTTCTAAGCCATTCCACTTCCCCCCCTTTTTTTTCAAACTCCACAAGCCCTGGGAGCAGGGCGGCCAAAGGCTTGGCTGCCCACCTCCCTGGGTGGCCAAAGCCCTAGCCGCCCTCACCCTATCAGTGGGCGACCAGGACCCTGGCCACCCACTGGTTCACCCTCCTCCAAATCTTTCTCCCACCTCCATCTCCCCATAAAACACATATACACATGATGATCTAATGAATGCAAAGTAGGGGCATGAAGCTTACCTTCCCACAGCCCTCCCCCCTTAAAAGAATTTCATCCTCAAAATTCAGGACAAGCACCAAGCGACAGGGGAGATCATCATAACCAACTGACAACACTGTCAGGGCCCCAACCAAACTACGATATTCACAAAATTCATGATCATGAGGGACGCGGCCAGACAATGATCACGGACAACGCCTCGCTCACAACTCGATACACGTCGAGCAGCAGAGCAGGCACATGCAAGAAGGCACAAGTCTGGCATCACCTCAACCGATGCAAAACCAACCACGATTATCGAGAAAATACACTCCTCACCACGAAAGCCAAACCACTGGTCAACGCCCACGCTCGGCGGACCAACCAAACATTAGCTTCACGACTCGCTGACCGATCTCACACCCTGCACCAAGGGCAACCAACGCTGAGCTTCCACCAGCTCACACCCGGCAGACGCTGACAACAGCACCGGACCAACTCTGCCAGAAGGCAACTTCTAACAAACCCCAGATCCAATCCGGGAAAAGCACACTTCATAATTGAACACCCATGGCCTCACTAGCACACGGCTCTCGCCACTCTCAAGCCCCAAGAACCAGCATCTTTTATCTGTGAAAGACCACCCACTGGTCACCAGATACATGTCAATGGGAAACCTTCACCGGCCCAACAGGCAGGCTCTAAATCACGATAGGCCATCTGCTGACTCTTCCACATACCAACACCACATCTCAAGCCAAACCTTGCTCAGACACCACAATCGATCTCGAACTTCACGCCAAATCCACCCTCCAAGGGGAGCACGGCGAAACCACATGACTAGATCCCACCTCGGTACGCACGTCACTCGACGCAGCACACCGGGAAATCCTCCCCTGCTGAACACAGACTAGGGATCACCATACCCAACGCCAACGTCTCATCGAAGACCTCCGCACACCGACATCATCCTTCATCATGTCTCATCAAACCCTTCGCCTCCAAACGATCCAAAAGGACACCTGCCAATCTCGATTTCGCTCTTACCACAGAGCCTCGGGACACAACCTCTCACAATCCACGGCACACTTCTCCAAAATCGACAAGTGTCACCTGGGACCATAGCAAGCTGGCGATACCACGCCATCATGGTCGGTGATGCATTGTCTTTGAAAGGTCGACATTAGCGCCCCCAAGCTCCCATACAGAGGAGGGTCATGGTGAGGGGACTCCTCTGTAGGCGGTGGGACGTGTATCCCTTCATCTCCTCTTTCACCAGATTGGCCTCAGCCACGGCCGGTCGAGAGTGTGTAGCAGGAGAGGACAACGCCACTCCTTCTTTTCTCCAACATCTTCCTTCTTTTCTCCTTCGAGGTTGGTGTATACCTTTGCAGTGAGTCATCTGGCGCGTGCAGCACCTCAGATTTTCTTTCGACTTCTTGATCTAGGTCTGGGGGCTTTGAACGCCTGCACCGGATACACTCATCGGCGCATGCTGAGGGAACCTCGAGCACCTCTTCGGGTGATCGGTGACATAGGGACACCATGTTGACTGTTCTCTTTAGATCGGGCAGCCCATGCGGACGTGGATGATCCACCTTATGTTCGCCCAATTGGAGTTCCCCTTTCCTAATCAGGCGCTCGACAACATCTTTGAGCACATAGCAGTCTTCAATGGAGTGCCCGAGTGCCCGATGATATGGGTAAAATCGGGGGTCCTCCTTTCTTTAGATATCACCAGGCCTCTTCGACTCCAGAAAAGTGACTTTGTTAAATTGGGAGGCCCATTCAAACAGGGTCTGGGTTTTCTCCTTGGTAAAGGAGTATGGCTTGCTCATTCTAGCCCACAAAGCGGGGCCTTCCCCTTTGTCCTTTCGTCATTCGGATGCCTCGGAGTCAATTGTATGCACCTCCTTGGACAGGGCCCCATTACCCATTGCTGCAGCCTTCTGACCAACGGCGGCAGGGGCAGAGGAGAGAAAAGCCTCGACTTCTGCCACTATGCTGATCAGTCGGTCGAAAGACCTGATTTCAATCCCAATCATCTTTTCGAGGATCTCCCACTTCAATCTTTGTTTGCAAACCTGCACTGCATCTTCTTGGTGTAGTGGTCGTTTGCATCTCATGTTGAGGCGTCACCACCTGTTGATATACTCCACGGCAGTCTCATCAATCTCCTGCTTGGAGGCATATAGGTCAGCCATGGTAACTCTGGAGGTAGGGAGATGGATCGCCACTTCATCCTCTACGTTTTCCCTGTAATTTTACGTAGAATGGTGCTCGATCGGGAAAGATCGGGCTAGTTTAGTGAAAATCGATATTTTTGGGGTTTGTAGGGTTCGCCAGAAAATGACAACCATTCTCGATGTAGTTAGTGTCAAATTGACCGCTGCGATGTCAGGATCCCAACCCCACCAGTTTTATGTCGATCGGTTGTCATTTGGGGCCAGTAGGAGTCTGAAAACTCCGGTGACTCATTTAGAGTCGATTCGTTAAAATCACCCCGATCTCGCATTTTAGTGGATGCATGTGCCATTTTTCGACTCCAGATATGTTGTATGATCGTTTGGCATTGTTTCCCCTGCGCTTTGGCGTGAAGGGGGCGTGGAATGGGCCGATTCGACCATTCCACAGTTGTACTCGCCAGATTTGTGTAACAGTCCTTCCAGAGACCGTCACACATGTAACGGTCCCTTGATAGACCATTATGTATCGTTCATTGTTTTTAGTCTTTCAAGGCTTTATTGGTGTGACAGATCAGACCTGGTCCGTTACGTGATTATAATGCCCCTGTCTAGGCGCGTTACGCTCAGGTGGTTTTCGAGGCCTGCTGCTATTGTCAGCCCCTCGACGACCGTGTTGTCTTGAAGATTGTGTCAGTCAGTTCACTGTAACAGATCGCTCCTTGTGCGTTATGGTTAGGTAACACACCTGTGTCGGTCCGCTACGTTGCATTTGACTGGCATTTGTCTGGCTATGGCGGGTGGTGTAATGCATCTACCCCCATGTGCCATGTGGCTGTGGCGGACTCAGCTTGGTCCGTTATATGTTTCTTGTCCATGTTAGTGTTTTGGGTCTGTTGGCTTTAACGCCCTTGTCCTAGTGCGTTAGGCTTATGTAACGTGCCTATGGAAGTCTGTTACATGCCCTTCATTTGAGTTTTGGTTCGTTGGCCATAATGCCCCTGTCTTGATGCGTTATGCTGATGTGACACGCCAGTTCTGGTGCGTTACATGGTCTGCATTGGATTTCAGATCTGCTTGCCCTGACGCCCCTTCTCTGGTGCGTTAGAGTATTTCCCTTCCTGGTGAGCTTTTGTTAGTGAGCTTATTATTTCTCGTCCCTTCTGGTGGAATCTTTTTCGAGGTTAGCATTGGGATTGCGGTCTTAGTGATGCTTTTGTCCTGTGTCTGCTTAAGTGTGGGCAATTTTATTCTGAGCCTGATCTGCTCCTTGCTTTACGGTTGCTTGGCTTTGGGCGTATTCTTGTGTTAAGAGCCGTAGTGTACCTTGTTTGTTGTGCCGTGTCCAGCGGCCGATGCGTTGAGAAGGCTCATTCATTGTTTCAGGATGTGAGAGTAAGCTGAGATTAGCATTCTTCCTTGTGCTTTGTGCTGAGGCTGGCACTCTTTTTTCATTGCACTTAGGCTCCTTGTGATCGGTTGTTCGCTGGATCAGTACTCGTGGTGTGTTAATTGCGATTCTGATGAGTTGCAATGGCACTGAACGCATGCTGAGATGTGATTACCGAGGTCTTTTATGATGTCTGTGTACATGTTAGAGTGCGCAGCGAAAGCGTGTGGGCTAGTTACCCATTGGCCGGGGATCATTGTTATGAGATTCTCACTGATCGAGGGAATTACTTCTTCTTGATGTGACTTCATCTTGGCTTCCTGTGCCTTGATGTCATCCATAGCCATGCTGTTGCTAATAATTTTTCACTATTGGCATTGGCATTTGTGAGTGTTGGGGAATTTATCAGCTTGTCTGCTGATTGAGTACCCTCTACTCTGCATTTTCTTTCTCTTGGGTGTTGTGCTCTCGAGGCTTTGTCTTGGTCCTTGAGATGCATCCCTTGAGATTGTTATTTTGTGTCATTTCTCGTGGTTGTGGGCCTTTCTTGGTGAGCTGTTTGAAGCATGACTCGTTCCCTATAGTCGTGTGTTCAGCTGCTGTCGTGTCTTGATGTGACCCTGCTTGCAGTTGTGTTCCATGGTTCTGTGTGCTGTACGGGGCCGGAATCCTGCAGGTGCTGCCGTGTTGCTACTTTTGTTTTTGTAAGTGTTGTTGTCTCCGTGAATTTGTCGTTGGTGTCCTGTGTGCCAGGTGTTCCCTGTCGCCTTTGGCACTGGAGCCGATGATGTGGTCAGGCGGTCAGGAGGTCCAGCACTCGAACCCTCATTTGTCTGATATGAGGCGCACCCATGGGATTCCCCTTGTATCAAGGGAAGGCTTTTTTTCATAAAGGGCCATTAAACATTTATTCCCAGCGAAAATGTTTTAATCATAATCCCGTGATCCTTTCTACATGAAACAATGGGCTTCTTCACCTTTGAGATGGCGGCCAGCGGCCGAGCATGGCTATGGTTGATTGTGAGATTTCCTGCATGGTGATGTTGGCAGAAAGAAGATTTTGAAGATTTTGAGCAAGTGATTGAAGGTTTTGTTATCTTCTGAATCCTCAGAGCTTTTCATCATATTATAGTTGCATATTTTAGGCAGGAGGGATCCACAGTCACTCCTCGTTTTCATCCTAATAGCATGATGTATGGAGCCAACAGTGTGGGGTTCGTCAGGAACAGCAAGTTTCAAATGGGTACACTTACCAATTTTCTGTATGATGCTGGTTTGATGATACTCCGTCTTTTGTAAAGGTGGAACAACCAGCTGAAACATCCAGTCTTCTCTTAAACCCTCGTCAATGAGCGGATCAATGTTCTTAGTCACCTTGGGAAGTTCTGTAGAGGGGTTTCGTGTGTTTTTTTCCTCATTTTTGTGGCTTGTCAGATTTGGATGATCTCAAAGTTGTAAAACAGATCGAAGAGAACTTGGAGAGTGGGAAATCTTTGAACCTGTCCTGGATTTCAGAGATTTGGGTGATCATGATGTTGTAGAACAGATCTAAGAGATGGAGTTCTGTGTATCTAATCTTCACTTTGTTGCTAATCGTGGTTTGTGGAGTGAATGTTCACTCTTCACCTGAATCGTTTAAGTGATGAGCATTGGGCCATTGGATGGCAAATCTGTTCATGCCAGAAACCGTCTTACTCTTCGAAATCTACATAGAACTGAGTGCAGTTCCGCTAAGTTTCGTCCGAAAGGAAAGACGGTATCTGCGTGGTTCCATGTTCTTAAATTGTATTTAGAATTGTTCCAAAGGAGATCAGTAGAGGAAGCACCTGGATTCTTGTTGTTCTTTTCTGTTCTGTTACATGAATGTTTCAATTCAGCTACGTATTGGAGTGGAGGGAGATCATCCCTCTATGGAGGCATCATCTAGGAGTCGAGATGTGGGCCTTCAGCCTAGGCAGAAGGGCCCTCGAGTAGATGCTCAGGTAGTGGGGGCTGGCGAGTCCTCTCAGGGACTTGAGACTAGCGAACATATCGAGGCAGAACCAACTATAAGTAAGCACTGTATTTGCCCCTTTGTTCCTTGTTGGCCTAGCCATTATGATTGACTAACCCTACACTGCTACACTTGTTTCTTGTAGCTCCACTGGAGATTGGGGAGGAGGTGGCTTTCTCGCCGCCCTGAGAGGTCGACCCTTTGCCCGACGAAGAGGTCGTGCGTGAGATCGACATGGAGGCATTTCTTCGTGTGATGGATGAGGTCACCCCCAATATCGAGACATTTCCTGACTTCGAATCGTGCAAGGCCTCTGAGGACGCCCGACTAGGCAAGGACCTCTGGGGCTGGGTATATTCTGCTTGTAGCTGTGTTTGCTTCTAGAGACTGACATAGCCACATGTTTCATGCAGAGATGGCAGGGATGTCAGGGACCACGGCCCCTTCTGAGGCGCAGGGTGAAGTTCCCCTGCCGGTCGAAGAGTAGGAGTCGGCAGTGACCCGAGATGGCTCGGGTAAGTGTTGAATTGTTATAGAGAGAGCTACCCTATATCTATAGGTCGTTTAATAGGCTGGGATTGCTAACCATGTTTGTGTTGTTGTTAGCTAGGTGAGGACCCGACTACTACCCTGGAGATGATCCAGAAACTGGTTAGCACTGGCCCATCGGTGGCCCTCCCTTCTTTCGAGGGGGAGCCATGAGCGGCAGGTAGCCTGGTCACATCTGTTGCTGTGGATGTGTCTAGATTACTGCCACAGCTGTTGGCGGGGACTCCTCTCCCTCCTTTGCCAGCTGTGGTGTCTGCTTGCATGGTGGGACTGGTAGGGTCTTCTAGCAAGGGACCCTCAGGTATGTAACTGGGAACTTAACCACTCATAGTGGGCTTTTGTATTACCCTTTTGATGTGACACAGCCCAATGATGCTATGGACACTCCAAGGACCTAAAATCCGCAAGCATTCAAGCTCTCGCAAGGGCTAGACCCTGGGGGGAAGTGAGGTAGACCTTGGGTTGAATGAGGTCGATGCATGTGGGCTGGGGTCGGCACAGGCTCGGGGTAATGGTCAATGCAAGCTTGCGGCAAGGTCGATGTATGGTATGGGGTTGGTGCAGACTTGGTGCAAAGGTCGACACAGGCTTAGGGGTTGAATGTCAACACACATGGAGTGAGGTCGATGCATATGGAGGGCTGAAGGTCGATCCACGTGGGAGGTCTGTGCAGGTTTGAGGGTTGAAGTCTGTGCAAGTTTTGAAGACTAAGGTCGACACTTGTTAGGCGAGGTCGGTGCATATCTGGGGCGGGTCTGCGCCTTTGGAGGAGCGGAGGGGGTAGGGTCAGTGGGAAGGCTGAGTCGGCGCCTTTGAAAGGGAAAAGGTATGGTGGGAGGTGGATCGGCACCTTTGAAAGGAATAGGAGTAGCAGGAGGTGGATCGGTGCATTTGAAAAGGAAAGAGGTAGCAGGAGCGAAGCGGGTCGGCACAGGGAACCGCCAACCCATGGCGATTCTACGTGTGTGACGCCGACTCCACAGTTTCAAAGGGAATGCACTCTTCAGCCAAGGGGCGAACCTAGGCGAGTCATGGGGTTTATTCAGGTTATGCTAAGCTTGGGTTGGAATTATAGGGAGATTAATTAAGAAGATTATTGCAATGGAGGCTCCGGAGGTCACCATTAACTTATAGTTTTAGAGCGTTTCACACTGATCATAAAAAAAGGGTGAATGAATTTAGCAATCTTCTAAACGTTTGCCGCATTCAGATTCGCCATAGTTCATGGCCTCAAGTGTGAGGTTCATACTCAAACACCTGGGCAAAATTGGGCAGTATCTCCCCTCACTTTGGAGTGGTATGAGATAAAAACAGGGTTCATACATGGAAGGTTTCCTGAATGAGACCCCTAATTATAGAGAAGCCATGCATGGTGATCTCATGACCCATATTGGATGTGGGAGCCTTGAGGACTAGCCTGCTAAGGGTTCCACTAATCCAGGGCCAGACCTCGAACCAAGAGATTTTGATGTTGTCACTTAAGTGACATTTGCTGTATACTCCAGGAAAAGAATGTACGTCCTCCTGATACGAGGTACCAGGGACGTCAACCTGCTCCCCCTCCAATAGTTCATCAAAGAACTCCTCGGTCAGTTCTTGGTCCAGCTCATAACTGACTGGCACAAACTCGGGGGTGGGGTCACGGGCCGGTGTGTCGGCAATAACAAGTATTCCCTGGGTGGGGCACTTGCTAGCAAAGTGTCCGATTCCACCACAAGTGTAGCATCGGTCTCGTGTCCCGGTGTCCTGAGATGGGCCACTAACCATAGGCCCCTTACCCTTGTCCTCTCGATGGACTGGGGGTGTGGGAAGAGCGGGCCTAGCTGGAATGGCAGGCTGGGAAGGTTCCTAGAGGCATTCCCTCATTACATCCATCATCTGAGCGAGGTATTCATCACTGGCTACCTCCCACTCTGCGAGAAGCTTCATCGACTATCAGCTTCTACTACTCCAACGAAGGAACTTGTGCAATATCAAAGGGAGAGATTCTTTCCACAATGATTTTAACTTACTGGAGTTTATTGCAATTATCTGAGTTGAATTTTGTCAAAAACCTGAGAGATTCTTGTGGGTGGGTGTGCGGAGATATCATCTCCGATAGTGTGTATGGCCTGACGATTTTCCATCAACGTGTGTGTCATGGGGTTTGCCTCTGAGCAGCGTGGTTTTTAGTAAATCCTCTTGAGTTGAGAGTGGTGGATGTAGGATCGCACTCGGGTACATCTGAACGACCTAAAAATCTGGCTCTCGTGGTTTGGCTATTGGTTTGCTTGTTCTTCTTGCGCTCTGTTGTGTGGCCTTGCTTGAGGTGCGCTGATCACTCACTTTGTCTAGGGTGCGAGTGTGAACATCATTCTCATCATCGAGTGTGTGCGGTTCCACTCTACAATCATTGTCGATAGTTTATTTTATTGTTGGCTGGGCCGATTTAATTATCTTCTTAGACCTTCAGCATATAGAAAGTTTTAATTAGTCACAATCAATTCACCCCCTCTTGCTTGCAATTTCAATGGGCCAACAATTGGTATTAGAGTAAGGTTGCGGGTTCGAATCCCCCGGGTGTCACTGGGGGGGAAATTGTTGGATTATGGGGTCGATAAGGGAAGGTACTTGGTTCTAAGGTGATCTTTCATGCCTTGCCAAGTATCAATGGGTTCTTGACGTCGAGCCACATGAGTCAATGTCAATGTGTGTTTGGTGCATGATACTCTATGAGTGTTGCATAGTATGTATTTCACAATTGTGCATAAATTCTTCATGCAGCTCAGTATGCAAGTCCAGGTCTGTGCATTCAAGTCCATTCGGTATTAATGTCAGTCTGGTATCATTGAAGAAGGTCTACACAAGTGTCTAGGTCAGCATGCAGGTTTTCCTTTCATGTCTGTGTTAATGGTCACAAAGTCATGCTCAGAACACTTAAGTCTGTGCACATTTTAACGTCCATGCATATCTCGTGTTAAGGCCAGGCAATAAAGTCTGTGCACATTCTAAAGCTTGTGCATATCTTGGTCTTGCTTGAAAACATAGTCCATTCAAGTTTTTTTTTGTGGAACGTCTCTTAAGTCCGTGCAAGTTTTTATTCCTACACGTAAAGTCCGTGCACTTGTCTGTTTGAGGTCCATACATTTCACTTCATAGTCGGTGCATGGTTAAAGTCCATACAGTTTTTCTTACCTTGGCACACACTAAGTCCGTGCATGTTTTGGTGTGAACACCAAAGTCCGTGCATGCTTTATATACTTTCAAGTCCATGCACAATGTTCCTTCTAAGTCCGTGCACGTTTGTTCCATTGAACATGAAGTACATGCACGTTGTTTACACTTCAAGGCCGTGCACATTGTTCTTTCAAGTCTGAGCATGAATAGTACACTACACAGAAGTCCATGCACACTGCATCCAATGCAAGTCTGTGCATTTTCTATTTGAAGTCCGAGCAAGTTTTGGTCTTGAAACCCTGTGCATATACAGTGATACCCCATGCATGTTTTGGGTCTTGCAACCCAGTGCATGCACAGTGGTACTCCGTGCATATAGTGTTGTCTAAGTCTGTGCACGTGTTGCTATGTCCATGCATACTTGCATTGAGGTCATTTCCAAGTCCAAGCACATTTGAGTGCATGCACATGTCTATAAGTCCTTGCATCCTTTGTGTCTGTAGTCTGTGCATTCTGTAGCTAGGTCCGAGCATTCGCTAGTCCATGCATCTTCTGGCCTCAGTCAAGAACATAAGTCCTTGCATGACTTGTTCAAGTCTGAGCATGAACAAACTCCGTGCATTGCATGTCCAAGTAGCCTTGAGTCCTTGCACATTTCTACTAAAGTCCTTGCAAGTTTTGCATCTCAAGTCCGTGCATACATAGTGTCCGTGCATGTTGTGTTTCACAAGTCCATGCACTATAGCAAAGGTTTGAGCATATGCACTTGAGGTCCAAGCACACTCATTTAAGGTCCGAGCAGGTCCGAGCATATCCAATTGAGTCCGTGCATATGTCTCTATGGATATTGAAGTCCATACACGTTTCATGAAGTTCGTGCAGTCCCTAGAGTCCATGCATCTTTTCTGAGTCCATGCACATGTTTACAAAGTCTGTGCATCTTTTCTGCTGTGTGAACAATTGAGTTCGTGCATGTTTTCATTGCATCCATGCATGTTTCTGTTCTAGCATAGAGTCCTTGCATGGTCCGTGCACTACATCATAAAATCCATGCATGTTCTGGCCTTCACCAAGAACATATGTCCGTGCATAGACATCTCTGTGCACCTTTTATTTAAAGTCCATGTACATATCCATAACCCATTGCATGTTTCTATTTTCAAGTCCATGCACACTATTTCCAAGTACGTGCACATTTTGGACTTAGTCGAAATTCTGTTGGGATTACTTGTTAAAGTACGTGCACGTCTATTGGACAACCAAGTCCATGCATAGATAAGTCCGTACATGTCTTGGCATATAGTCTAAGTCCGCGCACGATGTTTAGTCGAAGTCCGTGCACATATCACCAAGTTCGTGCACGTTGTCCACCTGCATTCTTATGTCCGTGCATGTGTCTGTCTGATTGAATGTTCAAGTCCGTGCACGTACTGTAGCAAGGTCGACCTGCATTTTTAAGTCCATACACGTTGTTCATCTTCTAAGTCCATGCAGGTTTAATGTCTTGGACACACTAAGTCTGTGCAGATTTCCTGCCATGGCCATATCAAGTCCATGCATGTTTAGGTCTAAGTCCATGCATGTTCTTTTGTTGATTATAAAGTCCGTGCATGTGTTTTGGTATAACGTAAGTCCATACAGGTTTCCATAGTTCACCAAGTCCGTGCACATTTCATCTTATTGAGTCTGTGCATGTGTCAGCACAATCACAAAGTCCATACATGCCATATCATAAGTCCGTGCATGAACAGTGCACTATTGAGTCTTGTGCTTATGTTCAAGTCCGTGCATGTTTTTCTCTTAATGCATTTAGAAGTCCATACATGCTGTAAGGACTTATCTCAACCCCGTGCACGTTTTTCACATAGGTGCATATAGGTTGTGCATAATGCATCAAAGTCCATGCATGTTTCTATCCCTGCACACGAAGTCCGAGCACAATGTAAGTACTTCCAAGTCTGTGCACATCTCCTTATCAAAGTCCGTAAATATGCCTTAGTCGTTGAGAAACAAAGTCCGAGCACTTGAAAGTCCCAGCACTTTTTCTGCTAGAAGTGAATCAAGTTCGTGTAGATTTGTGAGTGCTCAAGTCCGTGCAGATTTGTGAGTGCTCAAGTCCGTGCACATTTTATAAGTGCACAAGTCCGTGCAGAATTGTGAGTGCTCAAGTCCGTGCACATTTTGTGAGTGCTCAAGTCTGTGTAGATTTGTGAGTGCTTAAGTCCGTGCACATTTTGTGAGTGTTCAAGTATGTGTACGTTGTTGCGTTGGGCAACTCCGTGGACATTTTTGTTAAAGTCTGTGCATGTTTCTGTGTTGGGCAAGTCCGTGTACATTTTGTGAAGGACTTGCATTCTCTTCTGCTATTGCATGTTGTGGCAAGTCCGAGCATACTTCTAAACCTAAGCACATGACAATGTCTGTGTAGTTTTTCTGTCTATCAGTAATATAGTTTTTAACTGTCCTGAACTGAAGTATTTCTTCTATTATGACAGATACTCTTTTGAGGAAGATAATGTTGGCACCGGATCCAAGAAGGAGGAGGTGTCAAGATGGTGACACGTGGTAAATGTTCACACCAAGTTGGAGCCGCGTGGCCAATCTCTCTGGAACGGGATAAAACCCTTTGGGCGAGAAAGTGTGGAGGACATACGCCCTTCTTTCTGCTACTGCTATAAAAGGATGAATGCTCCATCAGGACATAACAAGCTCACTTTTTAAAGCTTTACACAGATACTGAGGGCAGGAGTAGAAGCGAAAGTAGCTCTCCAGAATAGAAACAAATAGTTGTCTTGTAAACACTACCGGACTACTCCTTCTATAAATTGCATGATCTATCTCGAAACACAGACAAGTTGCATTTAGCATATCCAACACAAGGAAAGAAGGAACAGAACATGGACGGGTAATCCACTATGATCAACCCAACACCCACACACCGAGGCCACGAGAGAGCCCGCCACCCAATCTCCTCAGAGCAAATCATAGCACGCAGAATCCTCAGAACCGGTAAAAACCATCGTGGAAAGGCAAGGAAAAGGGGACAGACACATGCCATGTGGATAGGGAACTGAGCGTCGGAGGGAAGAAGGGGGAGATCACGATGGCAAGATGGACACCAACTCCCCTGGCGAGCACGAAAGTAGGCACCTGGACAACGGTGGGCTCGAAGTAGATGAAGATGAGATACCCCACAAGCAGCCCGAGGGGGAGCCCGATGCTGAATCCAACGATACCGAGTAGTGTATTCAGGAAACCCATCCTGCCCACCTCCTTAGAACCCCACCTCTTGCTACTGCGAATCAGACCTACCGATCGGTGCGGTGATGCTCCTCGTTGATGGGGGACTCCTTCTCACTGTTGTCATCCTCCTTGTCCTACACCAGGACTATGTCAGCGACGAAGCATTGGAGGGTGGCCACTCTACAGGCTTGTAAGCAGCAGTCGACGATGCAGGAGTTAAAAGGGCAGCCCTCGCTCTCACAGCAGAGGTCGAGGGCGGAGGAGTGGGTCCAAGGGTGCCTCTAGCGGTGGGAGAGGATGCTGGTGGCGGCGCGGAGCTTGGTGGTGGGAAGGAGGGAGAGTATGTTGATGAGGATCTCATCTAGCAGATGGCTGATCTGGTCTCTCATATCTCCTTCTGCTCGCCAGATCTGGGAGGATGAAGAAGAAAGGGGTGAGGGAGGAAGAGAAAGAGGAGAGAATGGGTTGGATTCGGGAGAAATGAGTGTTAAAAGGGGAAAAAATGAAAAATATCGGGCAGTAGCTTTCCCACCTTCGGGGGCGGGGGTCGGGCTTGCTCTTCTTCTTGGAAGGCGGAGGCCATTGCCCCCAGCAACCTCTGGCGACCCGAGGGAGTGTTGCCTGGGCCCCGGAGGTAGTTCCGCATGGCCTGCTCGATCCCTTCCCACTCCTGGTTGGGGAGAGTGGCCGGTAGTTGGGTGTCAGTGGCAACATCACGATAAGTATGATTGGCGTACGTCGGGTGGTCAACATGGTGATGGCGCCTATGACGTCGGTGGCGGGCATTTTCTGGCAGCACTGGTACAGTGACTGTCGGTTGGCGGGTCGTGGCTGTCACCTTGACCCTTTCGCCTCTTCACCCCCTTGTATGGCGGGCGCGGCTAGGCCCTGCCGGGCTGGTGCCGTGGGTTGGGCTTCCTTGGGAACCCAAACTCGTTTCAGCTTTGTCGACTTGTGAGCCGGCACGTCTCTCGACGCGGCAGTCGGGACGGCGGGCACCCTTTTTTCTTTCATCTTCCCTAGTCCTTGGAAGGAGTTGCAGACTGGAATGGTCGGCACGATACAGTCCAGGATCATCTCGGACCCCTGTCCATTCAGATGGAATCGGATGGTTCTGACAGTCACGGACTTGCCGGAGCTAGAGATTTTGCGCCCCGTGGCAGCGCCAGTAGTGTTCTTCCGGACCCTCCTCCGATGGGATGTTGACCCCTGATACGACGGGCCGACAGTTTAGTGCACATGGTGTACGTGGCAGCCCAGCATCCTTGACAGGACGTTGTTGTTGTTCTCAGCCACAGTTCGGCCGGTAGCGGCTTCAGTGACTCTCGGGATGGGGGCGTCGGGCTTGGACTCATCGGACGCCTCCACGTCTAGGATGTTGACGAAGGCTACCCCCAGGAAGTTGGGGAAGCCCACCACAGGAGGGAAACTCCCAAAGAAGAGGGGGACGGCAAGGTAACCATCCCTGATGTGGCTTTCGATGACCTGGGGGCCAAAGGAGACTGCCATTCTTGAAGTTGAAATGTGCTTTTCTACTACTCTGCATTTGAAAAGATGAAACAATCAGTATTATAAGAAGGGGGCCGTGGGCCACTAATTTTGGCAAAGAGATGAAGGGTGGTTCATATCATTGTCTGTTCTACTTTTGGCTTGTCCATTATGGCCAGACTCGTTGAGCTCGGATGTAGGGCAGTTGGCTGCATATGCGGCCTCATCGATGCCTTTGTCGGATATGCTTTAGTTGCTCCCTAACTTGCCCAGGGGACTGTATGTTGGAATGGTTGAGGGAGGATGTCCCCTGAATGATCATGTATTATTCGGGGCATGGCTGGCCATGCTAAAGTTTCAGGTGAGTTAGCACTACTTTGGGCTACCTCATATAGACGTCTCGTCAATCGCAGCATGGATGGCTTTATGTTCATTTCACTTAGTTGCCTTCGTAGCATTTCAATCTCCTGCTGCTTCTGGTGTAGTAGTGCCATCATGGCAAGGTCTTGTAAGAAAGGGCCGGGAGTGCTACTGCCTTCCACCTCTTATTTGTGCAAGATGAATGGCCTCCCGCCATCATTACCGGCTATAGCTAGCTCCTTCGAGACAGACTCCCTTTGTTCTATGCCTCTAGGTGGAGGAGGAATGTGGTGTTCGGCCTCCTTATTAGCTGGTGAGCACTGCTTTGACATTCACCCAGACCAAGTAGCAAGGTGAGAGGCAGGAGCTTTGGTTGGAATTGCTTCCTTAGGTATAAAGAAGATTTCTTCGTCATCTACATCAGCTGTTTGTGCCCCGCTGGAAGATGCTGATAGTGTGTTGCAGGAGAAAACAAGATTCCTCCTTTTAGCCTTCGCACTCTTCTTTTTCTTTCCCTTCATGGTCAGCACGTGCCCCCACAGTGGGCTATTTGATGCATTCAGCTTTTCTGCTTTTTCTTCAATTCCTTTTGTTAACCAGTGGGACTTATTGCATCTTTGAGGGGCATGCTTCTCGAGCTGCATAGGCTGGTTCTTTGGTTGCTCATGGTTATCAAGCTTATTCGTAATGGCTTGTAGTCGTTCTATGGCTGAGTTGGCTTCTTCATATGCCCACGATGGGGTTTGTTTCTTCTTACTGTCCATTAGCCTTTTAATGATTGCTGGTGGGGTTATTTGATGGTAGATAGCAACTGTAGGGGGCGGAGTGGGATGGGCCATGACTCCATAAACCTGGACCGCCTTCATGGCTTTAGGCTTCTTTTCCTTACCCTTCTTCATCTTCTTCTAGAGTTTAAGGCATTCACCTCTCAAGTGACCTACTTTTTTACATTCACAACAAATAATTTCATCTTTTTTGCTTCTCTCACCTTTCTTGATTATTAACATCTTCTAATTTTTTCTTGGAAAAACACTTGTCTTCCTTGCATTTATGAAATACTTCCTAGCTCTCCTGCTGATCAGTGCCATCAACTCCTCTTCTTTCTTGATGTTGTCTTCCTCGATTCTCTTTATGTTCAACTCATAAGTCATGAGTGAATCGACCAACTCATCCAAAGTGAGTGTAGTGAGATCTTTTGAATCTTAGATTACATCGGCCTTTGTATGCCACTGTGGAGACAAAGACCTGAGTACTTTCTGACCAGCTCTTGATTGTAGTATTCTTTTCCTAGTGTTTTCAAGGCATTGGTTATCTCCATCAACCTAGCAAACATTTCAAAAATTGATTCCTCTGGCTTCATGCTGAACAATTCATAGTCCCTGATGAAAAGATTGGCTTTTGTCTCCTTAACTTCAGACGTGCCTTCATAGATCAACTTGAGTTTATTCCACATTTTTGGCACTGATGAACACATAGAGATACGTGAGTACTCACTGGGATGAATAGCGCATTGAACTATATTCAATGCTTTGAAATTGGTAATTGACTTTTTCAATATGTTCCTCAGTGTAAGCATCTTCATTCTCAAGTAGTTGATATGGACCTTTACTAATTACATGACATACATCAAATTCCTGCATCCTAAGAAACACAGTCATCCTATTTTTCTAGTAGGGATAATTTACCCCATCAAAGAAGGGTGGCCTATGAATCGAGTGGCCTTTAGGCAATAATCCCTTGCTTGCCATTTGCAAGTGATCTTTACTCAAAGATTGTGAAGTCTATATAAACAGAGACCATTGCTCTGATAGGCCTCCCCATAGTACCATTCTCCACCTATCACACCACAATCCAATCCTCCTATGAGGTAGAGTGTTGGGATGACCTCCTTAGGGGCCTAGCATGGCAAATGGAGTTGACTGGCATGTTGGCCACAATGGCCAGGCTTGGTCACACTACCGGTTAGTTATGGATTCTTCTCGATTCTCCGGAGGTGAAGTCCCTCGTATTCATTCCAGGTGACTTGAGGCTCTGGTAGCTTGAGAAGTCTTCTGTAGGTTGATCTTCATCGGCTTCTGTGCTTCAGTGGGCCGTGTCATTTGTCTTTGCGGCTTGATCTCCGTCCATCATATTTTGAGTGCCAACAACATCATGCTCGGTAGCTTAGTCAAGGTCTGTGCATACACTATTCAGGTCTGTGCACGTTACTGTTCACGCACATGAAGGTCGATGTAATTTACTGTTCACATCGATGCTAGTTGCACCTTGCGCATACTAAGGTCGGTGCAACTACTGATTGAGGTCGGTGCATCGCTTGCTCCAGGCCATATGAGGTCGATGCAAGTTACTGTTGTAATGCACACTAGGTCAGTGCATATTTGTTAGCATACAAGTCTGCATGGTTTGAAGTCTGTGCATACTTGTCCTTGTGCGATACAAGGTCAGTACACTTCAACGACGGTGCATGTTGTGCTTATGGCCTGATAAGGTCTGTGCATGTCACTGTTCATATGCATACTAGGGTTGGTGCATCTTTTGATCCATGCCATATAGAGTCAGTGCACTTTATTGTTCACACATATAGAAGGTCGGTGCACATTACTATTCATGCATATAGAAGGTCAGTGCACATCACTATTCACAAGCATGACTGAGGTCGGTGCATGTTTTCGTTTGTCTACATGAGGTCGGTGCATGTTTTTGTTTGTCTATATCCTAGGTCGGTGCATGTTGTCCCTTGCGCAAAACTTGGTCGGTGCACATATTAATTTCATGTTATAAGGTCGGTGCATCTTTTGCTTCATGCCATATGAAGTCGGTGCATCTTTTGCTGCATGCCATATGAAGTCGTTGCACATATCAGCTCAATGCGTGTGAGGTCGGTGCATTGCTTGCTTTCTGCATATAACCTCGGTGCAGTTTACTGTTTAACCACGCATAAGGTCACTGCTAGTTTGCATCTTGCATAGCCAAGGTCTGAGCATATGTACATGGTTTCAACACTACAGGTCTATGCACATGTTGTGAGGAAGTGGTCAATTCCCAAAGTCCCCATGTGGAGTATGACATCCTCCAACATCTAGATAGTACACCGACTAAGGTTTCCATCCTGGAGCTCATTAAGAAGCCCCCGTCACACTAGGCCACTTTGCTTCAATTCCTCTAAAAGATCATGGTCAACGAAGACCTTCCGGCGAGTGGTGTGACCGATACTATCATAGCCCTCACATGCAGACCATCTATCTCATTCTCCGATAAGAACCTCGCTCCACTAGCAAGCAGGTCACTCCCGTTGTGCCTTACAATCTCTCTCAATGGAGTCAAGGTCGACTCTGTCTCATTGACACAGGAGCTTTAATCAATGTATGCCCCATGAAGACCATTCAAAAGATTGGCCTCTAGGAAGAGAACCTAGAAGAAGTGTGCACCACGATTTTAGCATACGATAATTCAAAGCGGTGTGCAAGAGGTAAGGTGACCCTAAAGCTTGCCTTAGGTCCGATGGTCATGACATCCGACTTCTTTGTCCTTGATGTCGACCCTGCATATAAGGTCATCTTAGGACGGCCATGGATTGAGCAGACCCTTGGAATTCCATCAACAGCCTACCAGTGCTTTAAATTTCCTTACAATGGTAGGGTGATCAAGATTAAGAGTATCCCACTGGTGGAAACTCTCAACGCCATCACCTCTGAGCAGATCCCCTTCATGACCATTCCTGATAAGGGCAAGAAACCCGTTCTCTCCATAGAAGGTGTTGTAGGGCCCTCTGCCTTAAATCCATCGGATCCCCCTTTTCTCCCTCGATCAATTGCACATTCCAATATCCCGTTCGGTAAAGGATGGGAGGTCATGGCTAGGATGGGATTTACCATGGGTAGAGGATTAGGTCAACAAGAATAAGGTCCTACATATAGGAGGAAACTTAAGATAGCTAAAGGCCGCGCAGGTCTGGGCTACTCCATGAAAAAACCTTCCAAAACCACTGAAGATAAGGATCTGGTGCACGGTCGCTTTGTCATAGGACTAACACAACCAGGAACTCGGCCGGAGCTGAGAGAAGATCCTGAGATTTCACAAAGAGAAGAGATTCCTTCCAATTCCCCACTGGCCTCACCATTCCCGCAAGCGATAGATGAAATGAGATAAACCCTCATGAATTACATAAGATGGGTGAAATCTAGGGGAAAAATGGAAACAAGAGCCAATGGAATGATGGAGAGAGAGAGAGAGAGAGAGAATACTTGGATGCCGATCGCCGCCCGTGTCGTTGACATCGACATCAGGGCCTCCTCGTCGAGGGTGGAGGTGGAGATCCCTAACCCCACACATGCATCATCCAACTTTAGCAGTGGAAGCAAAACCCTAGATCCCTAACCCCAACAGCGAAGAAAGGAAACAAGAGAACACCTCTACTTTAGTCGGGCCGACGTCCCAGCCGAGCCGAGGGCATTTTATAGTGTGCACACCCTCCATGTCGCCTCGCAGATGCCGCCCTGATGGCCCCGCGGATCCTGCCCCCCTCTCTTGTTGCTAGCCGAGGCCTCCAGGTTCTACAAATGAGACAACAAAGGGGGAACAGCCGAAGAGGGGAGGGAGGTTTGTGCAAGTGACATCCGGAACCCAAGGAGAGAGGAGCAGCTACTTTTACCTCGGAGATGCGACATTTGCCAGACTTGCGGCAGCGCTTGGAGGCGATGATGGCGGTGATGCAGGCGGAGACGAACTCCTTGCTCCGGAGTGAACCATTCTTCTTCCTTTGAGCACAGCTCATCAGCCTTCGAGAGATGCCGCTGGTGGTCGATCACCACAGCGATGTGGAATGGGAGCAAACCCTAGAGAGAGGCCGCCATTGGCAATCGCAATGCACTGATGGAAGGCGATGGGGTTGCTCATCCCGAATGGAGAGATTTTATGGCACCCCGATGACCTGATCTGAAATTCTGATTTTGGATCAAAAAAAATCACCCGGATCCACACATATATCTCACTCAGAAGCAAATAAACAACTCCAAATCCGAAAATAATTTCGGATTCAGATTCAGATTTCAGATCCTAAGCATCCATTGACACCGCTAGTAGTTTCCCACTCTGTATGGTGTACTTTCAAATTCGGATCAGATTTTGGATCCTAAACATCCATTGACACCGCTAGTAGTTTCCCACTCTGTATGGTGTACTTTTTCTTTTCCAAGGCACAGGATAGTCTTTGTTGCCCTAAGGAGGAGTTCCCTAGGCAATGAAAATAATCTTGGACCACCCAGTTCATCTATTCGTGACTGTGCTCTTGCAACCCTGATCTGGGCAACAGTCTCTCTTGAGTCTTCAGCTACTAAGCCAGCCTCGAGACTTGAGTGACTAAGTACTCTGACTTGGAGTATCTGAATACATCGGTCGGTCTAGCGCAGGCCCTGGGTCTCTTTGGGATAGCAGCAGAGACAACCTCCTCTATTCTTCTTCCATCTTTCTTTTGAAATTCTTCACCCCTCCTCCTGAGGTGAGCGGCAGTAGTGACTGGACCCCTTGACTGGCAGCTTCTCTTCTCAGCAAAGGGGTGGATAGTAGTAACGTCCTCTTTTCCTTTCTGACACCTTATGCCCCCGGCCCTAGGGCGGACAATAGCAACATTTTCTTCTCTAGCTGGTGCCCAGCTCTGAATTCTCTTCGGCATCCAGACCTGCTTAAATTTTATCATCTTGGGTGCCAGCAGCTTCCTTTGGTTAGTCTCCCAATTGGCCCACCTAGTAGCCAGCACTTGGAACTGGTTGTTAGTTGGAACCGACGGGACAACCCTATCCGGTCGGACATCCCTGGGGTGACCATTGAGGATCACCCAGATGCTACCAACCATCATCGTCTTTCCTGAGTTCGAAAGGTGACGGCTTGTAGTAGTGTACCGGCTCCCCCGACTGTTTCCTCTTCCCCTCTTAGCAGCAGCGGGGATTGCATCCCTCCTCTCTACATGGTGGACGAAACAAGCGACAACCATTGGGATAGTTTTCTTTGTCGGGTTCTTCCTTCCACTTGCAATCTTCATTGGGGCCCTTGCGGCAGCGCCCAGCTCTCCATTGTCGATTTTTAGCAGGTCAACAAAAACCAGGCCCAGGCAGTTAGGCAATCCCACAACCGGTGGCATGGAGCCGAACATTTTGGGCACCGCCAGGTAGCCCTCTCGCACGTGAGTGTCGATGATCTACTGGCCGAAGTGGACTGAAACAAGTCCGTTCGTCATCTTGATTCCTGAAAATAAGATTAACGCACAATTAGAATTTGCTATTTTCTAGCCCACGAGGTTAAGCTCATCTCTAGAATGGACCCCATTCGTTATCTCCTTGAGAAACCTATCCTTTATAGTAGGTTAGCTTGTTGGCAGAGTTTTCTTTCTCAATTCGACATCACCTTCATCGTCTAGAAGGCAATCAAGGGATACGCCATTACTGAGCACCTTGTTTATTCTCCAATCCCTTGTACTGATTCAATCCAGGATGAATTCCCTGATGAACATCTTGCTGTAATCACTCATCTTCCTTTCTGGTCTCTGCATTTTGACAGTGCACTAAATTCTTAGGGCCACGGAGTCGGTGCTGTTCTCCTTACTCTTGAAGGAGTAACCATCCCCATCGCTTACCAACTCTCTTTCTCTACCACAAAAAACATAGCCGAGTATGAGGCTCTCCTAGCTGATCTGAAGCACGCCTATCTCCTAGGCGCGCGGTATCTCAATATCATAGGAGACTCTCAGTTGGTGATACGTCAAGTTCTGTCAACTTACCGCACCCGTGACCTTAAGTTGAAGCCGTATCAGGATCTGGTCGCGCTCTTGGCTAGGCAGTTCTGTAAGCTTATCTACATCCAAACTCCTTGCTCTCAGAATATCCTTGCTGATGCGTTGGCATCATTTGCTCCCTCTCTTTATTTCCCTCTTAGTCGCTCCACTAAGACCATCGTGGTCCAACGGATGGACGCTCCCTCTTTGCAGGATCCTTGGTACGATAACCTCAGGAAGACCGTAAAGAAGAAAGCAGAATAGGAGGAGTTGAAGGAAGTTTCATTAACTGAGCTTGAGGAGATCTTGGAAGAAGAAGAGCTGTCGTGGTATCATGAGATTGAGCAGTATTGTCGGGATGGATCTTTTCCAGAGATGGCCAATGCCGAGCAGCAGAAGGCCATTAGAAGAGTCGCCTCGAGGTATACAATCATTGCAGGAGAACTATACAGGTGCGCTCTTAATAGAGTTCTCATGAGATGTTTGGATGATGACGAGGCTTGGAAAGTAGTGGAAGCAGCTCACGCCAGTGAGTGCGGAGGGCACGTTAATGGACAGGCATTGGCGAAGAAGATTCTTAGGCAGGGCTACTGGCAAAAATTCAGTAACATCTCCCCTTGACCCGAGCGTAAGGGAGGAGTGAAGCGGATACACGTCCACAAGAAGTGACGTGTCCTAAAAGTAGAGGTGCGCACAGAAGTGGCAACACCTGAAACCGTCGCGTCAAAACAAGGCACCAAACCGAGCGGACAAAAGGCTTAAATGCAAAGGGGCCAAATGTAGCCAGATCGAAGGGTGGCGAATGTGGCCGGATCGAGGGTGGCAGGTGCGGACGGATCGAATGGCGACAAGCGTAGCCGGATCGAGGGGTGGCAAATGTGGCCGGATCGAAAGTGGCAAGTGTGGGCGGATCGAAGGTGGCAAGTGTGGCCGGATCGAGGGTGGCAAATGGCCACTGGGTCACAGAAAGGGGGAGCCACCGGACCACGGTGGTGGAATGCCACCGGATCGAAGGGGCAAAGGGCCATCGAATCACAGGCTCAAAGGAGCCATCAGACAGAGGAAAAGGGAGCCACCGGATGGAGGGCCGTGGGAGGCCACCGGATGAAGGTTCTACGGGGTTTAACTCAGACCAAGGAGAGTTTCTTCCCTGGAGTTGAGGGGACGACGGCAAGGGGACGAGTTAGAAAACCATGAAACTCGGGGAGAAGGAAACTTCCATGAGGATCCAGCCTCAGAGTTTTACCCATCGCATTGAGTAAAGTCGTGAGACGCCATCCCGAAGGAGCTCTCCGTGACAGGGAGAGGAGCTGGATCAAATGGACAGCGAGAGGGACGCACACATGCCACGAACATCTAGCAAACCTTTCTCCTATTCCTGCAAGAGGGAGCAGCCGCAGGGGCTAATACATTGTAATAACACAAGAGAAAAAGGGAAAGATGGAGGGAAGACAAGACACGACGGGGAGGGGAGCAGAGCACCGGCTCCTCCCCTCTCACAGCTCTCTCTCTCCACTCTCTTCCCCTCTCACAGCTCTTTTCTCTCTTCTTTTCCCCGGATCCCTTCTTCTCTCTTTCTTTCTCCCTTACAGGTGGTTGTTGCCGAAGCTGCAGGTAATAGCCAGGAGAGCCCGGAGTTCAGAGGTCCTCTCCCCTTCTTTTCTTCTCACTTGGATGGGAGCAGCGGTAATAGGATGGGCCTCTCCCCCCTTCTTCTTCTTTCCGCACAAGCAGTGGTGGAGTAGCCGCCAAGCCCCCCCTCTCTCCTTTTTTTCTGTCTTTTTATATCTTGCGACCGCGAAGTCTCGGCGACCAAGACAGGGTCGATGGAGAAAATCTCCTCCATCTTTTCGCTCTGCAGCATCCGCAGGTTGATTTCCCGATCTGGGGCCTGCAGGAGGTTGACGATCGCGGGTGGCACGAGGCCAACTCAGAAGTGGCAATGACTGGAACCCGCACCGCTGCGTGCCGGAGCCAGAGGGCGAGGACCTCCGGTCCTTGGCAATGTCCATAGGGTTCATAGAGAAAGGGCCTCCGGTCCTTGGCAGTATCCACAGGGTCCGCAGAAAGGTGGTCCTGCCATTTTCACGGGAGAAGCTTCCTCTGTTGCCGGAGCCGCCGGATGGGCGTTGGAGGGAGCTGCTGTATGAGATGGCCAAGGGGCCGCCGGATGGAGTGGCCAAAAGGGGGCCGCCGTTATCGAGCGGCATGGGGGCGCCGGGTCAAGCAACAGTGGATACGCCGGATCGAGAGGGAATGAGGCTGCCGGATCACTGATCCATCATGAGAACCATCGCGCCGGATGGCTTGGAGGTGCTGCCGGTTCGGGCTGCTTTGAGGGCCGCCGGATCACTAAGGCCGCCGGATCGAGTGCCCAGAGGGATGCCGCCTGATAGAGTGCCCGAGGGTGCTTGCCGGATGAAGAAGCCGGGGTGCTGCCGTATCGAGTGAAAGGGATGCCGCCGTTTCGCCATGGTGTGAGTGCCGCCGGATCGGGCGCTCCACAGATATGCATGTTGCCCTGCCACCGTTTAAAGGAGGGAGAGGCTGCCGTAGAAGGGTAAGAAATCCCCTCCAGTTTGTTCACAATCTCTGTAATCTGGGGGCCAATAGATTGCGGTACAACTTAGACAGAGACGCCATAGGGAGCACTCCAGCTGACACTGTAGGTCTCATGGCCTGCTATGTTGGTAACTCTTCTCAAGACATTGTTTTTGGTTTAGCGTTGCTACAGTAGTTTAAGATCTGTGTCATTCACAGCGGCACTCCCCACCACAGTCGTGGCTAGTGTAGTTTACAACAGCAGGACCAGAACCATGAATGCCGCAAGAGAATGATAAGAAATTATCAAAGCTGCAATCAAATATCAACCCGGGGTCCAAAGCAGCATATTATCAAACCCGCTCCTCATGCCACATGGCGTCGCCGGCGACTTGGCTTGGATCTGGGTTGGTGTACGCTCATGGTGCCATTGTTGCGCCACCTTGCTTGTCATAAACTGAGGGAGTTGGGGAGAGTGCAGATCCAGTCGCTGAATGGCTGTAACTTGGACACTTTCGCTTGAGCAAGGCAACAAGTCCAGCTACATGGGGAGTTGCCATACTTGTTCAAGAAATCATAGCAATTTTCTCACCTCCAAGTTCTGCAGAGTCACCTCCCAAAGAACTCTAGACCCTCCCACGTACAGCAACAATAGCTGCAAGCTGAGGAAGATCATATCCTCTTACCACCCTTTTTATGAACGTCATTAAGCCACCACCTTGATATTGCAGTAAGAGCACCTCCCACTAACATTCTGTGGACGTACACATGCCATACAAGCTGCCATTAACGATTCAATTCCAAAAAAAGAAAGTCCACGACCAGCAGCTTCATGGAGCACCCGTGCCGTGTGTGAACAGAGGAGGGGAGATGCGTGTAAGAGGCATGACCGGTGGGAGGTGTATATCCGGCGGAGGCTTGTGCGGTTTGATCCGGCGGGAAGCACATCCGGTTGAGGGGAAATGGGAGCGGTCATCCGGCGGAGGTTTTGGAGGTGTTGATCCGGCGGGAAGCACATCCGGTTGTGTGAGGGTGTTGGTCGGTCCGGCGGGATAGTGGAGGTGTGGATGTGTGCGGACGGTGAGGGAGCTCGATCCGGCGGTGCGAGGGTGTTGGTTGGTCCGGCGGGATGAGGAGAGAGAGAGAGAGAGAGAGAGAGAGAGAGAGAGAGAGAGACAGAGAGAGAGAGAGAGAGAGAGAGAGAGAGAGAGAGAGAGAGAGAGAGGATCATTTTATTTATTTACTTATTTACTTATTTAGTTTATTATTATTATTATTTTCTTTATATTTTATTTTATCTATTTTCTCCTTTACTCGTGATGGGTGCGTGCGTGATTTTCTGAGTCCACGTTCCGTGACCCATCCACTAGTCGTAGCTTCCACAGCATGCGTGTGTCGGCCCATTGGGAGCACTGGTGTGGCGTACCTGAGCTAGACGGTGAGTAGGCTAGTTACCATAGGGCCCCCATGTACTGCCGAGTCTGGGCTGGTGGGGGAATTATCAACTAGAGGATAGACCTAGGGCGTCTGGTCTGAGTGTGCACACGAGGCTAAGGGTTCGGACCCGTGCTGACGAGCGTGACCTCAACTAGTCCTTATTTTGTGGTACTTCTGGTTACTTGGTGTGTCCTTGTCTCCACTTGGAGTGTGGTATCTGGACACTTGTGACGTAGTGTAAGACGTCAGGGGACGCATCCGATCGTTATTCTAGTGGGCGGTGCTCCCGTCACGTGACGTGAGTTGTCGTGTCCCAGGTTTCTGTTCTCGTATACGAGACGAGGTCTTGGGTGTTATTTTCTGGAGCGTTCCCGTAGCCGAGGTCTGGGGTTCTAGTGAGCGTCACCGAGGGTTCTCCCTAGTCTGCATAGAGTTCACGACAGCGAGGTCGTGACCATGTTTTCGGACCATGTGGTTTCGGCTTGGACCCTTCAGAGAGGGCAGGCCTCTGTGACTAAGGCGTCGTGTCGTTTCCTGGTAGCGTGGCTAGGACGATTTGCGTCTAGTAGTCTCTCGATCGTGGAATCAAAATGTCGGGTGCGTGACTTGGTTGTCCCCCGATAGGAGACCAGGTAGTGCTTTTCTATTGCCAGTAGGAGTAGCTATAGTGCCGAGTTTTGACTGGCCACCGATTTGCTATTCCTGTCATTATTGTCGTTCCTTCCGTAGCTAGTGTAGCTTTCCTTTCTGCCATTATTTTCTCGGTTAGGGTTCCACGAGATCCCTACAGATCTAGTGATAGGAGGCTCACCCCTGATTTTCAGGTGCGGTGTTTCTTCCTCAAGGTTCGAGGGAGCAGCGTAGAGGTTCCTAGTTGCCAGCCTACCGGGCCGAGTGTTCACTTGGCGTATGGTACGTTTTACTACTTTAGACTGTACTTTTTATTAGACTAGACTTGTGAGGGTGTTGCAGGATAGTACAACCCCCCCCCCCCCTTTTCTCTGGTTCTTAGACTTCTACTTCTTCTTCTTTTTATTCTATTCAATGGCGAGTGGTTGTTCTCCAAGGAATTTGCCCCATAGAGGAGGTTCCACTTCTGTTTCACCTTCGGCCTCAGCTTCAGCTTTGGAGGTAAGCTTGAGGGACTTGAATTGCTCCCAAGGGACATACTCCTTCAACTCTACAGGCCGAGTCTCAGACTGTTCATATTCCTCAAGCCCATCAATCAGGGTCTAGAGCTGCTTGACCGTAGGGCTAACTTCTTTGTGCATCCGCACAGGGTCAAGTCTCTTCTTATTGTGAGTAAGGCGCCTCATGACTAGCTGAGGGGATGTGTCATGCCACACCGAGGCTACTAGTGGTGGTGTAGGCCGAGGCGTGATGCCCCTCTGATTAATTCCCGAGCTAGGTCAAGGTTGTTGTCTTCTCCTTCTTGTCTTCGTCGGTGCGGCCTACCACCCTCCTTGGTCTTGGGCTGGTGCCAGAACGAAAGTTTCATAGGTGTACCGGGTGCTAGCCTCCGATAGCTCTTCGGGCAACTGCTGGTACAAAGACACCATGTTGATAGTTGTAGCCAGGTTGGGCATCTCATGTGGCTACGGGGGATCCACCTTGAGCTCCCCCATATCCAGCTCTCCCTTCTTGATCAAGGATTCAATGACATCTTTAAAGATGTAGCATTCCTCGATAATGTTTCTGATCATCTAGTGATACGGGTAAAAGTGAGGATCACCCTTCTTCCTCAAGTCACTCGGCCTCTTCGACTCTGGGAGTGTAACCTTATTGTACTTGGTAGCCCATTCAAACAGAACTTGGGTTTTGTCCTAGGGGAAGGAGTAGAGTTTGCTTCTCATCTTCTCCTGCAAGGAGATGCCTTCTCGCCGATTAGTGGACTTGACCGAAGGGGGCTTTGCTGCTTCCTTCTCTTTCTCATTTTGCCTCTCAAAGGCCTTGAAGTCCACTGCATGAACTTCTTGTGGTACTGGTCTCTTCTCGGCCTGCCGAGCCTTCTGACTTGATGCAGTGGGGGTGGAGGAGTACTTTTTCTTTCTCTCTGTTTTTCTTTTCCCTATTTCTTTTTTTTTCTTTTGTTTTGTCGCTTCGGTTTCCCCCCTATAAATAGGGGAGAGGGGGGTTTCAAACGGCTCCCACCGTTTGAAATCCCTCCCCTCTCTCTCTCTCTCTTTTTCTTCTCTGGTGCCCGAGCGCAAACCGCCCCTTCTCCTCTTCTTCTTCTCCGTCGCCGGACACTACCGCCACCGTCGCCGTCTTCGGGTGAGGAGACCGCCGCAGCGTCCCCTCTCTTCTCCTCCTCTTCTTTCCCCTTCCTCCTCTTCCTTTCCTGTTCTCCTCTTCCCGCTCTCTTCTTCTTTTCCTTCCTCCTCCATTCTCTTCTTCTACTCTGCCGACAGGGAACGGACGGAGCCCTAGGGCCCCCTCCCTCTCCCCCTCATCATCTTTCTCTCCTTTCCCTCTTCTCTTCTTCTCCTTCTTCCTTCTCCTTCTTCCTCTTCTCCGGCGTCGGGGTGGGTCGCCGGAGCGTGCCGGGGAGCGCCCGCCAAAGCGTGCCGGGGAGCCATTTATTAGGGCGTGCCGGCGAAGCCCTTGGGGTGAGGGTGCCGGGGAACACCGCCAGGGGGCGTGCCGGGGAAGCACACGGGGGTGTGTCGGCGAGGCTTCTTCGGGGTGTACCGGGGAAGACTCCGCGCACGGGAGTGTGTCGGCGAGGCTTCTTCGGGGTGTACCGGGGAAGGGTCCCAGGGGTGCACCGGCGAAGTTCTTCAGGGCGTGCCGGGGAGGCCTCGGTTGGGCGTGCCGGGGAAGGCCGCCAGGGGGCGTGCCGGGGAAGCCCTTGGGTGAAGGGTGTGCCGGGGAAGGCTTGCACACGGTGTGCCGGGGAAGGCCCTGTGCAGGGTGTGCCGGGGAAGGCCCTGTGCAGGGTGTGCCGGGGAAGAACCCGCACAGGGTGTGCCGGGGAAGGCTCTCAGTGCAGTCATACCGTTGAAGCTTCCAGGCCATTTTATAGGGCCAATTTGGACAGATGATTCACGGTGTTGCCCTGCGGGGCTCACCACCACTTTGTTGGGGCCGTCACTCCTTGTGGGCGCGCACCCGTGTTTCCCGGTGCTAGACTTCTTCTGGAACTCGACAAAGGTTAAATCACCCTTGCGGACAATCTCGCTAGTCTTGGAGAGGGACTCAACGATATCCAGAGAAACCCAATTATTTGACTCCATATAAATGAAATCAAGTTTCGTTGTAGACCCATTGGGTAAAGTGGCAGTAGAAATGATAGGGTGCGGGATCGAACCACTTGTTGAAATGTGGGTCGGGTCAGCCAAAGGGGAATCAGTAGGGGCGTGGTCTGGGGAATCAACCGTGGGTACCGGCTTCACCATAGGTGTAGGTGGGACACTGGCCTCTCTCCAGGTGGGCCTATACTGGCAACCCTCAAGACGGCCTTCCTGTTCATCCATGCGGTCTATAAAGGCCTGGAACACATCAGCCAGAGATGACATGATAGAAGTGTAACCCCAATGCTCAGCCATAGGTGCACGCTGAAGATTGGACCTCGCCGGGTGGTTACTCATGGTGATATGGAAATAGTGGCGGACTGACCTCGGACTGGACTAGGACCGATCATGACTTGAACTCGGACTGAGCTTGACCCTACATGGCCGTGCAAATAAAAAAAAGTAGACTTAAATACAAACCTAGACTCTAACTAATATCCAGTACGTGGTAGAGGTATTGATCTGAAGACCCAACTCACACAAGGAGACTACCTTCCAAATAGGCTTAACCTATCTTTCCAGTGACGCCTTTTGATATACTGGATATAGGGATGAAATGCAACACCTTAGATAAGACTTCCCTAGACTTAGACCGTGCTATGATGACTACCCTAAACTCAACTAGCTCTGATACCAATTTGATGCGGGACGGGATGCAATTTGGTACCAATTTGATGCGGTCCTGGGACTTTAGGTGATAATACGACCTAATTGAAGACACGACCAGCTAAGACGCGACAAACTCAACACAAGCTCGCTACTCGTCCCTAACAAGAGAAGCGTGCGGATCTGCACGGTTGAGAAACCAACAGTGAGTCAAGGGTATTCGGCTCACACTCGTGCTCGGATCGAGTCACGGGATGGGTCACGCACTCACTCTCATAGTGGTGATTAAAATTGAACTAGCTAGAATGAGTTGGCCGCCGTCTTCGGCCCATTCGGGTTGCGTGAGTGCTTGCTTGCTTACGTCCTAGGTTGTGTCACATCACTATGCACCTTATCTCATGCGAGTGAAAGGTTTGTGCATATTTGCCTTGTTGACATTTAGTGTGACGACCCGGATCCCGGATACCAGATATACCCAATAGGACTATCAAATACACCTGATATAGCTTGGAACCCGCGAGGCCTCCCAAGTGTGGGAAAGCTCCCGAAGGGATAAAAGGACTGTCATGTAGTACATTGAAGCCACAAAGATATAACAGTAAGTAATTAAATTTCATTAGATTGGTTTGCTAAAGTAGTATAAATAAAATTATTTTTTAATTAATAGTTTAAATTAACAATTATATACCAGAGTCTAGTCCAAAGGAGAGACAACAAGTCTAACAGTACAGTACAGTCGACAGAATAGAAAAGACGTACCAGAAAGTCAGGGGAAGCCTGATGAAGGTGCCAGCAGGCAGCTACGAACTCGCACACCAAGAACCATGGAAGCAGTACGAACGACGACCCACTTGAAAAGTAGGGGTGAGTCTCGTGTCACTGGCTCAGTAGGGGTCACGCGGATCCCCACTGGAAAACCCACAGTAACACGATAAAACAGTAGGTAAACAATAGGTAAGCACCAGGTAACAACAACAGGTGTAGTAAAGTAGGAAACTAAACTACAAAGCTGTAAAGAAAGGATGCAGGAGTAGGGAGCATGCTAAGAGCTGGGGGAGCTAAAAAGGAAAGGGAAAGAGCCGTACCGAACAGGCCCAACTGCCGAACTAACCTCAGCTCCCAGAACTGCTCCAAGCAATGACAGAAGGGCAGACTCTGATCTGACAAATTAGGAGTTGCCGATCCGCCGATAAGACGCCAAGCCTAGAACGAAGACCTGCAAGAACAACAAGAAAAACCTAGGAAAACCTTGACAGACTCAGACCCAGATGACATGACTAACACATCGTGCACACTATCCCACGCATGACTAGAATGTCGTGCAGGCGACAGACACTGACCTCGGGAAAAGCCAAGAGAAGGCCAGCCCAGAAAGGTCAAGACGCACAACAATGTAATTCCAATTCGTTATGCAACCCTCAACAAACCTCCCCAACCCTTACGGGGCCTCATCAGCCTCTTGGGTGACATCCCCAGTTCCTGGTGTCGGTATATCGATGTTATCAGTATATCGGTATCCGGAGCTCGGGGTCGTTACACATAGTATCAGAGATGAGTTGAGGAATTGTGTAAGGAATTGAAATGACATTGCTACCGTACAGAACTAGCTTAATTGCATCGTCTATTGCTGGCATAGGATATTTTTCGTGTGATTAATGGACTTCCTTGTGCATTATCTGTGTTTTCTAGTCGTTTCGATATGCTACCTCAGTGTCGGAGAGCTCTAGTTCCCCAGGAAGCGAGCAGCGTTCCTTCCCCTCAAAATGTTCCTGATCTAGCGCCCGTGGTTCCTGCACAAGACGACACACCTGGCAGTCGTGGTCATGCGTTGAAGGAATTTTTGCTGTTTCATCTGCCGACTTTTGAAGGCCAGACCGATCCAAATGCAGCCAGGGTGTGGTTGGATGCTACAGAGTGCGTGTTTCGGTCCATGGAATGCACGGAGGATGAAAAGGTGATGCTCGGCACCTTTCAACATCAAGGCACGACACTGACTTGGTGGAATACAGAATGGGAGATCGCCTTCCAATCCCGTCTGCTCCGACAAATTTCTTGGCCAGAGTTTGTCGCGACTTTCGAGCTTACCTTCAGCCCAGCTTATCTCAGAATGAACAATATGCACTAGTTCATGCAACTTGTACAAGGAGGGATGTCAGTGCTCGAATATCGAAACAGATTCATGGAATTGGGCCATTATGCATCCCATATTTTGGCGAATAAAGCTTTAAAGACTGAGCAGTTCTTGTGTGTCCTTCGAGCCGAGCTGAGACAACCACTGATCGTGACCCGAGTAACGAATATGAACGAGGTGTATCAGGCTACTGCAGCATTGGAATTTGATTTGGCAAGATCTCAGGCTCTTTCTCAGGCAGTGTCGGTTCAACCAATGGTTCCATCTCAACCTGGTTATTATCAGCCTCCTGTACCAGGGGTCCCATCTGTCGTTCCTATTGCTAGTGGTGTTTCCTCTTCTCTTCGAGTCATCTTCGCAACGGCAGTCGTCTCGTCCCGTTCCGAGCTCGTGGCTGTCCGGGAGAGGCAATCTCCTCTGACTGCGCAGAAGGTTCCTATTCAGCTTCCAGAGGCAGAGTGCAGCAGTTGCCACGTCGGCCCCTTTGAAGATCTGGATGCGACGTTTGACTGAGACCTTCTTCTACGAGTTTCCCTCCTCCTCCAAGAAGAGGAGCTCCGTTCGGCCACCGGAGCGATTTCTTCTCCTTTTTCTCCCTAGAGTGCCCAGTTCTGTCCACCCTGGGGTAGAACTGACACATTGTCAGTGTTTGGGTTGCTGCAGACTGCTCTGACATCGGCTGGCACCCCCGTGGGTCTCGCCTTGAAGGCAGCTCGTAGACAGTTCCAACGCCACTGACCGTGTACAATTCAGAGTTCGGGGCTATTCGCGGTGGTGTCATCTTCTAGACGCTATAGTGCTGAGAAGGTCTGAGTCAGAGAGTAGAGTCCCTGAATCCAGCTTCACCGTAGTCGGTGATGACTTCCCCGGCTCTTGCCAAAATTCCTACATCCTCCTGGACCAATCCACAAAATTTTGGTGTTGGTCTTGCTGGCATAGGAGTTCGGGAGCAACTGGAAGAATTCCTGCATCGACAGTCTGTACCCTGTTCCAGAGGAGGGACAGATTCGACTTCGTCATCGCGTGAAGCTCTTTTCTTCATCTTTCCCCTCCCCGCTTGGCCGCATGAAGGCCCCTCCCTATGTGGAGGTAGTTTTGGGTGTAATATCAATTAATCCCTACCCCGAGATCCCCCTCCTACGAGAGGTGTAGTGTTATACTATTTAGATTTTCAGGTTAGAGCTACACCGCGTGCATCGTGCGGTCGCGTACCCACGCTTCCCCACTCGCCTCATCTCCGACCGGGATCAGTGTATTCACACCGATCAGGTGAGCTCCCAGCCACATCCTTTGCTGATTTTGCTATTGCTTATTTAGTATTGCTTTCTAGCTCCGTCGGATGGTGAACGAGCGCCCGTTCCAAATTTCCATCATTTGAGTGGCCACCGCGGAGTGAGGTGAGAGCAACCACTAAACCCACGCCCCACCATCGAAGAGGCAGGAGGGAGGAGGAGACAGTGATAGGACAGAGGGAGCGGCCTGATTTTGTACTTTTGAGAGACTTGTACATGATATGATATGATATGATAACATGGTTCATTTTGTTTTTGTTGATTTTCTTCCATGAATGAATGAATGAGTGTATGAAATGAATGCAAATGCTAACTAGCTGACTCGAGAGAGATGTACTGACGAGAGAGGAGAGAGAGGAGAGAGGGATAACGACCGACTTACGAGTGTGGCATGCGAGAGAGGAGAGGTACGTCGACTTATGAGAGAGACGACGTGAGGAGAGAGTGCACCGACCCACGACTGAGATGCGCGAGAGGAGAGTGAGGCACACCGACTCTACGAGAGATGATGTGAGAGGAGAGGCACGCCGACTCTATGAGAGAGACGACGCGGGAGGAGAGGCACGCTGACTCTATGAGAGAGACGATGCAAGAGGAGAGGCACGCCGACTCTACGAGAGAGACGACGCGAGAGGAGAGTCACCAGAGGTGAAACGCTGACTTAAGAGGGGTAGAGAGAAAGGTACACAAGTGGTGTGACAAGGAGAAGGGCGGTTGGTAACCGGCCACTCATTAGAAGAATGGCCAAACCAAGGCCGCATGAAGATAAGGTGAACGGTCGATGGATGGTTGTCCAAGTGGAAGAATGGGCAGATATAACCAGTTCAAATCTCAAAATCGAACCCTCTAGAAGATGATGAGTGGTGATCTATGGACCACACATTGTGAAGTGTGGTCTATCATGAGACCGCCCATCCCTGCTAACTGGGAGTCCGACCGGGACTCTCTTGGAGAGTCCCCATCCGAGGGATTGAGTTTCAATTCGACCCGAACTCTATCCTAACCCACTCTAGCCTGATCCTGGCTCTATCCTAGCAGGAATAGGCCTCTTAATAAAGTTTTATAAAAGGAGGAGGGTTTCAAATTCGCAACTCACATCCCCACCCTCTCCCCAAGCCTCAAACTCTTAGTATTCTTTCTCAAATCATCATGAAAAGGTGCCTTGGAGGTAGCTTAATGGAAGGAGAAGCTCATGAAGGGCCAAAGCCGGCCAGAGCGTCTCCAATTCTTAGTAGCGGTAGTCCGATACTTGTATCGGGTTATCGGTACCCTAAACTCTGGGTCATTACAGTTGGTATCAGAGCGGCATTGGGGAATCGTGTAAGGAATTAAAATTACATCTGATTATCTAGAACTAGTCTAGTCGAGTCATCTGTTACTGGCTTAGGATGTTTTTCGTGATTATTAATGTGTTTTCCATTATCGTATGTTTTAGATGTCGCCCCGTAAAAGAAGAACTCTTGCTCCCCTAGAAGAGAGTGGCAGCATTCTGCCTACTTTCGTGCCTGCTCCTCCATCGATTGTGCCAGTCCCTGCTCCTGCTGTGCCAGCTCCGCATGATGACTTACCCGGTGGCTGTGGTAGAGCACTCAAGAAATTTTTACTATTCCACCCGCCGACGTATGAAGGTCAGTCAGATCCAGATGCTGCCAGGATTTGGATTGAGGCAACTGAGCTTGTGTTTCGATCGATGGAATGCGCGGAGGACGAGAAGGTCATGCTTGCTACATTTCAACTTCAGGGTGCAACATTGATGTGGTGGAGTTCGGAGTGGGAAGTCGCCTTCCGTTCCAGACCACTTCGTTAGATCACCCGGGTAGAGTTCGTGACTACCTTTGAGCACACTTACAGTCCGGCCTATCTTCGCATGGATAAGATGTAATTTCTAAATTTGGTTTTGGGTGAAATGACTGTGCTACAGTATCGGAACAAGTTCATCGAGTTGGGTCGGTATGTGCCGCATATTATTGCCGATGAAGCCTTAAAGATCGAGCAATTTCTCTGAGGTTTGAGAGTCGAATTGAGAGAGCCGCTGCTGGCTACCCGTGTGACTGTCATGGATGATGCATATCAGCCAGCAATCGCGGTTGAGCTCGATTTGGCCAGGTCTGTAGGGTTTTCTCAGTCCAGTGTTGCTCAGTCAGTTGTGCCATTCCAACAGTCTTTTTAGCCGTCAGCACCTGGTGTTCTGTCTATCGTGCCTACTTCTGGTAGTCCTTCGAGGTGGATGTTTAGAAAGTCCAAGAAGTGATTTAACCGTCAAGCATCTTCGGGTTTTGTGCAGTAATCGGCGTCTTCAAGATCCCAAGTTATATCTAGACATTTACTGGACTCGGCTAGGAAAAGGATGGAAATCATCAAGTTATCACCTGGGAATATTTGAGAACAAGCCAGGGTTTAATAGCACAGGCCATTAATGGCTCAACCCCTGAATCACACAAGAAATCGTGAAACCAAGCTCTGGGAGTTACGCGGTCACACTAGGGCCGCTTATAACTTAAATGGTCTTATACTGGACCATGGTAGATGAATTGGGCCAAGGGAAAACCCAGCTCGGTGCCAAGGGATAAGCGGTCCTATATGGGCCGTGTGAAACTTATAACGGTCCTAGATGGGCCGCTAAATAAGATCAAGTATTTAGCCGTTCAAAACAAAAGAAATTTAAGCCCAGGACGAGAGGTAAACAGTCTTAACTGGGCCGCTCTAACACCAAACAATCCCTCGATGTTCTGTTCAGTGGGTGAAATGGTCCAAGAGCAACCACATACCCAATGGGCCAGGCGAGGCTAGAGTAATCAACCTAATTGGGCTCCCAGGCAGCCCGGGGCATGGTGGATCCGAACCAGGGTTCAGCCCTCAGCTCTCAGGCTGGTCTAAGGCCTTAGGTCGACTTAACATGGTTGGGTTGAAGAATATCAAGGAAAAATTGACCAGCAAGACTTGGCACTTAGCCAGTGATACGCGGTCTCAATCGAACCGGGTAGGGTATTAAACGGTCAGATCTAGGCCGCGTAAGGACTCAAACGGTCCCCTGTGGGCTGCGAATCTGGGCAATTTGAGTCCTTACGCCCCTCTATTTCCTCTTTAGGATGTTAGTCCCTGAAAAAGAGTGAGGCTCTAATACCAAGTGTTGAACAGCTAAAGGGCGATCTAGAGGGGGGGTAAATAGATCGGTCACCCTCTTTTCTACTTTTAAGTGGTAAAGCAGATGCAGAATGTAACAATCACTGGCTGCAGAATGATAAGTGAAATACAGACGCAAGATGAGCAAGCCCCACACAAAGAACAACCACACTGGACAGCAAATTTTTAGGTGGTTCGATCTCAGACTCGAGATCTACGTCCACCCCACACTCAAACCCGAGTATGGCTTACTGCTGCGCAATTTTCATACGAATGAGACATCTCTTCAAGCTAATAGGTTTTATTTTTCTTGCAGGAGAAGGCAAGGGCGTCGCACACCTGTTGGAGGAGGAAGAACAAGCTGCAGAGGTCGCCACCAATGAACCTAAGCTTCGATCTTGAGGCGACTGCTGTTGCTGTCCATGGTCTACGGTTTGGGTGCTTCTTCTGACAAGACCGGCTACCTCCATTCCACTACTTATCACTCTAGCGCACCCTTCCATCTCATCCACGAGTTTATTTGAGGATTTGAGGGGGATTTCTAGTTCTATCATTTCCATATTTCTATTTGAGCATAGATTCACAAATCTGAAATGGACTTTGTAATTTCCCTATATTTCTCTATCATATACGATCACGGAGCAACATCTCCGTGTGCGTGATTTCTCATCGTCGTGCGAGAACATGCGTGTGTGTTGGGCCGCTGTGCCCGTGTGTGATCGTTTTGCTGCCTTAGTGTAGCGTGGTTGGTGGAATCCTCTCGGGTTGAGAGGGGCAGACATAGGACTGCACTCGGGTGCATCCGAACCACCTAAAAATTTCTGGTGTTGTGGTTGCTTCTTGTTTGATTGTCTTGTTTGATTGTCCGTCCTCGATTGCATGTGAGAAGCTGTGAGTAGAGAGATATGTAATCAGTGCACATTAGAGAGGGGGAATTTTACCTCCCAAAAAGGAACTGCCGAACGAGGTCTCGCCAGACCAAACAAGGCCTAGCTCCTATGAGTGACAGCCCTTTCAGGGCCCACTATGCCCAATAACTCACTCGGATTAAGTGCTTCCTAGGTGACTTTCAGGTTCAGAAGTCAAAGCGTCAGGTTGATCAAGAGGTCCCTTTGAGGGCCCACGCATCCCGCCCGAGCCTTTTGCCGATCGCTCAGGAAACCCCCCAAAGCTAGCGCCATGACCTCAGACCGACTGACGAAGGCTTATCCAAGCAACCGTTGCGTGCCCTTTATGAGCTGGGAATCGTGGGGAGGATGGCGATTAAGAGCCCTCATGCCTTAACGAGCCCATGAAGGGGACGTAACCCCCCCCCTGAAACTCCTCCCCTCGCATGGCTCTCGCGCTCATGAGTCGCTATATAAACCTGGGAGACCCTCCTGTTAAAGGTAAGCGTGGTTAAGCAATATTAACCCTGATCTAGAGCCACTTCACCACTTGGTGGAGAGAAATCTCGCGCCCTCATCTCCTCCCCCCTTCTCCTTGCACCAGAGCTCTACCATCATCGCTGACTTAAGCATCGGAGGGTTTTCCCTGGAGATTCATCCCTGGGCACCTCTAACTCGTTTCCCTCTTTGCAGTTCTAGCATTTGTGGTCATCATCATCAGCTCAGACACCGCGCGAGATAACCCCTCTTCACCTGGCGCCGTGTGTGAGAAACGAACGAAAAGCCAACATGGTGCGAAGGAGTTCTAGCAGGAGGACCGCCGGCGACAAAGGGAAAGTCGTGGCGACGGAGGAAGGCGCACATTCCCATCCTACGGGGAACACCCCATCGCGCGCCAGCGACCCGGCCGGCGACAACCCCCCACCCACTGTGGAGAGACAACCCCATGCTGGGAGCGCAGACCCCCTTCAGACCCTCAACGCAAAACTAGATAGCCTCATTGATCTAATGAGGACCCAGGCGGCCAGGGAGGAATGTTCGCGACTTCCCCGAGAAAGCCCCCCTCGTGGAGATGCCTCCCTGCAAACCGCAGGGGGTCGTTTTATCCTCCAGGGACGGCAGATAATTCGCAACCGGTCAGGTGGACCATCGCAAACCCCACCGCCGGAGAAAGAAGCCTCCTCCACCCCGAGGAGAGAGAAGTCCGGAGCGTATCGGCCGCTCCCGGAGACCGAGGCCCCCGAGGGGCGTCAAAGCAACGTGCAGGACCGCCCCCACACCCCCTCGATTCAGCGACAACCGGAGTTATCCCTCCGACAGCGAGACTTTGAGAGGCGTTTCGCGGAGCAAGAGCACACCCTCCACGCCCTGCAGAAGACCTCTACCACCGAGGACGAGGAGCAATCCCCGTTTTCCGACCATGTCTTGAAGGCCGAGATCTCCCCCAGGATCTCACTTCCGACCTTCAAGGCATACGACGGCCAAGGAGACACGGCTGATCACTACGACAGTTTCGACGCCCTCATGACCTTGCATGGGGCCTCCAACGCCATCAAGTGCCGAGCGTTCGCGACCACATTGGTCCAGGGTGCTCAGGCTTGGTTTCGAGCCCTCGCCCCGGGCAGCATCCGTGATTTCCGACAGTTCGGGCGAGTATTCAAGGAGAGCTTGGCCGGCAGCGGTCCTCCACGATCAGTAGCGGGGCTGTTGGCCCTCAAACAGGAACAGGGGGACAGGCTCCAAGCCTATATAAACCGATTTAAATCGAAAGCCCTGCGTATCCCCCGCCTGGATGTTGCCTCGGCCATCACCGCACTGACCGAGGACACCCGCGACGAGAACCTGAGGCGCGAGCTGGTTCTTCATCACCCTACCTCCCTCGTCGAGCTAGTGACCCTGGCCCTGCGACACGCAGAGTGTGAGGAAGTTCTCATCCCCTGCCGCAGCACGACGGGTTCGGGCCAGGAGGGGGACAAGAAGCGACAGTCCGAGCACGGCTCCGGACAAGGAAAAAGGCAGAATCGGGACGGAGACACTAAAGAGCCCTCTAGGAGGTACGAGCGGTACACTCCCCTGACTGCCCCCGTCTACGAAATTTACGAAGACATCAAGGGCTCGGGTCTTCTCCGCCAACCCAAGCCTATGAAGGCAAAGCACCGCAACTGCCGCAACCACTGTCTATTCCACAGTGACCACGGACATTACACCGGCGATTGTCATCAACTCCAAGATGAGATCGAGCGCCTCGTCCGCCAGGGGCACTTATCCCGATACGTGTCCGAGCACCAGAAGGACGTCGCTGCCCCCGAGAAGATCGACAATGTCCCCCGCGGAGTCCACATCAACGTCATTGCTGGCGATGCGGCATCAGGTGGAGATAGCAGCCAAGGAAGGAAGCGTCATGCCGAACGGGCAAGTCGGGCCTCCGAGCCCCCGAAGGCCCCGCAGGCAAGCGAACAGCAGGCCTTGGTGTTTTCCGACCAAGACCTTGAAGGGTTAGAAACCCCGCACGATGACGTCCTAGTTGTATCGGCTACTATAAACCGTTGTAACGCAGATAGGATATTAGTTGACAATGGTAGTGCCCCTGATGTACTTTCTTACGATTGTTTCCTCAAGATGGGTGAGAATCGCACACCTGTCTTGGTGCGTTACATGGTCTGTATTAGATTTCAGGTTTGTTTGCCCTGGCACCCCTACTCTGGTGCATTGGAGCAGGTAACGCCCCTATAGAGGTGCATTACGGTCCTGTTGTTGGCTGTGATGGCCGTTGGTCTGTTCTATGTCTGCTCGTGTGTTTGTTTGTCTTAGGTTTGTGCTTTAGGGCGGTGTCTCTGTGTTGGTTATTTCTGGATCGATCGGTTTAGGTGACTGGATGTGGTCTTTTCTTTAACTATGACAGTAGCCTAAGGACTCAATCTAGAACTGCCAGTGTCGTTGTCTCTGGTTTCATAGCGGCTTTCCTTGACTGTCGGGTTCACGTAGCGGTTAAGTGATGGTTTGCTTTGCCTAGAGTATTGTCGTTGTCCACCGGAGTGCTTGTGCATGCTGTGTGTGTCTCTGTGTGTTTGTGTCGTGTCGGGTTTTGGTCAACCCGATGAGACCAGGGGTTGACATGTGACCTTGTGTGTGTCTTGGCGGCCTTGTCCAATTCGAGACCGCATTTCTGGATGCCTCGAGGTATCATTTTGCCTCGGTTTGGGTATCCAGATGTGTTGAGGGTCCTCGGTGTTCCCTCGGGTCTCCGTGAGTTGTTTCCTGCGAAGTGTTATTTCTTATGGCTTAGGTTTAGACCGATTGGCGGCTTATTCTACTATCTGTGACGATCTTGCCTCTGAGTCATCTGACTCAAGGATCGTTACATGAGTAGTTCTAGTTGCCTTGTCTTGAATTGTCGATAGTGGCTATGCTGCCATTGGTGCTTCGGGGTACGTGCCACAGTGCTCTCTGGCCTGTCTGTACTTTTGCACTCGTGTTTTGAGTCTCTGTGTCTTGTGATCCTCCACTAGTCGTAGTCTTACGGCACGTTTCGGCGTGACGGCTCTTGCAGTGGGACACTTTCCTGGTTTACAGTTCTTAGGCTAGTTCTGTGGGCCACTCGTCAATCATAGCATCCTTTGGAGGGGGAATACTAGCTAGAGGTGATGGAGGCATCACCACCACCTCCCTCTGGCTCGGGTCGTCCACACACCCGAGATTGGATTGAGCTCGGGCTGGGGTGCGTGCTAGGCGTGCCATTGAAGAAGGCACGAGAGTGTGCCGCTGAAGGCTGACAAGCGTGCCGTTGGGGGGGGACATGCTCAAGCCTGTTGCAAACACGAGGTGCGGTCCATTTGATTTTCTTCGAGGCCCATGGATTATGATCTTTCCGTGGGTTGGCTTCTCTTCGCTGTCATGACTTCGGAGACGACTTCACGGTAGTGTGTGTGTTCGGAGAGTCCGGATGGCCCATCTTCTCCGCGGCTTCTTCAGTTGAAGTTGTTATTGCTGCTAGACTGGTCGGGACATATGGACGTGTAATTTTACACGTCCACACCGTCCAACTGAGGATGATAGGCTGAGCTGAATGCTAACTCGGTGCCTAGAGCTCTCTGGAAACTCCTCCAGAATCCCGATGTGAAGTGCGGATCACGGTCAGATACAATGGAGATGGGGACTCCATGCAACGGAACGATCCGCTCCACATACAACCGGGCCAACTTCTGCATGCTCCAACTGACCTTGATCGGCAGCAACCGAGCCATCTTCGTCAGTCTATCCACCAGTAACCAAATACTATCATGCCCATTGGACGTCCTAGGTAACCCAACCACAAAATCAGTGGTCACGTGGTCCCACTTTCACGTGGGTATCTCCAGGGGCTGAAGTGTACCTCCTGGTCGCTGGTGCTCAGCCTTCACCTACTGACAGGTTAAACACCTGGCCACAAACTCCGCCACATCCCTCTTCATGCCAGGCCACCAAAACTGCCTCTTCAGGTTCTGGTAGATCTTAGCCGATCCAGGGTGCACGACATACTGGCTCCCATAAGCCTCACGCAACACCGTACGCCTCACCTGTTCCTCGGTTGGGACGTACAACCTACCTCTAAACCTCACAGCTCCATCCTCACCGAACTCCACCTTGGCCATCGACAAAATACAGGGTAGCTCGGGGTCCGTACGCTGGGCCTCAGTCACCTGTCAACGAACAGCTGGCATGACAGTCAGACACGCCAGGATAGTCGAACCCTGATCCTGAGGGATCTTGAGCCTAAAAGTCATGGCCAGCACCTGCTCCCAAAGCCTCCACTTCCTCATCAGGGGCCTCATCAGCCTCTTGGGTGGCGTCCCCAGTTCTTGGTAGCAGTAATTCGATACTTGTATCGGGTTATCGATACCCTGAGCTCTGGGTCCTTACCGTTGGTATCAGAGTGGCATTGGGGAAACGTGTAAAGAATTGAAATTACATGTGCTTGTCTAGAACAAGTCCAATCCTGTCGTCTGTTACTGGCTTAGGATGTTTTCTGTGATTATTAATGTATTTTTCGTTGTCGTGTGTTTTAGATGTCGCCTTGTAAAAGAAGAGCTCCTATTCCCCTGGAAGAGAGTGGTAGCGTTCCGCCTCCTATCGTGCCTGCTCCTCCTCCAATTGTGCCAGTCCCTGCTCCTGCCGTGCCAGCTCATTAAGATGACTTATCCGGTGGTCGTGGTAGAGCACTCAAGGAATTTCTGCTATTCCACCTATCGACTTATGAAGGTCAGTCAGATCCGGATGCTGCCAGGATTTGGATCAAGGCGACTGAGCATGTGTTTAGATCGATGGAATGTGTAGAGGATGAGAAGGTTATGCTCGCTACTTTTCAACTTCAGGGTGCAGCATTGATGTGATGGAGTTCGGAGTGGGAAGTTACCTTCCATTCCCGACCACTTCGTCAGATCACCTGGGTAGAGTTCGTGACTACCTTTGAGCGTACCTACAGTTCGGCCTGTCTTCGCATGGATAAGATGCACCAATTTTTAGATCTAGTGCAGGGTGAGATGACCGTGTTACAGTATCAGAACAAGTTTATCGAGTTGGGTCGGTATGCGCCGCATATTATTGCTGATGAAGCCTTAAAGACCGAGCAGTTTCTCCGAGGTTTGCAGGCTGAATTGAGGGTGCTACTTCTTGCTACCTGTGTCACTGTCATGGACGATGCATATCAGGCAGCAGTCGCGGTTGAGCTCGATTTGGCGAGATCTGCTGGGTTCTCGCAGTCCAGTGTTGCTCAGTCGGTTGTGCCATTCCAGCAGTCTTTTCAGCCGTCAGCACCTGGCATTCCGTCCGTTGTGCCTACTCCTGGTGGTCCTTTGAAGTAGATGTTTAGAAAGTCCAAGAAGCGTTTCAACCGTCAAGCATCGCGATGAAGCTCGGGTGTGCGTTCGTGAACCGGCGAGGGCTTCGTGGCGTTTTCTTCGCAGATCGGCGATCTCGGCATGTGAAATCTTCGGTGGAGGTAGGGAGATGGGTCCCCAGCTCGTGTATTTCCATTTCCGCGAATTTGGTAGCCCGAGGCAAGCTGAGTGGGTTTATTTCCACGCCTGGGTAAAAATGCTTGATTTTGGGGAGTAGCCAGATCTAGCATTTTAACTGTATTTTTGGGGTTTAAATGAGTCCTCTTGGTGCTAGAGAGGTTGGGGACTAGTTTCCCCTTGTTTTCTCTTTGGCGTGGGTGCGAACGGGGCGTGGAATGGGATTTCCGCTGAAAATCATCATTTTCGGGTTTGCGGGAAGAAAATGGTCCTACCAGGAACCACCAAGGGTTGAGGCAGTCTGTTGGGGGCTGCTTTATAGTCCCCGTAGTGTCGGTAGAGTTGGCGATCTAGAGGAGACTGCCTGGGTCTCATGCGGCCCCGCGACTGATCGCTACTCTTCGGAGAGCGATCTGGCCAGGACCGCATGGGAGTCAGTATCTGGGTGTGCGTGGCGGTTTGAGGGAGACCGCCTGGGCCCCTTGCGGCCTTGCGACTGACCTCTACTTTCTGAGCAGCGGTCAGGCTAGGACCGTTTGCAGTCTTCGTCATGCGAGCGTTTGGCCGTCTGAGGGTGACCGCCTAGATTTTGCGGTGGCCTCGCAACTGGCTGCTACTCTCCGAATAGCAGCCAGGGCAGGACCACCAAGTTCAGGCGCGGCCCAGGGGTGATCACCACTTTGACCATGTGTTTCTGGTTAGTTACGGTCTGATGCGGACCGCCGGTCGAGCTTAGCGGTCCAGGGGTAGACCGCTAGATTTATGGTTGCGGTCGTGAGAGGGACGCCTATTGATTGATGGTCCAGGGAGGACCGTCACCCTGTTTTCCGTGCTAATTGCGTTCCGATTATGTTGTGTTGACCCTCGGTCGACCCGGTTGTTGTTGAGCTATGGTTTTGATGATATCTAAACTTAGTGTGTGATGATATGGTTTTGATGAATGTTGAAGTCATGGTCTTGATGATAACTACATCGTTACATTCACTACCCTTGGGCGGGAGGGGGGATCGCGGGGAGGGGTAAGCAACAGTTGCCCATACATTGAGCTTGGGTGTCCACTCCAGACGCTGCCAACTCCTGGACGAAGACCGAAGGATGCTGACGGATGCCTGGCAGTCTGGTGTCGAGCTGACAGCACTGGGTGGGGGCGGCGGTCGCAGCAGCAGGCCGGCACAGCTCTGCTCGGCTGGACTGGTCAGCGCAGAAGTGGTGCAATGGCCGGTACGGGCGCTGCAGAACTCCAAACGCAGCGGGGCCAGGTCGGGGATGTTTTTGAATGGGAGGTCTACAAGCCCTCAGAAGGGGGCGGCCGTCTGATCACCTCGCTGGGCGTGGTCGTAGGGACAGCCGGCGTCAGATTTCTGGGTGAACAGTAGGATAGGACGTTGAAGAATGGGGCAGAACTCCCAGTGCTGATGTCGGAACATGACAAAATCACTTGCGTTGGTTTTATTTCATCGAGGGCTACAACTTTGGTGAAGACAGCATGACCTGAAACTGACAGGAAGAAGGGGTGTCGGGGCTGACTTGACAGTAGCTCATCTTGGGTGAATAGGGGCTCTGGGTCTGGCGTGCCTGTGGAAGATTGGATGCCACGGACAGAGACAATGTCAAAAGCAGGTGGAACCACCTCTGGTGCATCGGCGCTTTGGAGAATCAGAACTCTCGTGAAGAGAGCTCTGGCTGAATCACGCAGGGGCGGGCTGTGGAGCTGCTACCAGATGGAGCTCAGGTTCAGTCTCGAGCTTGGTGCAGTTACACGAGAATGGGTGGCGAGTACGGTGCTGAGGTCGGATCGCCATAGGATCACTTCTGGAACGAAGCTGACTCGACGAAGTACGACTCCACAGAAGGAAGCTTCGGCTGGTTTGCACCGTGGATGCCGAGGTAGTCTCTGCAAACACGACCTCTGTTGCAGGCTGGTTGCAGGGACAACAGCGAGGTCATCTCGATCCACGGGAGGGCGTAGCGAGGACGGGGTGATGCCGGGTTGCCGTGGACTCTCGAAGAAGGGGGGAGGGTGGACCTGTGTGCAGAAGGAGAGGGGGCTGGGGCACTCGCGTTGCGGCCATGGCGGAGTTCAACCCCGACCTAGAGGATAGCGAGAGCTACCTACCGTCGTGCACCCTCATGGGGAAGGAACAATGGGGTTCCGACAGTGACTCAACACCGTGCCCGCCACCATCGTCCTCGCCGCATACGGGCAGCTTCGTCCTCTAGTCCTCGAATTGGGCCTTGAGGTAATCATTCTGGAAGGCGAGTTCGGGCACCATCTGGGTCAACTGGTCGTGGGCGTCGTCGTCATCGCCTCCCATCCCATTCTCCATGTCGGCGCACTCTGATTGCTCTGTTGCTAGCCCAAGTTGCGCCTCTTTCTCTCAGAGCTCTACGTCCATTGGTCGCCGGACTTGGCGACGAGTTCACACCGCCATCCGACTCCACGGCGGCTGCATCAGGCGGCGGTCGCTCGGGACTAGATCTTGCCCCTCAACGTGATATGACTGCGTGTATCAACAGATACGTGCATCGGTGAGTGCTCCCCTTTCTCCATCGTTGGAGATCTTGGCACAACTCGAGTCCTTAAGACTACTTTATCTTGATGTGGATATCAACCAAATCAATGTCAACTTCTTCCCCGGTTCAAATCCTTGGCTTCACATTTTCATTGCCCGAACCGCCCGCGTCCTCACGCGTACTTGGTGCATTGCACCAAGAGGTTAAATTGTTGGCCTACAGAGTTGTTGCCTGCATATTGTGCATAATCAAAGTTTTCTTGCAATAGATATAGTGATATTCATCATTACATAATATCATTCTATTGTGCACCGGTACAAATAAAGGTCGAGGATATTTTGCTCCTCGTTGGCTATTTTATCGTATGTACATCGGACTTACTATCATTTGGGCAGTACTAAACACATTTGCCCTAGAGGTTATTCCCTTCATTGATACAATTTTCATATCGTAGCAGGTATTACTCATTCCATGCAAATTCACCCCCCTCCTCTCCATGCTGGAAGATTTCTTTGCTTGATGACATCACATACAATTTAAGACTCCTTGAAGCCTGTTTAAGAGAACAAGAGAATTTTTTTTTAAAAAAGGAAGTTATAATAAGTGAACTGAGATATGATTGACTTACCCAGTTGGTTTGAAGAAACCAACCCCGTTCGAAGACGAGGGCGAGCGGGGAAGTGTGGGTTCCCCGCACACTATGCTGAAGAAGCTTCTACTGTTTACTAGTACATGCACTACTCCCCGCGCAGGGGGGTTGGACTAGGGGAGGGGAGATTGAGGTTACAACCAAACACTACCTCCACGCAGGGAGGGGCGCTAAGCCGGCCAGGTAGCTAAACTCAGGCCGGGAGGGCAATACCCAGTTCTGTCCCGGCCTGGAACTGCACGACAATGGGTCGCTGTTGGTGCCTCCACGGACTGTAACGAACTTGGAAGACACCAAAACTAGCCCCAATCCTTTGATGACTGGTCCAGGAAGGCTCCTGAATTTTTGAGGAATCGTCCGGCGTCGTCGTTGGTCGTGGCTGGCTCTGGAATCGGGTTGCTCAGCTCGGACTGGGACTGCTCTCAGACCGTAGCAGTAGGTAGACGATGCAGTCACGAACACTCCCATAGTCGAAATGGTGCAGAACCAAAATATACGCATCCGTGAATGAGTCCTCTTCGATCTCCAACCAGGAAGGCCACCAGGGGAGGTCGGAGGAGGAAGGTAGAGGATGAAGAGTGGAGGGGTGTCTGTGCTGGTTCTAAGTGGACTAACCTGCGCACCTGGGGGAGAAAGTTTGAAACGGACAACTCCGAACTCCAAATGAGGCTCCGCCAGCTGTGTTGGACAGAGGACTGGTAGGGGAACGTCCCAGCCAAACGGCGCACCAAGGGGATCTGGGGTGTGGATGTAGCAGCTTCTGCACCAGTGCTCTGGTCTTCCCTCGGTTGCCAGATACGCGACCCGACGAGAATGGACCTCCCGGACAGCCCCAAACTTGGATGAAGGCGAGATCACCTCGTCGACGAAGCTGACTGGAAGAGCTTTCCAGCAATATAAGGTGGGCCACCTGGAACTCCAGGCTGTAGTGGAGGCCGGCGCTGCAGCAGGTGGGGACTTAGCAGGGCTTCAGCAGAGCACAACTAGTGGCTAAAGGGTGAAGCAAAGGGGTGTTTCTTTGGTGGAGGGCTATTGGATATGGGGTGGTGATGAAAGGTGAGCACACGACTACAGGGAGCGAGTCATGCATCAGGCCGTTCACCAAGGAAAGACCCACAACAATTGAAATCGATCACAAAATGACAAGAGACACCATAATCTCAGGGAACGCATCTCAAGGACAACAAAACAAGCCTCGAGAGTACAACACCCACAAGAAGGAATGCAGAGTATAGGGTACTTTATCAGTAGGGAGGCTGACAATTTCCCCAATGCTCGCAAATGCCAACACCCAAACTCGAGAAATGACCGACAACGTCTAGGCACATGCAGCTAAGACGGAGTCACATCGAGAAGGAGCAATTCTCTCGATCAGCCAAAATTGTACAAAAAAGATCCTCGGCTTGTGGGTCATCAGCCCACACACTTCTGCTGCGCACTCAACAATGCACAAAGGCATCAGAAAGAACCTCGGCCTTCACATCTCAGTACACACTAGGCGTCATTGCAATCCCAGAAAATCACAATGTAACATGCCTCGAGCACTGATCTAGCGAGCAACCGAGTAGAAAAAGTCTAAGTGCAACAGAGAAAAGCACCAGCTTCAGCACAAAGCTTAAGGAAAAACACTAATCTCAACCTACCTTTGCGTCCTGTAAATGGCAATTGAGCCTCTCAACAAGTCGGCCAATGGGCACGGCACGGCAAGACATGGTACGCAACAACTCTCGACACAGAAATTAGGTCCAAAGCCACGCAACCGTAAAAAAGGAGATGATTAGGCTCAAATTAAGTTGTCCACACTTGAGCAGACACAGGACAAGGCGGTACTGAAACGATAATTCCAAAGCCAACTTCACAAGAAGACCCACCAAATAGCATGGGAAGCATCGAGCTTACTAACAGAAGCTCACCAAAAAGGGAAGAACCTAGTTCGCTCGAGCAGCTTCTCAGCCAAAGGGGTCCAATCGAGCACTTCAACTTCAACAGAAGTGAAACACATTAGGAGCTGACCAGATTTAAGCTGGGATGACCAAAGTATCGTAACAATATGTATGGTCATTGCCACAACTCGAATGGTCAACAATAACTTAAGCAATTGACAAAAGAATCTAATACCAGTAAATCCCGATCGAAAGGGGAATTTTTAGATTTTCTATATATAATCCCTAACACTTATTTCTCTCCCCATCTCTCATTTCTCTCTACCCACCCTCTCTCTTCTCATGCTCTCTCCTCTCTCCCTCTCTTCTCCGGTGGCCGACGGAGGTGGACAGGGGCGAGGTGACGAGGATCGTGGGGCGTGGAGTGGCGAGGATGGAGCGAGGATCGCGATGGTGGGGGTTGTTCGTGGGATCGCGAGCTGGTGAGGGTTTTACGATGTTTTCTTCATGGATCGACGTCCACGGTGTGTAAAATCTTCAGTGGAGGTAGGGGGATGGATCCTTAACCCACGTACTTCATTTCCCGTGAGTTTTGTAGGCCGTGGTGAGCCGAGTTAGCATATTTAGGGATTTTGGGAAAAATCTATGTTTTGGAGTTGTGAGCCGATCTACCGTTTCATCGAGTTTTTGGCCGATCCGACGCCGTAGATGCATGCTAGGGGTCATTTGGGGGCTTCCCCCTTGTTTTTCCCCACTCCCGTGAAGGTATGGGGGTGTGGGAAGAATTTTTAGGGTTTTTTCATCTTTCTGTTCTCGAAATGGTGTGGCGGTCATTCCAGAGACTATCACAAGCTGTGATGCCCCAAGGTGGGTGCATTACAGACTTTGACACCCCAAGAGGGGTGCGTCACAGGGTCCGATTTTGTCAACAGGGCATTGGTCACTCTGGCGGTCTCACGATAAATTGCCAGAGGGTGTGACGCGTCTGGGTTCGACCGTTATCATGTTTCTGACCATTTGGGTCGTGTTCCTCTGGTGACCATGGGTATGTGCACCAAGCACTATGACGCCCTGAGGAAGGTGCGTCAGAGCCCATGTTCTTGTGTCTTCTAACGCACCTAGGGTGGTCCATTAGAGTCTGTGACACCCTAAGGAAGGTGCGTTAGAGATCGTGTCATTGTGTCCTCTGATGCACCAACGGAGGTGCTTTAGGGAGCTGTGACGCCCTGAGGTAGGTGCATCAGAGCCAGTTTCACCTTGCACTGTGGCGCTCCATTGTTGGACCGTCAGAGATTGTGACGGCCCAAGGTTGGACCGCCAGGCGATTTTTTCGTGTTACTAGAGACTGGGTCCAAGAAATGATCCAAAAAGTCAAGGAAGGTGAAACCCTTCGCATTCCAGAAGAGCTCTCCTTGTTTTATAAGGACAAAGAGATCATAGAGGAACGTTGGAAAAGATGCTTTGCGGCTGCACCTGCAACATGGTGGCTATTCCACCCCCAGATAACATCAACGCCTCTGGGCGAGGTGAGTCGATGGCGTCTAGAACTACACAAAGGGCTGTGGCTCCACTCAGACTACAACTAGCTCCAGAACATACCGATCATGGCTGAGGTTATGGTCGTGGACGTGGCAGAGGCTGTGGAAGAGTCCCTGAGCCGTCACTTCATTCATCTCCCTTCGACCCCGAACGGGTCATCCTCCTCTGAGGAGAACGACCTACCCCGATCCCGCCAGTGAAGATCCGGGGGCAACCCAGCATCTTCAACCCGGTTGGCGCAGAGGAGATTGCCGCCAGCACCCCAGTCCCAGCACCAGTTTTGACCTGTCCTATAGAGCAAGCAGCGCTGTCCGAAAAGGACGGGCCAGCCCTTCAGCCTCCCTCGGAAGAGCCATCATTGGCCTCTCTCTTCCTAGAGTCTGCGGGTGGCCAGAGTCAACCCGATCCCAGTAACAAGGGCAAGGCGGTGCAACTCCCCGACAAGGAGCGGAGCGGCAGCTCACAGTAAATCCAGCCCGACATACTACCGTCACTGGAGGACGCTCGAGCTCAAGCTGACCGAAAGGTTCTCCACCAGATGAAGCACTTCCCTGCCAGCATCACAATCTGGGAAGTCATATCTTGGAGTAAAGATTTGAGGGAAACCCTCATCAAGATACTTCAAGAGTCAGAAGTCTATGAAGCACACGCGGTAGAAATGAAAGCCGCCATGTACGAGGCTTTCACAGCCACTGTCACCTTCATGGAGAAGGACTTTCTGCTCTCTCCTCTGTGCCATAATCGACCCCTCTACTTGAAGGGAAAAATAAATGGGCATGAAGTAAACCAGATTCTGGTGGATGCCAGCGCCGCTGTCAACATCATGCCCCTCAAAACATTCAAGACTCTATATCTGACTCCCTACCTTCAGAAGGTCCAGGCAGCTTCCAAAAGTCAAGCTCTTTCTTTCTCCCATAAGGGTTAAGTCCTTGAAAACACTAAGAAACAAAATTTAAAATACTTGTAGACAGGATTTCCAGAAATATGGAATTTTGCTAACTATACCCGTAACCCTTTGAGGGTATTCAGGAATTTCTGTGCGATATTTTTAAGGTGCCTTCCACCCCCTGGAGAGGCCCCCTGCCCCCCTTGGTACCCCCTGGTATGGTAGTAGGCCAGGCCGCTTCCATACTAGTATGCCAGTGGGCCACAGCCCATGCCTGGTGCCCATGCCAATCGTGGGCTATCTCAGTGGGCAGGATCGTGGGCAACGCATATGGGGCCGCTTGTGGGCCACCGGGCAGTGACAGGTATGACGGCTAGATAGGTTGGGAGAGTGTATCACACCAAGAGCTATGCCTATAGCGCATAACTATCTGAATAGAATAATATTCTCCAATCCTGGCGAATATACCAATATCTTTCTACTTGACCATGAACCGATACCGTGCTTTATTATTGCCACGGCCATAATCTAGGCCGCACCATAGGGGAACAACCCATGCTTGAAACTCACCTCACAATGGCCTGCGAATACCTCAAGGCAGGCGACAACCACGGGGCCGAACTAGCCTTGAGGCAGGCCCTTGCCTATGCCAACAAGCACGCGCGCCAGTGCCGTGCCTCTATCATGTCCGCCCTTAACGCCACTAGGCGCAACATTCGGGAGTGCCGCCAATGAAATACCGGGTAACCTGTCACCGCCGCCAAGTCCGAACGGAAAAGGGCGCAAGGGTGTTTTCTAACCTTGAGCCTATCAGCTTCAATGCCGATACCATGCCTGAAATGCGGGCGGCTATCCTTAAGGCTCAAGGCACTCGTTTCGCCTACCGCGTCACGGTTAGTGTCTATCTCGCGGCCATGATTCAAGACCATGACGGCCAATGGATTGAAGTCAACCCCTAGCCAGCCCCTGATTGCAGGCACAAAAATAGCCCCTAGGCGAAAACCTAGGGGCTTTTCTTTTGTCGTGGATTAGCTGGCTATTCGACTGCCTTTGCTACCCTCTCAAGCTGGCCTAGTTTCATGGCTAGGACTTGTGGCTCATGCTTAAATGCCATTTCAAAGGCTTTGTGAAGGCTAACCTCAAACCCTTGGAAACCTGTCACTTTGTCGTCAATCAGCCACACCCATAGCCATTTCCCGTCACGCGGGCTGTATTCAATCCGTAGAACCATATTCCACCATCCTATAGCTAAAGGGATAGAAGCCCTTTCGGTTGGGGTAAGCCTTGCCGACATACTCAAGGCGGTAACGCCGCAAGCCCGTCAAGGCGGTTTCATAGTTAGTCCACACAATCATTAACATTGTGTGACCTGTCACGTTATTCGTTTGCTGGATATTCCACATTTCACGTTGCTCGCAACTTTCCGTTTCCCCGGAAAATCCCTAATTCATCATAACAAGATAATATAGCACGGGGGAAACCTGGGGTCAATGTGACAAAATGTCGCAGTTTAGGGGATTGACAAACTCCAGGCGGCATGGTATCATATAAGATTTTGCTTTCCTGGGTTCCATCACGAAATTGTGATTTGACATTCCCCAGAAAGTCTTTATAATTCTCCCCATAGTGCCAATCTTATGCGACAACCTGTCACATGCTGATTGCACTTTCCCCTTGACAGTCCGGTGCGGATTGCATAGGGTGACGGAACAAGCGGCGCTCTAGGGCGTTACTTGTTAGGTAAGCGGCCCCGGAACCTCGGTTTCGAGAATGCGAACCTATGGGACAAAACGGGATTTTTCCACGGAAACGGAAAAACTGCCCCGAACGGTTCCAGAGACTACCGCCGAATGGTTCGGCACCCGGCGAGGGATCGCTGGTAGATCAAAGGAAAGGCTAAACGGTTTCTGACATAGAAACCTGTCACGTTTGGGGCCGTTTGGCCTTGCAACCTAAGGGAAGCAAGACAATGGCACGGAACACAGTGAACCGCCCGAGCAACGCCAACACGCAAGGCGAAGCGCAGAAAGCGGCGAACGAAACCACCCAAACCGCCCATGCGCCAGCCGATGGCACCGCCGTTCACTTCAAGAGCGACGATACCGCAAAGCTGGTTTTGGCCAATTACGCCGCATGGGGTAACGCCTCGGTGAACATGGTCGGCGCTTTCGCGCTTCATGTTATCAGCGGCGTCTATCCCGGTGACGGAGAGGCCAAGCGGTCAGTCAAGGAAAGTCTGGAGCAAATCCGGATTTTGCTGGAACAGACCGGCGGCAAGTCCAAAGCCTACCAGTATGCTTCACTGGCCAAGGCTTTCGTCAACACTCTGGCGAAAAAGGACAAAATGGGCGGCACTATCGGCGAAGTCATTTCGTCCGAGAATGCGCAGGAAGCCCATGCGGCTATCATGCGCCGTATCGACAAAATGACCAATGGCGCCAACACTTTGGAGGCTTTGGGCGGACCGAAAGCCCTGAACCTCTACAACCGGAACACCGGAGGCAATCGAGCCACCGGCAATGACGGTGAAGTGAAGGCGACACGCGCGGAACCGGAGGCAATCGCGGCCCGTATCGTTGCGGAACCCGATGTTTTCGATTCGATGGACGAAAAAGCCCGCAATGAAATGCTGGCTACGTTCATTCTCAACGCTGATGCCGATACCTGTGAATATATCATTGGTCTGGCCGAAAAGCGTCTCACGATGCTTGCGGAAGGGGCCAAGGATGTTTCCGACGAAGCGGCTGCGCAGCCCCAAGCGCACCGCAATCAGGAACGCCAGCGTCTCGCGGCTGGTGCCTAACGAAATAACCGGCTAAGTCCCCAAGCCGGTTGTCCCCGGTGGCCCTGGTGGAGAAATTCACTGGGGCCATTGGCATGTCCAGGTTTTGGAATAATCCGAAACCTTGGAATTAACTACGGAAATGGGGCGTACTAGGGGGATTATCTTGCAAAATCAAGATAGTCTAGGCGTTGTTGGCGTAACAGCAAATGGGGGGAGGGTATTAATTCCCCTAGCTGAAATCACCAGACAGGAACACGTTGACTTAACCAATGTATTCCTGGAGCCAATACGGAAAGTCTTTTCGGAGACTACGGCGAGATTAGCCGATGTGGCAGTTAAGTTGCCAGCGTTGCCTGTGGCGGCGGGTTTTGGTCCAGACACGAACCACACAATCGTATGACGAAGTCAGATCGAGCGCACCATGGGCTCCGCGGAGCCCGAATAAATCGTCACCTCGGTGACTGGCACGCCCACTGAATGAATGAATGAAAATCTGATTTTTGCTAAGAGCATTTTCTTCTTCCTTCTCCCCTCCCCTTAAGGGTGTGACACCCTCTATCTCTCCTCTCCCTCTTCCTCTTCCCCTTCCTCTTCCTCTTCCTCTTCCTCTTGGGTGAGATGCCCTAGGCCCCATCTTGTAGGTTCTTGCTGCCACAACTGCTAGGAGGTGACCTCCTCTACCTCCCCTCAAGCCCGGAGTCCAAGGGTCAAGGTTTTGCTACAAGCTTGGAGGAGGAACCTTGCTGCCCTGCACACCCCCTCCCTAGGTGTCTGGCTACAGATTTGAGCCCGGAAGATCAGCCGCCACTCCACCGGTGTCCCTGGGACATCCCCTGCAACATCCACACCACGTTTTGTGGCCAGCGGACATGCTAAAGGTTGCATACCGGGCTCATCTTCCTGCTGCTTCCCTACATGCGTGCAAATCGGCCTGCACTTTGCCCTCCGCTCGAGGCTATTCCGGAGGTCCCTGTCGGCACCGTCGACTTCCAGCTTCTTCGTTGAGGCTCGTCTGCCATGACAGCGTACCTCGAGGGACATTGGTGCCTTCCTCGGCCTCTGTGATGTGCCATCCTTACCGATGGTCCCTGTTCATACTAGTTTGCATCACGTCGTGGATGACGAGCTACACTGACCCATGGCCCGTCACCCTACTTCGCACGACTCCCGGATTGCTATGTAGCCTTTTACCTCCCTGCGAGGAGTGGGCCTTGGTTTTGGTTGTACTTGTTTAGCTCTTGTACCCGGTGGTTGTGTGACTTGGCCAGGCATCTTCCCCCTGCCCCGAGTGTGGAGGTACGCATTCACATCCTTGTTTGGTCTTTGCCTTGCTAGTTTAGTATACTCTCTAGTGCCGCTACTTGTGTGATTGTTAGGATTCTAGCTCGATTACATTTATATCACTGCCATGGTGAGAGAGCGTGCCGTGCTCGATCCGAGCATGAATGTGTGAATTGCCTACCCTAGACTCTGTCGGTTCCTCAACCGTGCGGATCGACACGCTTCCCTCTCTTGGGGACGACTGCGAGCTTGAGTTACTTGTTTAGGCGTGATCCCTTACATCTATTTCAGTTATTCACTTCTGGTCTATGAGCTTGTATTGATCATATCCTTATTTTCGGAACTTGAACTCTATGTGTGTTGAACCGTCTGCGTACAGTTGTGGTCTATTATGCTACGATTGTAGCAGTGCATGTGTGTGTGTTTTGATCCGTGGTCGGAAGGTGTTGGAGACCGTGTCTCCGTGTGTGTTGGAGATTTTCTCCATGTGTTTCATTGTGAAGCAAGTGAAGCCTCATTGGTTCGGTGAGGGGTGGACGTAGGGAGCCCGTCGTGGTCCCGAACCACCTTAAAATGCATGTGTCCAGTGGTTGCTTGCTTGCGTTTTATCTTATTCCAACACAATCGTGTGTGCTCGGAGAGATTGAGTGAACTTGAGTTATTCCTATTTAGCTTAGTTTCATCAATCTTGTTATTTCTGCATTTTAGTTTAAAATCTATTAACTCGTTTAAGGGGACAATTCAAACCCCCCTTCATGTAGCCCAGTCCAGATCATAGGAAATACATCTTCAGAGTCTTCAATGACCCTAGCCAGCAAGCCTGGTCCTTCGCCACAAGGCCCAGTCAGTCCACGAAGTTAGGGTGACTGCCAGGAGCAGCAATACCCCGCTTCATCTTCAGTTGACACCAGTCACCACTCCAAGCCAGATCATAAAGGCAAGGTTGAGGAGCAAGACTCCAAGCAAGTCTCTGTTGTGTGGGAATGGCAGATATAGAGGGGAGGGGTGAATAGATCTGCCCCACTTTTTCGAGATACAAAAAGATTGCAGCAGAATGAAATCAACTACAGAATAAGGGAGGAGATAGCTCACAAAATGAAAGAGTATGAGTGGCCAGCGAGCCTAGGCAAGCATCTAGCGTAAAGCAATCACACACAAGCAAACCACAAGGCAAGGTTTTTAAGGTGGTTCAGAGTCAAACTCGAGTCCTACGTCCACCCCTCACTTAAACCAAGTGAGGCTTCCCTAGTGCCACTGCACTAAACTGCTGATAACAAAGCAATAGGCACACACGGCCTACCACAGACCAGAGACACCCTTTGACTGTCTTCCTACAATACCCGGTAAGGGCGATTCACAGTGCCCCTCTCTCCACCACCTCCAAGAGGGAACCTATCCATCCCCCACCACCCACTCCACTCCCCCACATACCAGCTGTGCCCCCCTGGCCCTCCTTTCCCCACCCCTCTCTCCAGTGACAACCCTCACTACCCCTCCAGCAACCATTACCAGCAACCCCTTTCTCCCCTTGCCATCCCTCCAGTTCAAGCCACCCCACATCCATCAAGAGCTTCCATCACTCCACTCAGTTCGCAGGCAGCAGAAGGAGGTCAACTTGCAGAAGCTGTTTCAGAGTCGTTCGCCATCAACCGGAGGTGCACCATATATCGACGGAAAGCTCATCGAGAAAGCTTCGTATCTATGGTGGACTCGCCTGCATCTGACATCCCTACTTCCTGGAGGACTCGTTCTCCCCCGACTGCACAGATCAGGACCAGCTGGCGACCTGAGACGACTTTCGGGAGCTCCCACGGTCGCATCCCACAACTTTTGAAGGCACCGCTTGGCCGAGGTTGCCTACATCCAGTCGGCCATCAGCAAAAAGCGGCGTCCAGTTCCACTTCCGGAAGAGCGTCTTCCAATTTTCCTCTCAGGCGCGTAGAACAGGTCACTCCAGACCTGACCTGACCCCCCCTCACTCAACGGGCTCCTCCTCACTGCCCCGACCTCATCTGGTGCTCCCCCTAGCTTCTGCTTAAAGAAGACTCATCCACGGTCATCCTTGACTTGGTCCCGCCACAATTGGACTTTGGGAGTGGCCGTGGCGGCCACAACTAGCTACTGTTACACCCTGGGATCCGCCTGAGTGATGTGACACAAAGATGGGGGTGGCAGTAAGTAAACGATGTGTCCTCAGACCTATCTAGCAAGCACACACACACAACAAGCAATTCCTCGGTAGAGGCCGTACCCACCGTAGCTCACACACGGACTCGGGTGACTCGAAGATGCCGAGAAGAGGTGATGGATCAGATCCCTGGCTGGTAGAGTGCCTGCAGGGCTAAGGTGGCCCTCCCAAGGTACATAGCCCACGATTCAAGGGGCTGGCCGGTGCCAATTGGGGCACTTGGTCCCTCTCTCACACACCCACGGTGACCGCTCGTCGACTTGAAGCCCCGATGGCTGAACATTTGTCGGCTTAAAGCCCCGATGGCTGAACATCTGTCGGCTCGAAGCCCTGATGGCTAAACATCTGTCGGCTTGAAGTCCTGATAGCTGAACATCTGTCGGCTCGAAGCCATGATGGCTGAACATCTGTCGGCTTGAAGCCTCAATGGCTGAACATCTATCGGCTTGAAGCCCCGATGGCTGAACATCTGTCAGATTGAAGCCCCGATGGCTGAACATCTGTCAGTTTGAAGTCCCGATGGATGAATATCTGTCGGCTCGAAGCCTCGATAGATGAACATCTGTCGGCTCGAAGCCTCGATAGCTGAACATCTGTCGACTCGAAGCCCCGATGACTAAACATCTGTCGGCTTGAAGTCCCGATAGCTGAACATCGGTCAGCTTAAAGCCCCGATGGCTAAACATCTGTCAGATTGAAGCCCCGATGGTTGAACATCTATCGGCTTGAAGTCCCGATGGCTGAACATCTGTCGGCTCGAAGCCCTGATGGCTGAACATCTGTCGGCTTGAAGCCCTGATGGCTGAATGTATTGTCAGCTTGAAGCCCCGATGACTGAATGTCTTGTCGGTGTAACGCCCCGATGGTGGAGTGTCTTGTCGACTTGAATCCCCGATGGCTGAATGTCTTGTCGGTGTAACACCCTGATGGCAGAGTGCCAGTTAGTTTAACGCCCCATTGGCAGAGTGCCGGTTAGTTCAACGCCCCGTTGGCAGAAATGGTAGTCGGTTTAACGCCCCATTGGCGGAAATGATAGTCGATTTAATGCCCCGTTGGCAGAAATGGTAGTCAGTTTAATGCCCCGTTGGCGAAAATGGTAGTCGGTTTAACGCCCCGTTTGCGGAATGCCCTTGGTTCGAACGAAAGTTCGTGACACCGACCGTGTGGGAGGTTTATTGGGTGGATGGCCAAAGGCCGAAGGTAAAAGACCATGTTCTTCTCGAGACCTTCTTTCCTTTCTTCTCCTCTTTCTTTGTGTGATGAGGCAGGTGTGAAGACCACGTCTGCCTCGTAACTTTTGTTCTTCTCTTCTTTTCTCATTAATGCCCCCAGATTGGAAAAAGAAAAACAATCAGACCACAATGCACAAGAGATTTTTAGGTGGTTCAGTTTGAAGACCTACGTCCACCCCACACTCCAAACCAAAATGTGGATTCCGTTGATACACAACTTAACAGCTGGGCTTCACAGCTTGCCTACATCAGCTGAGTGTCACAGCTTGCTTCCGCTGGGCAATACAGCTTAGCCATCCGCTAACTCATAGCTTGATTCGCTGGTCGTTACAGCTTAGCCGTCCGCTGGGGATTATAGCTTGACCCGTCCAGAGGAGTCAACCTCTGCCTGCTGAGCATCACAGCTTGCTCCACTGACAAAGAGCTCGAAAGAAAAGTAAAAGGAGGAAACAATAGATCGAAGGAAACAACAATTGAAAGCTACAAATGATGAAGCACAATAGTGGCTCTCAAGGAGCTGACTGGTCTGGATTTGATCCACGGTCCAGTAGAGCAATTCTTCAACCTTCTCCTTTCTCTCTTCGATCTCTCTCTTCTTCTCTTTGCTTCCCTCTCTCTTTCTTTCTTCTTCTTATTTTCACTGCTGCTCTTTCACTCTCGAACTCTCTTCCTCTCTCAGCTCTCTGGTAATTCTTCTTTTCTTCTTGTGGAGAGATATCTTCTTGTATTAAAGAAGAATCCTTTATATACCTCCTTCAGCTTGAGATCCTCATCCTCATACCCTGGGAGTGTGGAGAGATTACTCCCGCCTGAAAGCTTCAGGAGACTCTTGACACTTGTCAGAATCTGGACAAATAAGATTCCACGTGGGAGGATCTATGAATGGGTATCGTCCTTGGATCACATGCCCTTTAACTGTTCTTCAGATCTCACGTGTTCCAGCTCTTCTGCTGACTGTCAGTTGGATGCACAGGTGCTCATAAGATGCTCAAACCTATGGCTGACCTGGCAATTACACATTCATGTTATAATAGTGGCATAACGTCATGGAAATCACAAACTTCATATAATCCACATGAAATATGCAAGGACTTTGCTCGCAGACGTGCAACTAGCACGGACTTGAGTGAGAAAATAGAATGTGCAAGGACTTGCAAAGAAAGTGCACGAACTGTGTTTTCCTTCTAAGGTTTACGCGGACCCGCTTTGACCCTTAGGCTAGTCCGCGTAAACCCCATTAGGGGAGGGGGTTTACGCGGATCAGCTTTAACCCTTAGGCTAGTCTGCGTAAACCCCATCCAGGGGAGGGCGTTACGCGGATCAGCTTTAACCCTTACGCTAGTCCGCGTAAACCCCCACTATTCACTAGGTTTACGCGAACCAACTCCAACCCCTTGGCCAATCCGCGTAAACCCCTTGTGACCCTTCACCTTCCCCTATAAAACCCCCCCTTTGGGAGCCCAAGAGGCATCAACCAATGGACAATCAATGCAAGGAGCTCAGCCCAGACTACAAAGGTGCGCTAAGGAGAATTGTGTGTGTTTGCTAGGCTCACGCTGAGGGCATGTTGCATAAGCATCCCTCATATGGCGTCTAGCCCAAACACCCGTCTCCGAGAGATTTATGTGTGTGTTTGCTAGGCTCACGCCGAGGGCATGTCGTATGCGCATCCCTCACACGGCGTCTAGCCCAAACACCCACCTCTGACCCCCTTGTTGTAATGGACATATGTCATCTCAATAATCGTGTGTGACCCCAGATCTTGCTTGGTGAAAGCACTCTGCCTAGGTCCTACCTCGATAGTCGTGCATGACCTTGATGCCGCTTGGTGAAAGCACTCTGCCCGAGCCCTGCCTCGACAATCACGTGCCCCCAGACATCACTCTACGGGAACACCCGACTCGGCCTTGCCTTGGCATTCGTGCATGACCCAGATGCTGCTTCATGCGAGTGCCCTGCCCAGTCCCTGCCTCAACGAGTGCACACTATCTAACGTCCCTCGATCGAGGCACCCTACCTTGTCTCTACCTCGACGTTCGTGCATGACACATGATGTGACACCACTTAAGAGAATGCAGCAACTAGACCGAGGATCCTTGGACCTACCACGTAAACACAACGCACAAGAGCGGAGAGTCACGTAACTAGCCGAACCACCGTTGTGCACACAATTCCCCGAGGTGACTCGGCGATGTCGAGTGGAGGTGGTGGAGTAAGACCCTTGCTGGTAGAGGGCCAGTAGGGCTAGGTTTACCCTCTCGAGGGTACGATCTGAACTCTGGGATGTTACAGTTGGTATCAGAGCAGCGTTGAGGACGCGCATAAGGAATTGAAATTGCATAGCGTGGTCCAGAACAAGTCCACTTTAGTCGTCTACTGCTGGTCTAGGGTGTTTTTCGTGATTATTGATGTGATTTTCGATGGTATATGTTTCTTAGGTTCTGATGGCGCATGGCCGGAAGGCCCGGATTTCCAGGGAGGGAAATGATGCTTCTCCTCCGGTGGTCGTTGTGATGGTTTATGCGCCAGAGCTGAGTCAAGTTTCAGCAGTTCCCGCCCCAGCTGTGGAAGGCTTGCCAGATGTCCAACATGGAATGCAGAATGAAGCCGTGCTGCCTCATCTACCGTCCAAAGTAGGGCAGGTGATCTCTCAAGTGTGTGCGCCGGTTGAGTCCACTCAGCCAGGTGTGCAGCATCACCTTATCCCTCAACCGATCGGGTAGTTACAGCAGGTTTATCTGCCGAATGTCCCTGGAGTTCCTTCCGTTGTTCCCATTGCCGATGGTGCTTCTTCTTCCAAGTCCAAAGGCAAGAGGTTCTGGAGATACAAGAATAAGAAGCGTGAGAAGCAGCAAGGCAAACAGCCGTATGCAACTAGCACCTAATCTCTTGCGCCAGTTGATCATGGTACACCTCTGTCCATGAACACTAGGAGCAAGTCAAAGGAACGTAAGAAACGGTGTGGTCAACAGTCTTCTACCGGTGCTGTTCCATCGTTAGTCCCGTCTTCCCAACAGCGTCAAGGATCTGCTATCCGTCAGCTGGGATCGTGTGCAAGCTGTGGTGGTAGCCACCCTGGTAGACCATGTTCTTTGCCAGTGGTTTGTTTCCGCTGTGATCAGTCGGGACACATTGTTCGAGACTACCGGTACAGATTGATACCAGTGCAGTTCTCTTCATCGACCCAGCCACAGTAGCCCCAATTTCAATCTGTGCCGCCGCAACCTCAGCAGGACTCACCAGCGTCTCAGCTTCCTCGTGCTGAGCAGTGACGTCCTATCTTTTGGAAGGTGTGTTTCCATTTTTCAATTAGTTAATCTGTGTCTCAATTATTCCTGTTGTTTGAGTTTTATGCGAGAGCGGGCGAGTCCCTAGAGGCTTTTGCAGTGAGGATGGCCGAGAGAGCTAGAGCCACTTTCTGTACTGACCCCGCCCAGAGAGAGAGAGTAGACCTGGACCTGAGGAGGTTCCTATTTCTGATGATGGGGAGGTTATCGCTATTGACGAAGGGAGACGACATGAACTGTCATTTCTTGAGTGTCCTCGAGGACTTGGAGCAGGTTGGGAGATATGCTTGGGGTGCGACCTTCCTGGCCCACCTCATCGCGGACCTGTCCACCGGAATAGGAAGAGAGACTACCGTCAGTGGCTTCACACCATTCCTTCAGGTATGCAACTTAAATTTATATCTATATTACATGTTTCTTTTCCTGTTGTGCTTTGCGGTATGCTGATGATTTGTGGATGCTGGTTTGGTGCCACTTGCACATCCCGATGGGGAGAGCCGTTGCCTTCCGCCCGGAGGTGGTCCCGTTGGCTAGGCGTTGGCTCCCGTACGTGACGGGGGCCCCTCACGCCTATGAGTTGGTGGCAATACGTCGGGAGCTGCATGACTTCCCAACATCCATGGTATGTATGCTTATGTTAATGCATTTGATTATTTCCTATTGATGCATGATGATATTATGATGATATGATGATATATGAAAAATGCAAATGCCAATGGTGTGGAGGCCCTATGTGGGCACGCCAGATGACGGCCAGCCTTGGGTCGTAGTGGGCCGACCTCTATTTTGGCGGGAGCTTTGGCTCCATTGCCTGAACGAGATCAAGCCGCTACGCCTTAGGCTAGTGATGAGGACACTGGGCTTCCACCAAGAGTGGGTGGATGTGGAGGAGCCATGTAGGATCGGGCAAAAGACCCGAGGATGAGCGATCGTCATCGACTGGCGACTGCACTTCCCCGAGCAGTACACCGACTGGCAGAGGGGTGGCACACCGGTCGTCTCTCAGGCGGAGGAGAGCATGACCTTTCTATGGACCTACTAGAGGACCTACGGGCGTCGGCCTCAGATGAGGTCCCGAGGGGTATGTATGAATGCATGCTTTGATTTATTTGAGAGTTCCTATATGATGAATGCTTTGACTAATATGTGAAGCGTAGCTATATGCTCATATTATTCCGACAGTTTTAAAATAAATGTAGGAAAAAGGTAATATATAACGATGTTTTTTTATAAACGTGAGAATAGAGCCTATCAATGGTTTCACATTTTTTCAAACGTAACAATAAGTCGATTGAAAAAAAAAAGAGAGCTTCGTAATAGGCTTGAGCTCGATGGCGGCAAAAATGCCGCCCGAGGCCACCCAAGCTTTTATGTCGATGGACGCTTCCCCCTCCTCTTCCTCCACCACCCCATGCCCCGATTCCTTCTTCATTCTCTTCCCCACTAAAACCCTAAGCGCGCTCTCCGTCGGCCTCACCCGCTACCACTACCTGCTCGTCGCAGGACCACCTCTCCCGCCCTCCTTCCCCACTATAGTAGCTTCCTCTGCTTCAGCGCGTGAACAGGACCACGGCCGTCGTGACTCCCCAGAGCCACCATCGCCTCCCACCTACCCTCCACCCCAAATGACATCAACAGCAGCCCTATTGACACCACTGTGGGCTACGTCTGCACCACCTCCAACAAGCTCGCTCTATTCCCCCTTTCTTTTTCCTACAAATGCGTGCCACCCGCCAGCCCCATCGCCACGGTGGGATCCCTGCCACACCTTCCTCTTTTTCTTCCACTGTTTGTTACCCCCTTCCTCTTCTTCTTTTGCACATATTTACTCCCAGACCCTGCAACTAGCTACCGTCAACCCCAACCCCCTCACCCTCGGCCATTCTCCTTCAGCATGCTGCCCCCTTCCTGTAGCGTCGACCCTATCAGCCTCCTGTCACCATGACCCCATCCACCGCTCACGTGCTTCCCATGCAACTCTACTGTGATTGTGTAGTCCACACTGCCTGCTCATACCCAGCCACAGCTCCCCATCCAGTGTGGTCATCTTCGAGCTACTCCGGAAAGGTATTTAGATTTTTTCTAACATGATTTTTTAAGCAAATATCCTTGCTATGTTGCTCATGTGGTATGAATGTGGTATTTGCTTTATTATTTTTCTATTTAGCCATGATTTTTTTTGTAAAGGACTATTTTTCTATTTCGCAGGGGAAAGGAGATTACTTTGTCGGTCGGAAGCAAAATGACGCCACCCACCTAAAAAGTAGGGTGAGCATCGTGTCACTGGCTCAGTAGGGGTCTCGCGAATCCCCACTGGAAAATAACGCAGTAACACAGAACAACAGCTAAAACAACAGTAGTAGCAAAGTAGGAAAACTACCACTAGAAAGCTGTAAAGAAGAGGAAGTAGGAGTAGGGAACAGGTAAGGGAAGAGGGAAGAAGCCATACCGACAAAATGCGGCTACCGAGAGGACCTCGGTCCCTAAACCACTCGAAGGAGTGGCAGAAGGGCGAACTCTGAACTCGAAAGGTCAGGAGTTACCGATCTGTCGACAAGCATGAGGCCTAGAACAAAAGGCCTACGAGACTAGACACCAAGCCTAGAGAAAGGTCTAGACAGACATAGACACAATAGCACACACGACTGGATCGCTGTGCACGCTTCCCAAAATACAACCACACACACGACTGGAGCGACGTGCACGCCACAACAAGCTAGTCTTGGCCAAAGCCAGACATAGACCAACTCAGCAGGGAAAGCTAATCTTGGACGGAACCAAGAACAGGCAACACCAACCTCGGGTAAAGCCATGAGGAAGCTACCCTGAAAAGGTCACGACGTCTGAGAAATGTGAGAGTCACGTGTCACGTGAAGGAAGCACCCCCTCACTAGAAAAATAGCGAGCTACGTCCACTGACGTCTTATGCTGCGCCTACCAGCGTCTCGTCTACGATGCCTAGAGCTTGGCAAAGATTAAGACACACACAGAACCAGAACAGGAACCACAACAGTGAGTGACTAGTCAAGGTCATGCCCATCGGCACAAGTCCTAACGCCCCTGACCACATGTGCACACACTGACTCATTGCCTAGAGCCAGGCCTCTAGCTAGTATTCCCCTTTGTAAGACACTACGGTTGCACCGGGGCCCATGGAACTAGCTTAAAAATCGTCAACCGGGAACTGCCCTATCGTAAAGGCCGTCACGCTGTAATGTAACATAAGGCTATGACGAGTGGAGGCTCACAAGGCACAGACTTCAAAACATGAGTGCTAGAGCACAGATAGGCTAAATGAGCACTGTCGCACGTACTACAAAGCACCAAGGCAACACAGTAACTGCCAACAGACTCAGGACAGGGCAACTCGACCTGCTGACACAACGATCCTTGAGTCTCACGACTCAGAGTCAAGATCGTCACACAATGACAAAGACACGCCATCAATCGATCTAATCCTAAGTCAGAGGAAATGACTCACTCGGAAGAAATGACTCACAGAGACCTAAGGGAACACCAAGACCCTCAGCACACTAGACACGTAGACCTAGGTAAGACAATACCTCGACGCATCCAGAACCACTGTCTTGGGCTAGACATAGCCGCCGAGACACACAAGGTCACTTGTCAACCACTGGGTCACACCGGGTTGACCAGAACCTGACATCGACACATAGACGTGACATCATGCACAAACACTCCTGGCTATGTCATCATGGTCACAGCCCTCATAGGATATCAACGAATGTCCACGGGTCACGGGCAAACCACAAGGTCAAGCCAAGACACACAGAAATCGAAACAATGGGAAACGACACTCTGGGCACGCGATCCATCACTCGGCCGCTAGACAAACCAAGCAGTCAAGGAAGAGTCGCTACACAACCAGAGGCAAAGACACTGGCAGTCCTAGATTGAGTCGTTAAGGAACTATAGCAGTCAATGAGTAGATCGCACGTAGTCAACCTCGAACCTACTTATCTAGAGAGCCACCCAATAGACACACAGACACTAGCAGTCCAGAACAGAACTGCTAGAGATACTGCCCTAATCAACCAAATTGTCTGACACAAGTCAAACAGGACACACATACGGACAGACGGACACGGAACAAGCCATCACGGCCAACAGACAACACAACGGACACCACACACTGCACAGTCACCAATGGGCCGCTCAGTGAACTGGACAGTCCACAGGAGGCCGCCCAAGGATGCAAGACTAAACGGTCCACCCAAGGCCATTCAAGGGAACTAAACGGTCAGGGAAAAGTCGCTCAGACAGACAGAACGGTCTAGAGGGAGCCGCTCAAAGAGAACTGGACGGTCTATAGAAGGCCGCCCAATGAAGCTGAACAGTCTGACCAGGCTGCTCAAAAGGGGACTGAACGGTCCACTAAAGGCCACTCATAGGAACTAGGTGGTCTGATGGATGCCGCCCAACACGAACCGACCTATGACAGTACTCAATCAAAAGGCAGTCAAAATGGTCCAAGAATGGCTGCTCAAGAAGTGGCACAGTTAGAGGGAAATCACTCCACGAACCGCCAGAAAGCTGTTGACCCAAGGTCAACCATGCTAAGCGGTCAAGCCCTAGCCGCTCAACACAATAGGAAAACAGAACGGTTAGATGTTGGCCACTCAAGTGGACTGGATGGCTCATACCTGGCCACGCCATCCACTGGGCGGTCTGTCACGCGACCTCGCAGAGGCCCACCGACCTACACTAAACGGTCCAAAGCCACCCGCCCCATGCCCTAAGCGGTTTCTATTAAACCGTTCAGGCATCACAGTGCGAGATTCATGGGATCGGCTTGATCATGGCCTTTCCACGCCTCATTCGTCTCAAAATGAAGGGGATACAACCAGGATAGCGATATACAACACATAGACTCTGACGGGAGTCGAATTGGCTAAGAAACAGCAAGAAACAGGTGATTTCTCGAAATCGACCCAAATGGGATTCCGGGCTTCCCGGCCTCCTACCGGCCCTGAATGACCACCATTCGACACGAAATCAGCGGCAATGGAATGCTGACATTCGAGGGAGTCGATCAGTACCAACTGATCCAAAAACCATTGCCATTTTTTGGCGAAGCCTATGAACTCCCAAAAACTACGACTTTACCCAAACGAGCCTAAACTCAACCATTTTAGCACCGTTCGACGTGAAACTTGCGAGGGAATGTGCAGAAGAAGTAGGTGGTCCGTCTCCCTACCTCCATCGAAGAAACTACGCGCCAAAGCGACTAAACCATGCCGAAAACCACAATGCGAGCTCGACCATTGACTTTGAATCCACCGTTCGGGATCGTTCCAGAACCAGTCCGATCCTCGTCCCTTCGTGCAGCCGACCATCCCCACGCCGTCACCACCTCGCCCACGAGCCTCCTCCGTCTGCAGCTGGAGTCGGAAGGGTGAGAGAGGAGAGAAAATGGGAGAGGGAGAGGGACGTGTGCGAATGAGAAGGGAGGAGAGAGGAAAGGAAAGAAAAATTTTACTGAACCTTAGACTTAATCGTCCATATGCTTATGAGATTGACCACCCTTGACTTCTAAATGCTGTGAGCCGAGGGGGCCCAGCGTCAGGGAGCTGACGCTCCTTGTTCTTCCTCCCAGCCACTCGTGGATCGTGCTGAGCAAGATGCAGAGTTTGCCAGGATGGTCGCACGAGCCGAGGCGGCCGAGGCTGCACTCGCTGAGAGGGCAAGTAAATGATCATACTTTCCCAGTTGATTATGATTATGAAATGCAATTAACTGACCATGACACATGTACATGCAGACGACTGAGCTGACAGCGGTGCTAGGTGAGGTTACCCTACTCAAAGAGGAGATGGAGCGCAGCCGTCCAACGGACGCAGTAGAGACGGCGCTCCTCCGTGCGGAGCTGGAGTGACTTCGGGCTGGGGCTGCAGAGACGGAGTGCATCCAGGCAAAGTGGGACCAATCCCAGCTCCAGGTGGCAAGGCTGGAGGGTATTATGGAGGGCATGAGCTGGAGATCTGAGCGCAGCGGAGCTCCGAGCGGCACACATGGTGCGCATGGTACGCACAGCTCCTTTAGAGGATACTTCATGAGTTCCTCCGACTGCCGGAGGAATGAGGGAGAGGAGGAGGAGCGCCGATGGCACCGGGAGGAGGTGAGCACTGTGATGGCCCTGCCATCGAAGAGGCACGAGGGGACGGACGACAACGATGGCCCAGAGGGATAGACTTGATGTACCTTACGACTCATGTACATATGGATGCTATGATATGATAGTGATATGACATGTTTTTGGTTTTGCATATGAATGTGTGAATGAATGTGTATGCTTGACTTTAACTGACTAACAATGAATCCTATACTGACATGGGAGAGTGAGAAAGAGAGACGGAAAGCTTTGAGTGGAATTGGTGCAAAAAAGGACAAAATTAAGGCAGCAGGGATCCAAACGGTCGTCCAAACGACCGCGTGAATAACCAGACGATTTTATGATGGACCACTAAAGGTTGTTCGGCCAAGAGCCCAAAAGGGTAGTAAACAGTCCCCATTGGACCGCAGAGAAAAGAAACACGGTCCTTCATTTGACCATTGGCATTCCTAGGTTTTCTAAGTTTTAGGATTCTAGGTGATGTCCTACAATATAAGGACCCATAACCTTGTTATAATTCTAAGGACCCAACTTGGTGAGATTTGGGTAGAGACTTGGGTTAAGTTAACTATTTTATCGCGCGTTCTGCTGCCATTGCAAAAAGCCTACACGAGGTGGTATTAGAGGTGGTATCACGAATGTTCTTACTACTTGTTATCTCATTAATCGGGTTCCCTCCTCACTACTCTCTGGAGGCAATCCGTTTTCGTGTCTGTATCCCTCCATTGAACCCTTTCCTCTACCTCCTCGGATTTTTGGGTGTCTTTATTTTGTGCATGCTCTGGGACTAGGTCACGATAAGCTATCTCCTCGCGCCATTTGATGTGTCTTACTCGGGTATTCGCGCACTCAAAAAGACTATTGTTGTTTTGACCCGGTATCACGGCGCTGTTTTGTCACTGCTGATGTCACCTTCTTTGAAACCACATCTTATTTTTCGTCGTCTCCCGTGTCATCAGCACCTCCTTTATTGCCACTTCCTCCTTTGCTGCCTCCCCCGGATGACTCAGGACAGAGTGACGAATTTATGCCTGTTACGACGGACCCAACTCCAAAACCATTGCAAGTGTACCAACGGCGGCACTCTGGGACCAGGTCACGATAAGCTATCTCCCCGCGCCATTCGCTGCGTCTTTCTCAGGTATTCGCGCACTCAAAAAGGCTATCGTTGTTTTGACCCGATCTCACGGCGTTATTTTGTCACTGCTGATGTCACCTTCTTTGAAACCACATCTTATTTTTCGTCGTCTCCAGCGTCATCAGCACCTCCTTTATTGCCACTTCCTCCTTTGCCGCCTCCCCCGGATGACTCAGGACAGAGTGACGAATTTATGCCTGTTACGATGGACCCTACTCTAAAACCATTGCAAGTGTACCAACGGCGAAAAGTCCCAGAGGCACCGACTTCCCTGCCGCCACCGGCGCACTCGGTCGAAGATCTGACTCCTACTCCTCCTCCTCAGGATACGCCTTTGGATCTTCCAATTGCTCTCAGGAAAGGTAAACGTACTGCCTCGTCACCTTCTGGGGCACACGGGAGGCCATCTGCCTCCATCTATCAGCATAAGTTGTAAAGTCTTTGTCGGCATTCCTCTTTTCGACCACTAAGTCAGTAAAAGAATATTCCGAGCCGACCCGGTCTTGGAATCTCTAAATAAACTTCTCTTTAACAACTTTAAAACTCTCCGCCTCCTCCAGTGGCAGAGTATAAAACCTTTCCAACACAACCCCGTCCAACGATCAGCGAAAGAGATGCGCCATGAGGCGATCATCATGTTAGAATTGCGTCGACTCATACAAGAACTCCCTTATGTGAATAAAGGGGTTGCCACTCTCATTGTACTTTCGGTACGTGGGGAGCTCAGACTGAGGCGGGAAACATATATCACAAAAATTAGGAATGGGGATATCAGCAAGGGATTATGGGCTGACCCATTTATGGAGGAGGTCAATCTATTGCTGCATGGCAGCCCACTTATCAAGGAGTTCCCATTATCGGGAAGGAGGAGGCAGAACTGGAAGGGTGGACCTGACATATGGGGCCGTTGGATAGGCCGACAGAGGGGGAAGCCCATAAGAAGGATAATGGGCCAAGGATGGGCCCATGTCCACGTGGGCTAACTGGGTAGCCCTTAGTTGAAGATGAGAAAAATTGGCCGGGGCCACGAGAGCCTGCGATGGTAGGGAGGTGGTTCCATAAGGATCTGAATAAGAATACGAGGGGATCTGGGCCTTCCCCTTATCAAAAATCTGATAGGTCGAGCAAGAAGCTTGGCCCGCTTCCATATTAGGGAATCAGAGAGTCGGAGGATGGACATGAGTGAGGTCTATGGGTGCCATAGAAGCGGCCCCTAAACCACTAACCAGAGACGGAGAAGCGACAGTAGTAGACATGCCGTGGGGAGAAACTAAAGATGGGGCATCCTGGCCCTGTAAAGCCAGACAGAGGATGTGAAGCTGGTGAGGACACGCGCCACACTTTACGACGGAGTACACGGATCTCGCTGGCATCCCTTTGGCTCGGCGATCACTGGGCGGACTAGCAGAGTTATCTTCACTTATTTCATGCTTTGGGCCATATTGGGCCTTGGATTAGTAGTTATTTGCACTGTGAAGTGGAGGGGTAATGATGAAAGGCGATGGTGCGGGATTCGGTGGAATGGTAGGCAGTGTAGTGGAGGGAATGGTGGGTGGAGTGGTGGTCCAGGTGGTGGTAGGCCGAAGGATAGAAGGAACATAGGGGGCAGGGGTGTGGTGGAAGGCCAGTAGGTGTGCGGGAGTCTCATCATCAAATGACCACCCAACGTTAGGGTCTAGACGGTGGACTATATTGACTTGGGCCAGTGCCGGCGGCTATTGCTGTTGTTGAGGAGCGGGGGCATGCTCAGGCATGGGATTCTGATGAATCCTGAGGTCTTGCTGCTATTGTTGTTGTTGCGGAGGGGGGTGTTGTTGTTGTTACTGGAACTACTGTTGCTATGCTGCCTGCTGCGGCTTGGATTGTCTTCTTCTTTCCTTAATGTCCTCGATTAGTCTGTGCATCTGGGCCCAATCAATCCTGTGGCCCTCATGTAGATCGTACACTAAGTCTCTAAACTGATAACACCTCTCAATAGTATGCCCAGGTTGCCGATGGTATACACAATACCTAGACTGGTCGACAGCCAGATTCTAATTCTGACGTTCCGGAGGCAGTTGTATATTGCCAGTGTACATTAAAGCCAAAAAGATGTCTGAAAGGGTTTCTGGAAGCGGCGAGTAATTGGTTCTTTTCGGGGCAGGACAAGCAAAAGCATAGTTGGCTGGTGGTGGAATGTTATGGTACTGAGGCTGCTGGGGTAGCTGTTGTTGCGGTGGTGGTGGTGGTTGCTGTGACTGAGGTGCAAGGAATGAAGGTCGCGATGGTGGCGGAGAGGAGAACTGGGCATGGCGCTGTGGTTTTTGCTGGAAACGGGGTGGGGCGGATTGATTGACAGCCTGCACTTGCTCGTTCGTCTGGACTCCCTCGGTGATTGGGCCCTGGGATTTCTTGTAGGATTTGGACTTTTGGGCTTCGAACAAAGAATGGATGGGGGAGTCTTTAAACTAGGTCTGGATGAACCGGGCCCGGCTGTACAACTGGTGCATACTGGTGATATCATTTAACATTAAAATGTTCCGGAATGCCGGGGTGGAATTGGAAATGAGCAACTTGCATGCGGGCCCACTATGATCAAATACCTAGAGCAAGCCAGGGCTACGGCAAGGGAGTTCTCACACTTCGAGGTGGTTCACATCCTGCGAGAGAAAAATGCCCGAACAGACACTTTGTCACACCTAGCGTCGGCCACCGTGGTCTCCAACTCGAGATCTGTCCTGATAGAGGAATTATCGGCGCCAAGCATAGACGAGCCAGTGCTTCAGGTAAACGCCATCGACTATGAGCCCACATGGATGGATCCCCTTTTGGATTTCCTTCTCCGACAGCAACTCCCGAGTGACCGCGCCGAAGCGCGAAGAACGTGAGCAAGAGCGGCTCATTTCAAAATAGTAAAAGATAGACTGTACCGCCATTCCCTGTCAGTGCCACTGCTAAAATGCTTATTCCCCACGGAGGCCAACCAGGCCATTCAGGAGATCCACGAAGGACTTTGCGGAAGCCACGTAAGGGTGCGAGCACTCGCAAGGACATTGATCCCCCAAGGATACTGGCGGCCCGTTCTGTAGTGAGACTATCTTAACTACGTCCAAATGTGCTGCCAGTGCCAGAGGTTTTCTCACCTGCACCACCAACCAGCCATGCCGCTCCACGCACTATCAGAACCCCGTCCGTTCGCTCGTTGGGGGGTCGACATATTAGGCCCCTTCCCGAAGGCTCAAGGGAGGAAGAAATTCCTCATAGTCGCCATCGATTACTTCACCAAATGGGCCGAAGCCGAGTCATTGGGGAAAATCACGAGCGAGGTGGCTTGGAAGTTCGCACTACGGAGCGTCATTTGTCACTTTGGAATCCCCAGGGTTCTTACAACCGACAATGGCAGACAGTTCACAAGCACCACCTTCCAAGAAAAGTGTTCGGAGCTGGGAATTTGGAACCACTACACTTCAGTGGGACACCCCCAGGCTAACGGATTGGTGGAGAATGCCAACTGGACAGTCCATCACGACATCATGACCAGGTTAGACAAAGTAGCGGATTCATGGATAGATTCCCTCCCGAGCATCCTATGGGCCCACCGAACCACTACTAGAGCCGCCACCGGGGAAACACCCTTTCACCTCGCTTACGGCACGGAAAGAGCAGCCCAGCATCTGCGACCTCAGTCCAGTGCTGTGAAAGAAGAAGAAAGAGAGAAGAGAAGCCAAGAGAGGAGTGCAACCATCCTCATGTCCAGATCGTGCCAAGGAAGAGAGCAGATCGAACCGTGTTCAGATCGTTCCAAGTGATTCAAGAGCAACCTCTGAAGCCACCGTTTGGCTATCTCTGTTTCTTCACTCTATCTCTATGTCCAGTGTCTCATATCTGTAACCTCTTGTTTTCTTCACTACACTTGCAGTGTTTCTTGTTTTTATTTTGGTTCAGAGTTCGCGTGTTCTTCCGATTCCCTGGATAGGGGTCGGGTTCCCTCTGTGGATTCAGGGAAGATAGTCGAAGGTGTTCTCCAGTCTGTGGATATCCATCCTTGTCGGCTTTGTGTGTAGGAAGACAGTCGGAGGTGTTCTCCGATCTGTGGATAGCCATCCCTGTCGGCTTTGTGTGTAGGAAGACAATCGGAGGTCTGCTTGGGTCTGTGGATAGCCGTCCTTGCCAACTTTGTGTGTAGGAAGACAGACAGAGGGTTTTCTCTATTCTGTGATTTGGGATGTGTCCCTAGTCAAGCTGTGAGTCAGCAGGAAAGCCTCACCGGGTTTGGTGAGGGGTGGATGTAGGTTGCGGGGTTACAACCGAACCACCTTAAAAATCCTGTGCAGTGGGTTGTATGTTTGTGTGATTGATCCATCTCCTCTACCTCACATTCACAGGTTCGTGTGCTTGCTTTAACATATGCAATATTGGCTATTTCCATTGCACACTCTTGCCTTCAGATCCACACTATCTGTTTTATCTTTATACCATTTAGTCTTCCAACTACTTGCATTTCCCTTGTTGTCTGCTGCATTCTTGCACTCAGGTATTCGGGAGTATACTCAGGCCAAGGGTGTTTTACCTCGTTCACACCCGCACACACCTTTGGTTGACCTCTAAAGTATACACACTAAAGCTGGTATATCCATATTCCATAAAGTGTGTTTTTGATCCTGTTGCCTTCTCGTTTGTCCTGTTCTGAGAAGAGATGTTGCCCTCACTGCTTGATGCATCGACCCCTCACATAGCCACGTACCACGTGGGCTGAAAATTTTCACGCCAAGGCTAGAGGGCGCTCTCACATGATCTTCTTAAGGTCTCACTAGCCCAGACATATTTCAGACTTTCGGATCCATTTGTCAGGCAAGGTAGTTTGAATTTTCATCCTTAATCACCCATTATGCCTTTATCCCCTTAAGTCTGTCTCTAGTACTTCTGTATTGAAGATTAGAACAGGTTGCATCGACGTGCCTTCTTGCTATGTCGATGCAGTGTAGCTAAGGAGCTCTTCAGGCAGTTGGCTTCGAATGCATGGCACCTTGGTGCGTCAATGCAATGCTTGGATGCTTCGATGTTGTTGACTTCCAATTGTTGGTTCCAGGCTGAGTGCGTCGATGGACTCCTCATATGCGTTGGTGTAGTGTGAAGGTAGAACCCTTGGCCAAAAGGCTTCGAATGTTGACTTTTGACTTTGTGTGTTGAGGAAGCTCCTTGATGCTTTGACGTGGTGTGATTTGAGAGCCAGTTTTGGACTTGATGTGTCGGTGCAGCACTTTGGAAGTCGCTTCAGTAGGCAAGGCTACGTTGATGCACTACATTGATGCATCGGTGCACCAATGCAGACAAGCTTCTGGAAATCTTTTGTGTCCATGACTGCACCGATGCACAACATTGTTGCTTCGACCTCCTTATGGCAAACAAAAGACCTGTTCTCTTGACTTCTCTTTTGAAATTCTCAAGGCATTAATGCTATAGACTGATATGTGCATGACTTCATGATTGTTGCTTAGCATCCTTGAACTTATGGCTTTAAGCCAAACACCAGCTGCCAATTTCCTTCCATCTTTCTCTCATTTATCATCTTGACTATGTCAACTCTGCATCTTGGGATTTGCCTTGGTTTTATCAACTTTTTGGCCTATAGAACTTAGGTACCCGCAGATATGTGGCTGCAACCTTTGAATGAGCTCTTACCTGGCTAACCATTTCTACAGACTTGCCTTCAACTGCTTGCATAGAGTTTGCTTGAACTTCTAAATTATAGATTTGTGATTTTTAAACATCTGGTTTTCTGAACCTTAAAATTCTGAACCTTAGAATTCTAAACCTTAACAGAAGTCTGTCTGTCATAGGTCCTTGTTTAGGGTGGTGTCTGTCTGTCGTTGGTTGTTCGGATTGGTCGGTTTAGGTGACTGGCTGTGGTCTTTTCCTAGACTACGGTGGTACCCTAATGACTCAATCTAGAAGCTACCATTGTCCATGTCTCTGGATGCGTCACAGTTGTCTCTTGACTATTGGGTTTCCCCTAGCGGTTGATTGACAAGTTGCTTTGCCCAGAGTGTTGTCATCTCCCGCTGCTTGTGTTCCTGTTGGTTCTGCTTGCTTGTGTTTTTGTGGTGGTAGATGTGTTAGTGTATCGGTGTCGTGTCTGGCTCCGGTCAACCTGGGCTTACCTAGTGGTTGACAGGAAGTCTTGTTGTGTCTCGACAGTCTTGTCCAATTCGAGACATTGGTTCTGGATGCTTTGAGGTACCATTCTACCTTGGTTTACGTATCCAGGCGTGCTGAGGGTTCTTGGTGTCCCCTCAGGTCTCTGTGTGTCGTTTTCTTTCGGAGCGTCGTTTTCTTGGCTTAGGATTAGACCGATTGGCGGCTTGTTCCGCTATGTGCGACGATCCCGACTCAGAGTCATAAGACTCAAGGACCGTTGTAGATGTAGGTCTAGTTGCCTTGTCCTGAGCATGTCGGCAGTCTCCTATGCTACCTTTGGTGCTTCCAAGTGCGTATTTCAAGGCACTCTTGCCTGTATGTACTTCGACACTTGTGTTTTGGAGTCCGTGTCGTGTGAGCCTTCACTAGTCGTAGCCTTAGGGCACGTTTTGGCGTGGCGGCTTTTACAGCGGGGCACTTCCGGTTCACGATTTTTAAGCTAGTCTCCGTCAGCTCCCACAGTTACTATTGCGTCCACGGGGGGAGAAAACTAGCTAGAGACCTGGCTTAGGCAAAAGCCAGTGTGTGCACATGTGGTCAGGGGCTTTCGACTGATGTTGATGGGCATTCCCCTGTCTAGTCACTCACGACTTGGTTACTGTTCTGGTTCTGACAGTGTCTTAGTCTCTGCCTGGCTGTGGGTATTGAAGACGAGACGCTAGTAGGCGCAGCATAAGACGTCAGTGGACGCAGCTGGCTGTTCTTCTAGTTTCTCTCATCTCTATCTTCTCTTATGAGCATGTATTGAAAGTTGGGTGTTCATTGTATATCTTGTCGTTCTTTAAACTGAGAATACTTGTGTGTGTGGGCGGAGTTGTATCTCCGCGTGTGGTTTTATTGTGGGGAAACTTTCCCCGTGTGTAGTTGTGTGTGGACAGAGCTTCGACTCCGTGTGGTTGTCATGTTTGGGGAACGTACCCCGATTATATGTGTGTGTGCTACAGTGACAGCGTGTTGAGGCAAGGCCTCGTGCCATCGTGCGTGTATTGCTGCGGAAGCAGCGTGTGTGTGATTGGGGTTCGTCCCTGTGTTGCTACGAAAGTAGCGTGGAGTGAAGCCTCACCCGGTTGGGTGAGGGGTGGACTTAGGGAGCCTGTCGTGGTCCCGAACCACCTTAAAACCTTGTGCCGTATGTGATTGCCTATGTGATTGTCATTTCTTCTATCTCCCTTCATAGGTACATTATATAGATTTTTAATTCACTACACTGTCACACACTGCTACCTTTGTTATCTGTTTTGTGCGTAATTCTCTTGATTAGTTACATTATCCATCTGTGTGAGATCGAAAAGTTTGAGAGAACGTCTTAATCTCACTTGAAGTTTTTGTTAATATACGTTAACTATTTAATTCTGTTGTGTTAAGTAAAGAAAGTTTTTAAAATTTGCCATCTCGGAAAGGGGACAATTCAACCCTTTTTCTTATCCGCCATCTCTCTGAGCCAACATAAGCTATATGTGCGTCAACCTTAACATCAGACTTCACTACACGTGCATCGACCTTACATGGGCCTATCCCCAATGTGCACAGACCTATCCAGAGTCTAAGCTATATGTCCATTGACATATCTAGGGTCTAAGCTATATGTGCATAGGCGTGTCCAGAGGCTTTAAACTCTGGTAGAGACTTAGGAAACTCATGGAAGTCCTAAACTTGATGGAAACAAAATTAAAAATGAACATGGTGGTCATCCCCCACTTGCCCTTAGTCCCTCTTTATAGTGTGACGACCCAGACTCCGGATACCGGGTAAACCAGATACCACTTGGACCCTGTGAAGCCTCCCAAGAGTGGCACCCCTCTCTCTTTCTCTCATTCTCTCTTCCTCACTCTCTCTCTTCTCACACTCTCCCTTTCTCTCCCTCTCTTCTACGGCGGTCGACAGAGGTGGACGGGGGCGAGGCGGTGAGGTTCGTGGGGCGAGGGACAACGGGGACGGGTTGAGGGACGAGGCGGTGGTGAGCTCGACCGTGAGTGCGGGTGCCCGGTGAGGGCTTCACGGTATTTTTACGATGGATCGACATCCTCGGCGCGCGGAATCTTTGGTGGAGGTAGGGGGATGGTTCCCTAACCTACGCACTTTCTTTTCCCACGTTTTATAGGTTGAGGTGAGGCCGAGAGTGGGTTTATTTCGCGTTAGGGTCAAAATTACATGTTTGGGGTGAGTGGCAGTTTTCGGTCGATTCGAGGCCCGATCATGGTTTGAGTTGGGTTTTTGGGTTGTGGGAATGTCCGGGGATGAATTCCCCTTGTTTTTGATGCAGGATGACTGCGAGACTCGACTCGAAACTGGGACTCTAAGTGATGACGCGACTCTTTGGGATGATGCGACCAGCAATGACACGCAAGACTCGACACCTAACCAGGTTTCTAAAGAGGCGATCGTGCCCCAAATAGAAGTACTCACTCACAGTCGTCCTCAGCTAGGGAAACGTGTCGATCGGCACGGTTGAGTAGCTGACTTTGAGTCTGGGGTGGTGTGGACGTGTAAAATTACACGTCCATATGCCCTGTCCAGTCTAGCATCAACAAAAAATTCAAATGAAGAAACCGCAGAGGAGATGGGCCATCCGGACTCTCCAAATATGCACATGCTGCCGTGAAGCTGCCTCCGGAGTCACGACAGCAAAAAGAAATCAACTACCAGGAGGCTCACAGCCTGTGGACCCCGAAGAGAACTATGTGGACCATTAATCGGGATCGAAATAGGACCAAGTTTATCTCAACGGCACACTCAACTGGGGTAGCCCTTTAGCGGCACACCCAGCTCGTGCCCCTTCAGCGGCACGACTCAACGTCACCCTCCAGCGGCACGCCCTATCGCCCTCCAGCAGCACGCCCCCATGGTGCTCAATGGCACAACTGGCGGGTATTCCCCGGCATGCCTCCTGGGTGCCTTTGGCGGCACACCCCCCGCGAAGCTCCAGCGGCATGCCACCTCAACGGCACGCTCACAAGCCTTCGCCGACACACCCTCGGTGTGGCTTCCGTGGTACGCCCACGCCAAGGCCTTCACCGGCACACCCGGTTGGGTGTTTTCACTAGCACACGCCTAGGTTAATACCTTCCTCGGCACATCCAACTGGGTGTTTTCACCGGCACACCCTTGTGTGTCCATTCAGCGGCACGCCCAGGGTGGCCTTCCATCGGTGCCATCCCTTCAGCAGCACGCTGGTTGTGGCATCCCACGGCACGCCCAAGCATTCTCTTCATTGGCACACCTGGGCTGGCCCTTCGATGGCACTCCTGCAAGCTCTTCCAGGGGCACGCTTGGGCAGCTACTCAGTGGCACGGCAGGCCATCTCCTCAGTGGCACACCTTGGTTCCCCCTCTACCTGGCACATCTGACAGAATGATGTGATGCCCATCCCCTAGGTATCTTTGGCGCGCAGTGAACCAACTGAGCTGTTGACCGGAGGAGAAGGCACGCAGGCTACTCCCCCTACCACAAAGGACAACGGGTCAAATCTCTATTCAATGCCTCTAGCCACAGGTGCTTCCCACATTCGAATGATCCCACCATTGGGGTATAAAAACCACTCCCTTCGCTGCAAACAAAGGGGAGAGGGAGAACAAACAGATACACAACACACACAGATAGAGAGGAAGAGAAGAAGAGGAAGAGAAGAAGAAGAAGAAGAGAAGAAGAAGAGAGCCCCGCCATGAGGTTCCTCTCCGACAACCACCCAAAGAGAGAGTAAGAGAGAGAGAGAGAGAGAGAGGTGTAATAGGGGGAGTGGGGAAGAGTGGGGAGCTGTCACCCCTACTCAACCCCAGCTCCTCCCTTTTCTTCTTCTCCTTTCTTTTCTTCCCCCTCCCATCATTGTAATTTCCAATCCATGGTTTTGAAATGTGCATGGCCCTTTGTGGCCATTTTTGTGAATAAAAAAAATTCCTGCTCTTTGAGTTTCCCCACTGTCTCCGTGTGTTTGAGCCCCTGTATGTGTGTGTTTGGGTTCTTCTTCCTTCGGTGGTTTCCTCCCTTCCCCTGTTGAACATGTCTCGTCCTTGACATTGCCGGCCCTCCCATTGGGTTCGTTGACCCCTCTACTCCACCTCTCCTTTGGACTGGTTGAAGCCCTTCCCCCTTAAGCCGATCAAGCCAAAAGCCCTGGACTCTTCCCCTCTCCAGGTCCAATCCACCTAGCTAACCCTCAGCCTTCACTCCCCAGAGCTGATCCCCAGCCCGGTGCATTCCAGTCTTCTGGCCCGGTGCAGTCTCCCCCGCCCTCAGCGGCACCCCCCCTGAGCCAACCTCTCACCGAGACACCCCTTCAGTGGCACATCCTGGAGCTGCCCTTCCCCGACACGCTCTCTACCTCCGTGAAATCCCTTCGCCGGCATGCCCGCCCGTGGCTCTTCCCCAGCACGCCCGAGGTGCCCTTCACCGGTATGCCCCTCGGCTTTCCCCTGACACACCCATGCCACTCTCCACCCGGTGCACCCTCAGCCCCTCAAGGCCTTCCCCGACACAGCCCCGCAGTGACACACACCGGCCTCCCTTAGCCCAGCACACCTCTCCAGCCCCTTTAGACTCCCTTGCCAGCACACTAGTCTCCAGTCCCTTTTATTGCCCAGTGCACCTTATCCAGTCTCAGAGGTGCCTCCCACTCATCATTTCCTCTGGGTTTTCTGAAGTCTTATCAATGTGTTGCCGCTCTCGGGTGCCCACCTCCGATTGTCGGGTTCCGCCACTGCATGTGGGCGCATTCCCTGTATCTCCCTTACACTCAGGTCAAGGGGAGATGTTGTCAAAATTTTGTTAAAAAAGATAATAACAAATTAAAGGGCAAAAGTGAGAAACAAACAAATGGAATAAATGATGGCAAAAGGGCCTCAATCAGAGCGAAGGAACTGCATTTAACATGAAGAGAATAGGACCGAATGACAACTAAGCAACCCGAACACCCATCCTGCACAAAAGAATGAGGGGAAGATACTTAAGAGAAGGGAAGAGAAAAACCATGCAGACTGCACAAAATTAAAAAGGAAGAAATGAAAGGCCTTAAGAAAATAGAAGAGGACTGGGCCTCTCACAATCCTTCACCGGTGTGGGTACAGTAGAACCAACAAGCAGTAATAAATACACGGAAAAGTCATCTAAACTACCCGTACCGCACGAACCAACCTCAGTGTGTCCAAACACGAGTCCACACCTGCTAGGAGACAGGAGCTCTACTCACTAGAAGAACGACCGGATGCGTCCCCTGACGTCTTACACCACGTCACAAGTGTCTCCCTACACGCCCCAGGCGGACATTGAGACACGCAACAAGTACCACGAATAAGGACTAGCTATGGTCGCGCTCGTTAGCGCGTGTCCTGAGCCCCCAACTACGTGTGCACACACAGACCATCTGTTTTAGGTCAGGTCCTCTAGCTGGTTTCCCCCCCAGCTAGACTCGGGTTGCAAAGACAAGGGGCCCTACGGTAAACTAGCCTAAAAATCGTCTCTCACTGAGTCACGCTCTCCACCACTCCCGAGTGGGTCTGCACCCGCGTGCGCAGGAAAGCTACAATTAGTGAAGAGGTCACTGAAGGAGTAGACTCTCTAGTCAGCAGAAACGACGTCTGAACTAGACAAGGTACAAGGACTGCTCCTCGTACCGACACTGACTCATGGTAACAAGTCGAGAACACCACCTCTCAGGACCCCACGGCACCCTAACGCATGGCCCCCACATGATGCCCAGCATCAGTCAGGCCACGGGTCAGCATGTGGATCGAGGTTTCCTTACCCAGGACTCCAATCGGCAAGGGAAGAACCACTGATCAAACATCACATAGTAAATGGTCCATCTTGGGTCGTTCCTGGGTAAATAGTCGGTCGATGGACCGCCTCAGAAGTTGAGATGGTTCTCAACAGCCCGTTTGACAAACTGGATGGTCTCCAACAAACCGCCCCTCAATAGATGTACACGGTCTGCCTTGGACCGTGTAATACGTGAACGGTCCCTCTTGGGACCACCCCAAACTGTAAACGGTCTCCCATGAGACCGCCCAACCTCTGGACTAAATGGGAAACCAAACGGTCGTCCTCTGATCGTTCGAGACCTAAATGGTCCAACTATAGGCCGCTTGAGGAGCTAAGCGGTCCCCCTTGGGGCCGCTAAGCCACCCAACGGCACGGAAAGCAAAATTTTACCTAAATTTCCCTGCATTTCATTCATTCTTATTTTTTGTATTTTTATTGTGGAGGAGTGGACCATTGAAGGGCCAAGAAAGGGGTGTACCGGCGAAGCCTGGCTGAACGCTGGGAGAGTACACCGATGAGGGCATCAAAAGGTGTACTGGGGAGAAGCAGGGCAGGAGTACCAATGAGTGAATGGGTGAGGCATGCCGGTGAAAGGCCACCACAGGGTGTACCGACGAAGAGCTGAGAAAGGTGCACCGGTAAAGACATGACAAGTGTACCGACGAAGGGCATTGGGATCGTGCCGGAGAAGGCTGGGGTTAGGCGTGCCGACAAAGGCACTGAAAGAGTGCACCGGTGAGGGTAGGAAGGGTGTACTGGTGAAGGATCAAGGATAGGTGTGCCAGGGAAGGTCTCCAAGGCCTGTATCGGCGAAGGGCTAAAAAGGGTGCACCGGTGAAGGCTTAGGGAGTGTACCGGCGAAGAACAAGGTCCGTGCAAGTTTTAGTTGGGCTGGATAAGGGGTTAAGGTCTGTGCATGTCTTGGCGGGGTCCGTGCATGTTCTGGGACGAAGTCCATGCAGATTGGGGCAAGTCCGTGCAGGTTTTTTGGATGCAAAGTGCATGCGAAGTCCGTGCAGGTTTTCGGCAAAAGAACAAAGTCCATGCAAGTTTTCAAGCAAGTCCGTGCATGTGCATGGGGTTAAGGGACGAAGTCCATGTAGGTTTTGGGCAAGGTCCATGCGTATGTGCAAGCAAAGTCCATGCATGTTTAGGTGAAGTCCATACATATGGGACAAAGTCCAGGCGTGTTTGGACGAAGTCCATGCAGGTTTTGGGCAAGGTCCGTGCATATACACGGGGTTGAGGAACAAGGTCCGTGCACATTGTGCACGGGGTTGAAGAACAAAATCCGTACACGTTGTGCACGGGGTTGAAGAACAAAGTCCGTGCACGTTGTGCACAGGGTTGAAGAGCAATGTCCGTGCATGTTGTGCACGGGGTTGAAGAACAAAGTCTGTGCATGTTATGCACGGGGTTGAAGAACAATGTCTGTGCATGTTATGCACGGGGTTGAAGAACAAAATCCCCCCCCCCCCCCCCCCCCCCCCCCCCCCCCCCCCCCCCCCCGCCGGGAAGTTTTAGGTGTGCTGGTTGGGGTTTCTTCTAGGAGTCGAGGCCATGTCTTCCGCCTGGGGGCTTCCTTATCGGATATCGGACCACCAGGCGAGTTCTCGTCCTGATCGGGCGAGGTATGGGTTTGTTTGGACTTCCCATTTTTGACTTGCACTTGAATGCGTAGACGCGGGTGTCGCATGATCATCATCGTCATTTTTTGACGTCCACAAATGCCCACCACTCGCGGGTGGCACAAGCGAGGGACGAGTGCGTGGGGCCCAAGAGTGTAGAGTTCTTTGAGAAGCTATCTGCCTTTCCGGGCTAGTGAAATGTTGGTCTGATGCTTATTCGCGGGAGAGCGCTCACTCCTTCAATGAAGGGATGAGGGAACCGCTCCATCGCGTGCACACGTGGACCAAGATTCTGTTTGTTCATCGACTAGGACAGAAGGTCCGAGCCGAAGCCAGTGAGGAGTTCTTTTGTTCATGGACTTGGACGAAAGGTCCGAGCCGAAGCAAGTGAGTTCTTTTTGTTCATCGACTTGGATGGAAGGTCCAAGCTGAAGTAAGGGGGTTCTTTTTGTTCATCGATTTGGATGGAAGGTCTGAGCCGAAGCAAAGGAGGTTTCTTTTTATTCATTGACTTGGACGGAAGGTCCGAGCCGAAGATTAATTCACCGGTGGGACTGGAGATTGCAATGTTAGGGTGGTTTATTCATTCGCACGGGGTTAATGCCAAAGCAAAGGTCTTTTGTTCATGGCTTCAGACATAAGGTCTGGGCCATTGGCTTATTCATCGGTGCCGACAGGGAGTCGGGGACCGACGTGGTTTATTCATTGACATAGGGTTAGTGCCAAAGCAAGGGTCTTTTCGTTCATGGCTTCAGACGTAAGGTCTGGGCCACTGGTTTGTTCATCGGTGCCGACAAGGAGTCAGAGACCGACGTGGTTTATTCATTGACACGGGGTTAGTGCCAAAGCAAAGGTCTTTTCGTTCATGGCTTCAGACGGAAGGTCTGGGCCACTGGTTTGTTCATCGGTGCCGACAGGGAGGACTGCAGCTTTATATTCATATCCCTGCCATACAGGGCTGGTCCAGGTCTTAGTTGAGAGATTCAACCGGCGCTGGAACACGTTCATGACTGCCGAGGGGGAGACTTCACTGGACCTGTGGGCTTTCCACAGGATTTCTGGTCTCCCTATTTGAGGACAGCCATACGAGAAATTATGCCTGGATGATATGCACCTGAGTGCTTCGGATGGAGCAGGTCGATATCCCCTGCCATACTACTTCAGATACTTGATGAAGACTTGGAGGGACTTGGTCCTCGTGGGCAAGGAGAGAGCCGCACGAACGCCGAGAGTGACCTTGAATGCATGGGTCACCCACTTCTACAGCGGCCTGTACTGTTTCTACGAGGAGTTTGCTTCCTCGGGCATGACTTGGGAGCAGTGCTGAGAGGTCAAGCTCCGATTTGCTTCACATCCTCGTCACATACCACCCCTAACACGTGGGTGAAATTCGAGGGGGCTACTGCCGCTGACGTACTTAGCAGCCTATCTGGCCTACTGGCTGGGCAGCTTCGTGATCCCTCATGGAGAGGAGGGGATTCTGCGGGCGGAGGTGATCTACCCAGCTTGTTTGATGGCCTGCGGTCGCAGGGTTGCTATTGCTCCGACCGCGCTGGCAAATATCTACTATTACCTTGGGGCCCTGACTTCACACTCATCTCCTAGAGATAAGCACATTTTGATGCCCACCCATTATCTAAGTGCGTGGGTCAGCTTGTTATTGCCAGAGTTGTCACAGAGGACGCCAGTGGACAATCCAGCTGCACCGCTGATCTTTGTTTTTGCTGGTCATCCGGACCAAGATGCAGTTTTGCAGCTTGCCAGCGCCTGTCGTACTCTATCTTTCCTCCATACTAGGAGGGATGAGAGTCTGGAGTTTGATCACAGCTCTCGTTCGTATCGTCCTTACTCGAAGCGGCAGGGTGACAGATTTGTCTGCAGGTTGTCTTCCTGGGCTCTGCCTTCTCTCCATGCACTGGCCGATTGGGTTGTCTGCATACGGCCGGAAGTTTTGGTTTACCGCCGTTCTAGCATGGCAGTACTTGAGCCATATTACCCACATCGATCACGGGGATGGGCAAACCATTACATGCACTACCCTCGCGCAGGAGGGGGGAACAAGGGGAGGGGAAACCAAACTGCCGATCTACGCTTGCTTGTTCCGTAGCGTACGCCTGGCTCCGATGTCCAATCGTGGTGCTGTCAATGCCTGGACAAAGCCTGGGGGATGCCGAAGGACGCCTAAAAGTTTGACATCGAGCCGATGTCACTGGAAGGTGGAGGAGGTCACAGCCGATGGCCTGCGTAGTTCTACCTCATAGGATTGGATGGCGCAGTCGTGATGCATCGACAGGTACGCTCGCTGTAGAACTCCAAAGTGACGGGACCAACTCATGGGCATAGCAGACAGAGAGCACTATGAACCCTCAAAAGTTGGCGGCCGTCAGATCACCTCACCGGTCGTGGTCGCCAAAATGGTCGGCGTCAGGTTCCTGGGCGAACAGCAGGATAGGTCGACGAAGGACATGGTGGAATCTTTTGTGCTGAAGTCAAAATGAGACGAAACCACTTGAGTTGGCTTCGTATAATCAAAAGTCACAACTTTTTAGAAGACTTCTCAGCCTGAAACTGAGTGGAGGATGGAGTATTGGGGCCGACTATGTGGTAGTCTGTCCTGGGTGAACAGAGAGTTCCTGATCTGGCATGATCAAGGAAAAATGGACAACCTGGGTGGAGGCATTGTCAAAAGAAGGCGAGACCACCTCTGGTTCGTCGGTGCCTCGAAGAGGAAGAACTCTCATGAAGGGAGTTCTGGCTGATTCACACAGGGGAAGTCGGTGTCGATGTTGCCAAGTGGCACTCAGAAACAAGTGCTGTTCGGGTGCAGTTGCACGGAAACGCCTGTCGCGGTTGATGCTGTTGACGAAAGGAGACGGGACCACTTCTGGAGTGTCGCAGACTCGAAGGAGGATGACTTTACAGAAGACACCTCGAGCTGAATCTTGCCGTGGATGCTGCTAGAAGGTCTGCTAAGTGAACCTCCGATGCTGACTGGTAGCAGATTGTAGCAGATCGAAGCTTCTCACTCCACTGGGAAAGGAGCAACGACAGGGTGACTCCGGGGATTGCTGTGGGTGCACTGAGCAGAATAATGCTTAACATAATTAATGCGAGAAATAAACAGTTATATAATTTAACAATTACATAGTCCATAATTTATATGTCCATACATAAGTGCGGTAAATTTAAAAAGGGTACAAGACCACGGGGCATACCCCGTCTCTAGCAAACTAGTGTTAAGCCTAATTGTCAGTTCCATGGGAAGCCTCAGAACACAATGTGCTATCCGTGCCTCACCTGGAAACAAAAACGGGGTAAGCCTCGTCTCGTCGGCTCAGTAGGGGCCCCGCAGATCCCCACCTCACAATGATAAGTACACGGTGCAAGAAATAACAATTCGGAACAATAAATATAACAAAATGAATAGCAATTAACAATCAAAGGGAAGTAACCTTGTCACACATGTACCATAGCTATTCATAGTAAACCACGAGTCGATGCCGTACAATAGGATATCCTCGGCCACCCAAACACTAAGCCACAATGGTAAGAAACTAGGGTTGCTACACTCAAGTTATAGGAGCACCATCCACTAGAAGCAAGGTCAGATGCATCCACTTATGACTTAGTCTACAGCCTTAGGTGTCTCCCTATACGCCCCAGGCGGAAACTGAGACACACCGTACACAAAACACACAACAAGGATCTAGTCGGGGTCGTACTCGTCATCACGCATCCAAAGTTCCCGACCATGTGTGCACACATTAACTGACTACACTACGTCAGGCCCTCTAGCTGGTTTTCCTCTCGGCCTAAACTTGATCTACCATAGTAGGAGGCCCTACAGAAACCAGCCCCAAACCGTCTCTCTTGGGTCTAGCTCTCCACTACTCCCATGTGGGTCGACACACACGTGCCCAAGAAAGCTATGACTAGTGAGAAAAGGTCCCTCCAAGTAAGGACCCGCTATGAAACTACTGACGTGTCATCGATTGTGGACACACACTCGTCGCACGGAACACGAGTTTAAACACGCAAAGCACAAGGCCACCGAGGTTGCCATGTCAAAAAATCATAAACTATTCTCATTTCCCCTCCATGGGGTGTACCCATATGTTTTAAACCAAGTCATCGGGCGTCCCACCATGAGACGGCCCTTGCGGGGTTTACCCACTTAGACGTGTTTGGTAACCTCTCCCCTAATTTTTAGGATAAAGTTTCACCCATTGAAAAGTTTCCTCAAAATAAAAATAAGGGTCGACCAATTTTTTTTAAAGAAGATCTCGCGACCCTCTCCTCCCTCTCCCATCCCTCTCCTCGGTGGTCCCTCTCTCTCCCTCTCTACTAGTCCCCCCTCCCGACGGCGCTTGGCCCCCCCTCTCTCTCTCCTCTCCTGACGGTTCCTCCCCCTCCCGACGCTCCCTCTCTCTCCCGACACTCTCTCTCCAGGCCGGTGGTGCCCGATCGCTGCAGTGTAGGGCCGGCTCGTGGAGGCCGCAGGCGACGCCGGTGGTGCGTTTGACGGTGGCGGCGCTGGCGTGTGGGGGCCGACTAGTGGCCAGCTGCGACTGGTCCTCTCAGGTGGTCGCAGGCGTGTGAAGCCGGAGGAGTGGGGGAGGACGACAGGGAACAACGGCAGCAATGGAGGGCGTGGGCCACGGGTCGACCTAAGCCACTGCTGGTGGCCGACAGATGGTTGTCGGAGAGGGGTGGGGAGGCCGGGGATGACAGGCTCGGCGGGTGCAGCCTAGGCTTGCCGGTGGGTGGCCACGGGTGACGCAGAACAACGCAGGCGAGGGCGACCCTGGCCCTCATGACGTTGGTGCTGGTTACAGTGGCAGCCAGGGACCGCGACGCAAGCCATTGCCGTGGGACGCGGGCGCCGGGATTGACGTGGGCGGGCTGGCTTGGCGACGGCGGGGTCGCAAGGGATCCGGTGGTGCCTTGATGCTGCATCGATGGTGGGGGTCTCCGATGACTGGCGTTCGCGTGAGAACTGTGCACGGAGGGGAGGGAAGGCTCCCGTTGCGGCATGGTTCACCGTGAAGAAAGAAGGATGGGGAAGATGAACAGTGGTTGGGGAAAACTTCCGTAAACAAAAGAAAATAAATGAGTAGTGCTAGCCATTGAGATGTGAAAGTGTGGTTCACGTCGACTTAATAAAAGAAAAAAAATTATCTACCAAACATATATATACAATTTTTAAAAATTATGTAATTTTTACCAAACAAATAGTGAACAGTTTACATTACTAAGCGAGAGATGGTCATGACGCTCTCCTCCGTGACCCCACATCGCAAGAAGTACTCATCGAAATCAGCGATGTACTCCACCACGATCCGATCCCCCTGACTAAGACTCTGCCACCGATCAATAAGCCGCTGTCGATATGAGGCAGGGAGATATTTCTGCCTGAGCTTGGCCTTCATATCATCCCAAGTCTCAATCTGGGGCTGATGTTGCTGCATCAACAGGCTCTCCACGTTGATCCAGTAGGTTTGTGCCTGGCCAAGCAGCTTCATCTTGGCATATCGGACTCTCCGATGGTCTGTCATTTTGAACCACTCAAAATAATGGTCCATAGCAGCCTCCCAATCAAGGTAAACCTTGGGTTCCATTGACCCATCAAAGGTGGGAGGATCCGCTCACGCGGATCTAAGAACATGCTCATCCTCCTCATCCCTATTGGGCCTGTACCCATGCCTGGTGGGACCGTACCATTCTAACTCGTTATCGGACCCTAAATCCTCACACTCCTAAACACGGTGCCTCCGGTCATCGGCCCTAGGGGGTACGGGCTGAGGGGCAGGGCCAAGTGGGCCTTGGGCTTGCCCAGGGGCATCCTCCTGCTGTGCTCTACCCAGGTTGGGCCGCCCAACAAGACCTTGGATGGCCCGATCGAAAGCCTCCATCCGATCCTCCATTGCCTTCATCCGGCCCTCCATAAGCGCAGTGTGGTCTCTCAAGCTCTTATCAGACCGATCCATCCGCTCCATGAGAGTATGCAATATATCATGGAGGGAAAAATCATGAGGGGTAGAGTTCCTAGGGTCAGCCATCGGGGCGGGGAGTTGGTAGTCGGTACCACGCCGAGTGGGCATGCAAAACTCTATGGGGACACGAGAGGCTAAAACTCTAACTAGACACGAACCTAAAATAATGATGCAAGGGGTAGAATGTGGACTCTAATGCACCTAACACGACCAAAGGGACTCAAATGCACCTTGGATAACCTATGGCTCTAATACCAAATTTGATGCAGGATGCTATGTGAACTAGGATGCTACGTGAAGACGCGACTACTGGGACAACTAAACCAGCAGCGACACGATATGTCGCCAACACCAAGTTCGACAGCTCGGGAGATGAGGGAGAGGAAATTATAATTCCACTCCCAGCCAGGACCAGTATCCCAGTTCCAGCACCTGACGAGGCTCCCTCGTCTGTCCACGAGGATGTTGAGACGGATGAGACCCCTGCGGCCTCCCAGCCAATTGAAGAACTTATTTCGCCGTACACCCCCCATGAGGAGGGTCCCCAGAACGAAGGCCGTGAGGCATCAGTGGCGTTGGTAGACAACTCCGACCAAGCCTCCGGGAGGCCAACCGACAGCTACCAGTCCAACATGGATGGCCCAGGACAACCTCTGTCCAGACCCAGTAGCGACGGCCTTCCAGTCCCATTCGCTTCAACTGTTGGCTCCGAAGACCCACGATTGTACGAAGCCGACACCGACAATGAAGACTTTATCGACTTTCAGCCTGCACCTCCTGAGCTGGAGGATGGTGCCCAGGCGACCGTCGATGAACTTGTCGAAGTCAATCTGGGCGAAGATAAAGCCCCTCAGCCAACATTCCTCAGTGCTCTCCTCACTGAAGTAGAGAAACAGGACTACAAGCAACTACTGCTCGAATATAAAGACTGCTTCGCCTGGACGTACAAAGAGATGTCGGGGTTAGATCCCTCCGTAGCGGGGCATGACCTAGCTATATCTCCCTTAGCCACACTAGTCAAACAACCCCAGTGGCGCATGCGCCATGAGCTGGAACTCCAAGTTACGACCGAGGTCAATAAAATGGCAGAGGTCGACTTCATTGAGCCATGCATCTACCCGGTCTGGCTCGCCAACATAGTCCTAGTCAAAAAGAAAAATGGTCAAGCCCGCATCTGCGTCGACTTTCGAGACCTCAGTAAAGCCTGTCTGAAAGATGACTTTCCAGTTCCAATCACAGAAACAATGGTCGACATGACCACCGGACATGAGGCTCTGTCTTTCATTGACGGGTCATCAGGTTACAACCAGATCCGGATGTCCCTCTGAGACAAGGGTTACACCGCCTTTAGATCTCCCAAAGGGATCTTCAACTACAAGCGCATGCCCTTCGGTTTGAAGAATGCCAGTGCTACCTACCAGAGGGCCTACCAATCCATTTTACCCCCATCTCCCTATCACACTTAACTCATGAATGCTCCATAATAAACCAATAACAATAATAATAATAATAATAATCATCATCATTACTTGCCCCCATCCGCCAGTCACTTCGGATCTTCTTTTATCATGCATCCATGTGTATGCGCATGCTTGCTTGTTGATTGCTGCATGCTTGCTGATGTGGGACGACGATGAACCTGGGACTCTAGCTCGCAGACGTCCCTAGCGAGGGAAGCATGTGGACTGCGTGGTTGAGAAACTGGCTATGAGTCGAGGGCATCGGCTCTTCCGTGCTCGGGTCAAGTCATGGGACGGGTTCCACTCACTCACTCTCACAGCGGTGATAACATTTTACAAGCTAGTTATCCTATCACTCTAGCAGCGGCATATAAAAATATATACAAGTAAAGTAAAATACCGAGTGAGGGGAATGGACACGATACCTCCACGCTACCAGGCATGGGGAAGATGTTCTCGGCCAAGACTCGAACTCCCGGTACACTAATTAGCCAAATATTACAGAAGTGAAATTTATTGCCCACACCACGCAGGGAGGTAAAGGGCTACATTGGGACCCGAGAGTATCGCCTTGGGTTGATGGGCAGCTTCTTGGGCAGCTCCGATGGTGTTGCGTACTGGCAAGTGTGGGGTCCACGTCCTGGTCGGTGGGTCGAGTGGGCCGAGAGTGGTATTGCTACAACGGGGACTCCTGGAGGGAGAATCCCTCAGAGGGAGACGCATTGGTTCACCTTGTGGAAGGCGAGGCGGCCGGCCTGGGAGTCGTTACGGCGTGCTATCCATGAGCATGTTCTGCTGTCACAGCAATGTGTGACCCAGTGAGAACAGCTGCTGTGACCAGATCTGAGCTCAGAATGACGCGAGACTAGCGCCGTTGGAAATCTCTCCCAGAGATCTACAACCCCAAACTATGGCATGAATTTTAATCTCTCTATACTTGCGGTGGTTGAATTTAGAACACGCTGGCTCACATGTCTAGAGCTGATAGGGCAGAAAGTGACTTTGCCTGAAAATGTGGGTTGACCAAAGGGAAAACGGTGGATTTGGGTCTTCTTCCTCTGCTTCTGCTCTCCCCCTCTCTTCCCCTCGACTCCCAAAAACCCTGTGAAGCTGCTTGGCTCTTGGAAGGGCTTCGGGCTGTGAATCAGAAGACGGTCATGGGAGCTGAACCAATGGGCGTCTCCACCTCCAACCCTTCCCCTTTCGTCTCCCCTCCCAGCCACTAATAGAGGTAAATCACTGAAGGCGGTTTCGTTGTGTGTTGCAGAAGGGGGCGAGACCAAGAGGGAGAATGACATGGGAGGTGATCAAGGGAGAGGGAAGTTCCAACAGCCACCGGCTGCGGCAGTCGGGAGTGGCAATAGGGAGTGAGCACGACGAGGAGCAAATGGAGTTCTTTGGGTCATGTGGGATACGAGGGGCCGGCGCCGGATGTTGGGTGGCGTCTATAGCCCACGGAAGAAGGTGAGGGTTCTGCGGTCGACTGCGTGAACATCGGCATTTGAGTGGGAGGACTCCGCTGGAGAGGTGGCGCCCCACAGAGCGGCGACCGCTGCTATTTCGTCAGGGTCATTTTGATAACAGAATAAGGGATAATAGGATGAGTTATTCTGTCAACTCACCCTCAACCGAGTTTGGTAGCAGGGTTAAGTTACTTGGGATCGATTAGGAATAAAGTCCTTTGAGGAGGGTAAATCTGATTTGGCCTAGGAACGGCCCAATAACGGCAGGCCCACGAAGGATTGTTCTCGATAAGTCCTCCTAAGGGACGGATACACGTGTTCGGCCCACCAAGGGAAGGCCCGGCCCAGAAGAGCATCGGATTCTACAATGTGTAAGTGTTACGGCCCAAGGCAAGTTATCGCCGAGGGACTCTCCGGCGACCGACCGTTACCCCCACGACGTCGGTCTTGATCCCATAACGGGCGAGCACGCTCTATGAGCGCCGTAAGACTAGCCCCGGGACCAGCCAACGTTGGGGTAATCGCCCTCTAAGGGAAAATTTCCGCCACTATAGCGGAGAAACACTACTCTACTATGGACGCCCTTCCCTATCAAGGGATGAGGCTCCTCGCTCTAGGACAACCCCCTATAAAAGGGAGATCAACAAAGGAGAAGAGCACGGTAGTTCATTCCACTATAACGCTACTCGAGAGAATAGAGCTACTAGCTCTGCTACACAACAAGAAGAAGAGAGCGACTGCCCACACTCTAAGAGAGGTTCCTTTCAGCGACCTTACCACCCAGCGAGCACTCACTGAGTGAGCACTGAAACCAGCGAGTACTCGTCGGGAAGATCTCCACGGCTCCTCCTACAGCGATATCTCTCTCTCTCCTCCCTACTCTTCTCTATACTCTATTGCTCTGTTGTTGACTTAAGCATCGGAGGGTTGTCCCTTGGGATAATACCCGGGACTCCTTCTGACGTCTCTACTTCCTGGTGATTGCAGGCTTCCACGGGCGCGAGACGACTTCCCCAACAAACAAATAAAGAAGGTGGTACGTGGCCTAAGAACTATTTTTCAGCCTCTACACTTCTTGGCGTCGTCTATGGGAATTACGAGCGAAAGGCTATGGCGTCCCGTGGAAGCCTCCGCAACACCAGTAACCAGGGCCGTAGGTCCCACCAGGGACCCAGCTCCCACCGGGAATCGCGGGAAGCTTCTTCCGCTCATCCCCGATTGGAGGTCACCCTAGGTGACCTCGATGAACTACATCAACAAATCCGAGCCTTAACAGAACTCTGCCAGGCGCTCCGGGACCAACGGTTCGACCCCCAGCGCATCTTGTCTGAGCGACGGGAGGACGAGAGGGGCCAGACTGGGGGGAACCCCCGCCAAGAGCGAGAGGCGTCCCGCGTCTCGGCCACAAGGACCCCGCGATCCCGCAGCGTGCCCGCGCCAAGGGTGCGCAGCCCACTCCACTTCAACCTAGAGATGGATCGCCGACTCCAGTGCTTCGAAGAAATAGAGGATAAAGTTCGGTACTTGGATGATGTCCTCTTGGCCACCAAGAATCACGGCCTGATCGACGATGACCTGAACTTCCATGCTCCCTTTTCCAGGAAAATAATGGAAGTCTCTATCCCACCAAAACTCCAACTGCCGTCGTTCACCTCCTACGACGGCACCACTGACTCGGCCGACCACATGCACAGCTTCGAGTTCCACCTAGTGTTCCACCAGACCTCGGACACTGTGAAGTGTCTGGCGTTCGTGACGACCCTCCGGGAGAACGCCCGGGCTTGGATCGAGTCCCTGCCGGTCGAGACTATTTCCTCCTTCCAGTAGCTTAAGAAGCTGTTCAAGGAGAACTTTATCGGTTGCCGAAAGGTGGCCAGGTCTGCGGTGACTCTGCTCGCCCTCAGGCAGGGCAAAGAAGAGACATCGTGAGATTTTGTCTCTCACTTCCGTACGGAGGCACTACGGATCCCACATCTCAACGTCGGCATCGCCGCTATAGCCCTCACCCAGGGGACACGGCACCACATCCTCCGGCGTGCCCTTGGAGTGGAGGCCCTGGCGACCCTTCCTGACCTCCTCGCCTTGGCGCAGAGGCACGCGCGCTACGAGGAGAATACAGCGGCCCTGGGCCGCGCGACCGGAGGTGAACGGTCCGACGAGATCCGCCGACCCACCACGAGAGGGTCAGAGTAAGCGGGAGCGACGCGATGGAGACTGTCACGATCGCTTCGAAAAGGAAAGGGGCAATTATCGCCACTACACGTCCCTGACGGCTCCGCCCGACCAGATCCTGATGGAGATCCGCGAGGAGCCATTCCTCAAGTGGCCTCCTCAAATGAAGTCAGATCCGAGTACGAGGAGTCCAACCTCGGGCCTCACACTCCGAGAAACCATCTTCTGATCGACTCTCAGCCCCTTGCAGAGTACTCGGTGACTGAGAGTAGGGGGAAAGTGAGGAGGGTAAATCCGATTTGGCCCAAGAACGGCCCAATAACGACAGGTCCACGAAGAATTGTTCGCAATAAGCCCTCCTAAGGGACAGACACACGTGTTCGGCCCACCAAGGGGAGGCCCGGCCTAGAAGAGCATCAGATTCTACAATGCGTAAGTACTATGGCCCAAGCGCAGTTATCGTTGGGGGACTCTCAGGCGACCGATCGTTGCCCCCACGACGTCGGCCTTGACCCCATAACGGGCGCGCACGCCCTATGAGCGCCGTAAGACTCGCCCCGGGACCAGCCAACATCGGGGTAATCGCCATCTAACGAAAAATTTCAGCCACTATAGCGGAGAAATGTTACTCTTCTATGGATGCCCTTCCCTATCAAGGGATGAGGCTCCTCGCTCCTGCCCCGTGCGTCCATGGCCTTCCCGGAGTCGCCCGTTGCCGCTACGACCTCCCGTGGATTAGGAAGATCTCTCCGCTACTCCCTACAACCAGCCTGCAGTTGAGGTCGCACTTGCAGAGACTACGCCAGCATCCACTGCCCAAACCAGCCAGAGTTGTCTTCCATGGGATCATGCGTCGTCGAGCTAGCTTCGCTCTAGAAGTGGTCTCGCTGCGATCCGACTTCGGCACCGTCCACGTCGTCCATTCTCGTGCAACTGCGCCAAACTCAGGTCTGAACCTGAGCACCATCTGGTAGCAGCTCCACCACCCATCCCTATGCGATTCAGCTAAATATTGCTTCATGAGAGTTCTGCTCCTCCAAAGCTCCGAAGCTCCAGAGGTGGTCCCGCCTGCTTTCGGCATCGTCTCTGTCTGTGGCGTCCAATCTCCCACAGGCGCGCCAGACCCAGAGTCCCCTGTTCGCCCAGGACAGGCTGCTATCAAGTCGGCCCCGATACCCCCTCTTCCTCTTCGTTTCAGGTCAGACGTTCTTCAGCAAAGTTGAAGCCCTCGATGAAAAAAAACCAACACAAGTGGTTTTGTCATGTTCTGATGTCAGCAATTGGAGTTCACCCACAGCTACCTGCGACTGGTCCGATTGTTTGCCCAGAAACCTGACACCGGCCGTTCCTACGACCACGTCCAGCGAGGTGATCAGACAACTGCCATCTTCTGAGGGCTTGTAGATCTCCCAGTCAGCGACGTCCATGACTTGGTGCCGTCGCATTTGGAGTTCTGCAGTGCCCATACCGGTCGATGCACCACAACTACGCCAATCTATCCTGCGTGGCAAAACTGCACAGGCCAGCCGCAGTGACCACCGACTCCATCCAGCGGCGTCAGCTCAGCGCCAGACCTTCAGGTGTCCTTCGGCATCCCTCGACCTTCATCCAGGAGTTGGCTGCACCTCGATCGGACATCCGAGTTCGGTGCATGGCCGATAGTTTGATTCCCCTCCCTACGATCCCCCCTCCTGTGCGAGGGTAGTGCGTGTAATTGATTCCCTCCCACCCCCGTGAACCGCCCTCCCTGCATGGAGTGTGCTTGCTAGTAGGTCTGAGGTCGTGTCACATCACGTCACCATGAGTCACTAGCCAATTGGCACAGAAATTTATGCCATCTTTTGATGTGTCCAGGCTTGAAGACATTCTGCCAAACTATTCATGTGCATCAACCTTCATGCAGAATGTGCATCGACCTTCCCATGTAAAAAGAAAAGGTGCATCAACCTTACAGAAGAAAGTTCTCCATGTGCGTTGACCTCTATGATTCAGACAGAAGATGTGCATTGACCTTCATATGCCTCAGAGAGATGTGCATCGACCCTTATAGGCAATCAACCAAGATGTGCATCGACCTTCATGAGCTTCAGAAAATATGTATCAACCTTTATAGGCAAACAGCCAAGATGTGCATCGACCTTCATGAGCTTCAGAAAATGTGCATCGACCTTCCTATGCAATCAGTCATATGTGCGTCGACCTTCGTATGAATAAGAAAGATGTGCATCGACCTTAATTTGCCTCAACAGTGATGTGCATCAACCTTCTGTTAACAAAAGAAAATGTGCATCGACCTTCATTTGGCTCAATAGTGATGTGCACCGACCTTAGAGTATTGATAGCTTATGTGCATCGACCTTCCGTTGACAAAACAAAATGTGCATCGACCTTACTAAAGGAAGGGGTTCATATGCGTCGACCTTTGCCTACCTTAAATAGTAATGTGTATCGACCTTTGTATGCTTCAACAGGAACATACACCGACCTCTCTACTTCAAATAGGAATGTGCGTCAACCTTTGTATGGTTCAAACAGGGATGTGCATCGACCTGTACGTGATGGAACAAGACGTGCATCGACCTTCATCTGCTTCAAACACTAATGTGCATCGACCCTAAAATGAGCACCAACCTTGACAAGCTTCGACCTTGGAATGTACATTGACCTGTATGTAGTGGAACAGTTATGTGCACAGACTTGGTCATGCCATATACAAATGGGCACAAACTTGGACTTGCTAAGTTCCAAATGTGCAACGACCTCAATGGAGAATTTCCAAATGTGCACCGACCCTGCCCAAGGCCAAGCACCTTATGTGCATCAACCTCAAAGACCATCTTCAAGTGGTGATTCGTCCCTACCGTGGTTAGTAGGAAGGCAGTTGGAGGGTGTTCCAAGCTGCGGTGATATCATCCCTATCGGTGGTTAGTAGGAAGGCAATCGGTGGTTCTCCGATTTACAGTTTGGTGTATTACTAGTGAAGCCTCACCGAGGTTTAGTGAGGGGTGGACGTAGTACTGGGGATTCAGTCCAAACCACCTTAAAATCCATTGTTCCATGGTTTGATTCGTGTGATTACTTCGTTCTAGATGCATGCCTAGGTTCGATTCAGTACATTACTTATTCATCTTGCAAAGTAATTTGTAATGTCCTTCGATTAGCTAGATCTATTCCGCTGCAACCTATTTTAACTAGCTATAAAGAGGACTTCATTGAGAAAAGAGGGACAGATCTATTCACCCCTCCCCTCTAGATCCTCCATCCACTACTCAACCGAGTCTTCGGGCATGGGGTGTGTCGCGAAGAAGTCCGCGACGGCTTGCCCTTTGATGGCCTTCTGTGGCATATAAGTGCTGTCAAACTCCATCAACAGTACGACCCACTTGCCAAGGTGCCCCTTCGGGACTGGCTGGGAGAGAATGTGCTTGATGGGGTCTGCCCTAGAGATCAGGCTCACTTTATGGGACAGCATATAGTGCCTCAATTTCTTGACTGTGAAGACCAATGCGAGACAGACCTTCTCGATAGGAGTGTACTTGGCTTTCACCCCCACCAGTCTTCGGTTGAGGTAGTAGAGAGCCTGCTCCCTTCCCTCGTCATTGTTCTAGGCGAGCATTGCCCCCAGTGAATGTTCAATAGCTGCTATGTAGAGGATGAGTGGCTTGCCTTTGATAGGTGCCCCCAGTACGGGCGGGATTTTCAAATAATCTTTCAGTTGATTGAAGGCACGCTGGCATTCATCACCCCAGTTGAAGGGCGCACTCTTCATCATAAGTTTGTGAAAGGGTTGGCAGCGCCCAGGCAGATTGGAGATGAACCTGCGGATATAGGCTAGCTGACCTTGCAGAGACTTGAGCTCTCCCAGATTCTTCGGAGGTGGTAGCTCCTGGATGGCTCTTATTTTGACGGAGTCGATCTCGATCCCTATGACAAAGCGACCGTACACCAAACCCTTACCTTGACTGTTCTTGGATGGCTCTTCTGTGGAGTAGCCCAATCCTATGCCGCCTCTAGCAATATTAAGCTTCCTTCTACACGTGGGACCTTGTTCATGCTGACCTAAACCTCTACCCATGCTAAAGCCCAACCTGGCCCTGATCTCCCATCCTTTACCGAACAGGATGTTGGAATGTGTGATTGGCCGGGGAAGAGAAGGGGAATTAGGTAGATTTAAGGCGAAGTGCCCTACAGCACCTTCTATGGAGAGAAAGGGCTTCTTGCCCTTATCAGGAATGGTCATGAATGGGATCTGCTCAGAAGTGATGGCATTAAGAGCTTCCACTAGTGGGATACTCTTGATCTTGATGGCCCTACCATTGTAAGGAAATTTGAAGCACTGATGGGCTATTGATGGAATTTCAAGAGTTTGTTCAATCCATGGCCGCCCTAGGATGGCCTTATATGCCGGGTCGACATCAAGGACAACGAAGTCGAATGTCATGACCACCGGACCTAAGCCAAGCTGTAGGGTCACCTTTCCTTTTGCACACCTTTTGGAATTATCATATGCTGAAATTGTGGCACACACTTCTTCTAGGTCATCTTATTGGAGGCCAATCTTTTGGATGTTCTTCATGGGACACACATTGATTGAAGCTCCCATGTCAATGAGGGCGGAGTCGACCTTGACTCCATTGAGAGAGACTATAATTCATAACAGGAGTGACCTACTTTCTGGCGAAGCGAGGTCAGAATGAGATGGATGGTCCACATGTGAGAGTCATGATGGCATCAGCCACACCACTCGCCGAAAGGTCTTCGTTGACTATGATCTTTTGGAGGAATTAAAGCAGAGTGGATTGATGTGACAGGGACTTCTTAATGAGCTCCAGGATGGAAACCTTAGTCGGTGTCTTATCTAGATGTTGGAGGATGTCATACTCTACAGGGGGCTTTGGGAATTGACCCCTTCTTCAGGCTGGGATTGCCTTTGGGATGGGGGAATAATGTGGTTGCAGAGAGTGACATTCACTGAGGCTTCTTTTGGGTCATCCGACTCCAAAGGTCAACTAGAGGTTTTGCCCATCAAACCTCACATCTCACATTTTTTTCCCAAATTTAGGAATTTTCTTGCCTCCCCAAAAAATTCTTGCGAGACACCATTTCCTATCTATCCACAGTTATCTAGACCCGACCACTATCTACTAGCAAATCCACCAAAAATCGATACCTCCATAAATGCTCACGTAAAAGGTATTTCCATTCTCCTGACTTCCAGATCTACAACTTTCATGAAGGCCTCATCACGTAGATCTATCATAAACCCCTTAGTCAAATCACGTTCTTAGGAAACCCCCTTTCCTATCTAGTCAAATCCAGATCTGGGAGCTAGCAGCTTCTAAAATCAGCTACGGCCAGCACAGGGAGTTTTAAATTTTTGTTCTAGGCTGGGATCGTAGCTCTTCGAGAGAGCTTTCCAACGCTGCCAGTCTTGATTCGATTCGGCATCGGGGCTGATCGCAGCAACCATTCTCGCCGGGTCATGCACTGTAAAATAGTAAGTGACAGCTCGTGGATAGCAAATCCAACGCTTGGAGACCGGAGCCGCCTCGCCTCCCACGAGGTGAACCAGCCCGCCGTCGTCTGAGGGAGCATCCCTCTAGGCCCCCCGTCACAGCGGTGTCACTCCGGGCCCACTTGGCCCCACTGAGCAGCACGTGGGCCCCACAACCAGTAGCAAGCGTCTTCTGGATGGCACTGACGGAGCGGACCAAATTGTTGCCCGCCAACCCAAGAACGGTCCTCCCGGGCCCACTATAGCCCTTTACCTCCCTGCGAGGAGTGGGCAAATAGTTCATTGCTATAAATTATTGTGATTGTTGTATTAATCGAGAGTTACCGTCTTGGCCGGGATCGTCTTCCCCACACCCGAAGTGTAGAGGTACACTCAGCACCCCTCGTAGTCATAGTTATTTACTTTCTTAGCATACGCTTTTACTGCCACTGCATGTGAGTAGTTACTTCCTAGCTCGTATAATCTAACTCACTGCTGCGAGTGAGAGAGCGAGACCGTCCCGTGACCCGACCCGGGCACGAGAGAGTAAGCTGACCACCCTTGACTCACTGCCAGTTTCTCAACCGTGCAGGTCCTAGACTGTACTTTTGTTAGACTGAACTTTGTTATAGTTATTACTTATTTCTGTTGTTATATCTATTATCCTACTTTATTTCCTATTTCTATGTATACCACACTTATCCTTTAACCCTTCCGAGTCTTTGGGCTCGTGGGTGGCGGGCCGAGGTTCGAGTCGCGTCGATTCCTTTCCGGTACTAGGATCTCAGATCGTTGCAGAGGGAGCTATGCAAGGGTTGTTGTGTGTGCGTACGTGCTGAGAGTGGGTTGTTGTGCGTGGTGGTTCCTGGTTGGTAAAGCTTGGCGGTGGTTCGTAAGGTGCCTTTTGGTAGTGTTGGTGTTGTTGGGTCAGGTGAGGCGTTGGTTTTTGGGGTCGGCATTAGCCGATGTATATCGTAGCGTTTGGCTCGAGGTCGTGTGTCAATGGCTATGTGGAGCCGATGGAAGCGTTGTGATCCATGGTGCTTAGTGGTGAGGTTGCCATCTGAGCCGAGGTGTGAGGTACTTCTCGTAGGGATTGCTCGGTGTCTTTTAGCTGGAGTAGCTGTTGACCCGTGTGGTTGCTAATTGCGATCTTTCGGTTGGAGATCGTGTGGTTCTCCGCTTGCGGAGTGTCGGTGTGCTGTGCCCTTGGTAGTTTTAGGAGGATAAGGTGATGCCAAACTTGTTGATTTTGTGTGCCCCGGTCGGTGCGGGGTCTAGCATGAGTTGGTGTGTTGGAGCGAGAGGGCTCCTGAAGTTGTGCTGGCCCGGTGGTGTTCCTCAGTGTTGGCTGTGCGATCTGTAGCGTGGCAATGCTGTGACCGCATAGCCCTTTCCATGGTGAGTCCTCGCTCCTGACTTCCATGCTCCATCCTAAATTTCGATGATGAAATTTTTGTAAGGAGTGGGGGGCTGTAATACCCCAGATTTTTGGATCTGGCTTTGTGGGTCGCGGATCGTGTCCGAATGGAATTCGGACCTTTTATAATGGTTTTTCAGACCCATTGGTGGTATGTTTCGGGATTATTCTGGGTCCGTGGTGGCGTGTGGAGTGTCCCGATGCTTTTCAGAAATTTTTCAGAGCCCGATGGTATTTTTCGGAGTTTGTCTGAGGTTCTAAGAAGGATACTTCCTCGAGCCAGAACTTGCATTTGCTAAATTTGACATATAATTTATTTTCCCTCAATATTTATAATGTCTTCTCAAGATGTACTTCATGATCTTCTTCGGTCTTTGAATAGATCAGAATATCATCAATAAAGACTACAACAAATTGGTCTAAGTGAGGCATGAATATGTTGTTCATTAACTACATGAAAGCTGCAGGGGCATTTGTTAGTCCGAAAGGCATAACAGTAAATTCGTAATGCCCGTACCTACTTCGGAATGTAGTTTTATGAATGTCTTTCTCTTTGATCTTCCGTTGGTGGTAACCAGAATGAAGATCAATTTTAGAGAAGTATTTAGCTCCAGATAATTGGTCGAACAGCTCATCAATTCTTGGCAGTGGGTATTTATTTTTGATTGTAAGGTGGTTCAGCTGCCAATAGTCGATATAGAGTCTCATTGATCCATCCTTCTTCTTGACGAATAGCACGGGTGCTCCCTATGGGGAAGTACTCGGTCGGATGAAACCCTTTTTCAATAACTCCATTAGCTGTTCTTTTAGCTCCTTCAGCTCAGTAGGGGACATTATGTAAGGTGCCTTGGAAACAGGACCAACACCAGGGATAAGGTTGATTGTAAATGACACATCCCGCTCCGGGGGTAAGCCGGGCAATTCTTCTGGAAAAATGTTGGGGAAATCTCAAACTACAGATATGTCTTAAAGTTTAGACTCCTCGACTTCCGTGGCAATCACAAATGTAATGAAAGCCACACATCCTTTACTTATAAGTTTACTAGCTCAGAGAGCTGATACAAGAGGTGATCTAGTCCGAGGACTAATGTAAACTAGTTCTGGGTAATCCACAAAAGTTATCTTGTCATTCCGACAATCTACAGTTTCTTGGTATGTGGATAACCAATCAGCACCTAGTATGACATCATACCCATTCATATCAAGGCATATCAGGTCGGCAGGTAGATTGTTTCCTTTAACCATAACCTCACAATTTGGGTAGTGATGCATGATATCAGACTTGTTCCCGAGAGGTGTAGATATGACTAAATCTAACCATTCGGGTTCCTTAGCAAATACACCTACTTTCAACGTAATCATGCCCATTAGCGGCCTCTTCGTATTATCATATGTTGTTACTGTGACAGAAGATGCTCGGAGTTCAGATTCTGGAATGCCGCATTTCTTCAGGGTACTGGGCGGCAAGACATTGATAGAGGCACCAGTGTCCACCAAACACTGGCTGACGGCCACTTTGTTTATATCAACTGTGATGCACAAGACATATGTTCTAGCTGGTTTTGGAGCTAATTCATGTTCATGGAAAATAATTGCAGGCTGGTCCCCCGCTGGTGTCAATATTGAAGTGATTTGCTCGGCTGGAAGATCTTCATTGACCATCGCCTTTTGAAGATATTGTTGCAATGCCAATTGGTGAGTGGCTGATCTCCTGATCAGCTCTAAGATGGAGATCCTGGCCGATGTTTTGTCTAAATGCTTCAGTAAATCATACTTTGTCCCCGGGACGGGCTCTGGTTCCTGAGTCTGCTGCTCTTCCTGCCCCTGCGCGGGCCCCTGCTGTCGCTGTTGCTGGGGAAAAACATGATGAAACATCCGCCCACTGCGGAGCACCATGGTCTGTGATAGCTGTGCCTCCGTCGGGTTGGAGATGGTTGGAGGGTTAGTGGAAGAGGATGGGGTATCGGGATTGGTTGACTGAATAGGGGGAGCCGGTCGGGGAACCCTGATGAGGGGCCTTCCCGGTTGGGTGTAAATGGGGGTTGGAGAAACAACTGGTAAAGGGGTCAGATTGGAAGGAATAGGAGCAGGTGAAGGACATGTAGGAGGGGGCATCTGGAGTGCCGAATGAATGGTAGAAGGTGTGTGGAGACTCAAGGGAGGTCGGATCAACAAAGGTCTCAGGACGTTGGTGTTTTGAGTGGAGGGGGATAATGGCATGGGGCAGAGAAGACGTGGCATGGAGGTGGTGGAAGTAGGTATGACCTATGGAGTGGGTGAAAGGGGAAGGGTACGAATAAGCATAGGCCCTTAGTGGAGGTGGACTGGAATAAGAGGAGGTTTGGTTAACTGTTCGGATTAACAGTCTGGAGTTCTGTGGAACTGGGGGTTGATTAGTTCTGATTAAACGGGGAAACTGATTGGATGCTGCCTGTCAACCCAAGGTCGATGCTCCCGACGTCGTTGTGTAGCCTATTACCTCCCTATGTGGAGTGGGCCATAAAATCATTACTATAATTAAATTTTACCACTATACCGAGAGTTACGGATCTTGGTCGGGACATCTTCCTCACTCCCCGAGCGTGGAGGTATACTCGCCTCCCTATTTGTCTTACTTGCTTGTTCCATATATGTCCTTAAGCCACTGCATGTGAGTTATTTTGATTTCTAGCTAGTTCAATTTTAATCACCACTGTGAGAGTGAGTGTGTGACCCGTCCCGTGACTCGATCCGAGCACGAGTGTGAGCTGAATACCCTTGACTCACTGCCAATTTCTCAATCGCGCAGATCCGCATGCTTCTCTTGCTAGGGACGAGTAGCGAGCTTGTGTTGAGTTGGTCGCGTCTTTGCTGGTCATGCCTTCAATTTGGTCGCGTTATCACCTAGAGTCCTAGGTCCGCATCAAATTGGTACCGAGTCGCATCCCATCCCGCATCAAATTGGTATCAGAGTAAAGTTGAGTCTAGGGAAGTCTTGTCTAAGGTGTTGTATTTTATTCCTATATCTAGTATATCAAAAGGCGTTACTGGAAAGATAGGTTAAGCCTATTTGGAAGGTAGCCTCCTTGCGTGAGAGAATCTTTGGATCCCTATCTCCTCTACGTACTGGATATTGGTTAGAGTCTAGGTGTGTATTTAAGTCTACTTTTTTCTTATTTGCACTGCTGTAAAGTGTCAAGTTCAGTCCGAGTTCAAGTCATGATCTGTCCTAGTGGAGTCTGAGGTCGGTTCGCCACTGTTTCCATATCACCATGAGTAACCACCCGAAGAGGTCCGATCTTTAGGTTGCACCTATGGCTGAACACTGGGGTTACACTTCTACCATGTCATCTCTGGCTGACGTGTTCCAGGCCTTTATAGACCACATGGATGAACGGGAAGGCCGTCTTAAGGGCTGCCCATATAGGTCCACCTGGAGAGAGGCCAGTGTCCTGCCTGCACCTATGGCCACAACCATAGCTCCACAAGCCCAAGTGGACTCCGTGTCCACCCCTCCACCTCGGCCCATAGGCAACTTAGCCTGCGTAAACCCCTTTACCTGGACCAGATTGGCCCCCTTTACGTGGACCAAGTTGATCCCCCTCAACCTAGCCCAGTTAAACCACCCCCAGCACAAAGGTTTGATCGTGGTCGGATAGCAGACCGCGTTCATTAGAACGCGCCACTCCAGGGGACCGCATTCATGCCAAATCATCTTGGTCCGCGTAAACCCCCCCTTTATGCGGACCAACTAACCAGGGGTCATCCTGGTCCGCGTAAACCCCCTTTATGTGGACTAGGTTGATCCCCCTCCAATCTTGGGCCTATAAAACCCTCCCCATGGGGAGGCCAAGGGACACAAGAACAAAGGGGCTGAACCCTAGAGGCTACACGCGACTCGCAAATGACGCTTAAGGAGGAAGACGATGATTCTCGTTGGTTGGTCTTGTGTTTGCTAATCACACGTCGAGAGCATGTCACATAATCATCCCTCATACGATGTTTAGCCAAGACATAAGCCTCCCTATCGGATAAGGGCATGTTTCACAAGTCTTGATGCAAGACGGACCGTCGGGCCGCTGCCTTGATGAACGCGTCCTGCCCAGATGCCGCGACGAGAACACGGCCACCCAGGAGACCGTGTTCATGAGAACGCGCCACCGACGACTGCGCTCAGGACCATCAACCTAGTCTGCGTAAACCTCCCTTTTATGCGGGCCAACTTGATATAGGGAATCTTGGTATCCGTAAACCCCCTTTACGCGTACTAGCATGACCCCCTTTCAACCTTAGGCCTATAAAACCCCCATGGGGAGGCCAAGGCTCAAAGGAGTTCACCTTGTTGAGCCCTATGGGCAACATACAACTTGTGGACTTCTCTTGACGAGGGCGGTGATCTTGTTTTGGTTTGCTGGTCTTGTGCTCAGCAACCATACGCCGAGGGCATGTCGTATGATCACCCCTTAGACGACATTCAAGCCAAGACACGAACCTCCATGTCGAACTCCTCGGCGAACATCACGGAAAGGCGATTCGACGGCTACCCGGCAAGGGAGACGATTCGGCTACACCGGCTTCGTGACCGGCAAGTACATGATAAGGGAATGCTACACAGGCCTTGACGCGAGACAAAGCGTGGGGTCTCTGCCTTGATAAACAGAGCCCAATGATCATAGTCTCAACGGCGCTCGACTACTCCAGTCACAACGGTGCCCACGACACCCGACTGCCCAGTCTTGACGGCGCCCGACTATCCCAGTTTCAAAGGTGCCCAATTACTCTAGCAGCAACGGTGCCCATGGCACCCGACTATCCCAGTCCTAACAACGCCCGATTATTCTAGTCATAGCAGCGCCCAAACTACCTAGCCTCAACGGCGCCCGACTGTCCCGATCTTGACGGTGCCCAACTACTTTGGCCTCAACAACCCTCAGTCGATCCAGTCACAATGGCGCCCACGGCACCTAAATGCCATAGCCTCAACGGCGCTCAACTACTCCAGCCTCAATGACGCCCAGTCACTTCAGTCATAACAGTGGTCATGGCACTCGATCGCTCCAGTCACAGTGGCGCCACGTCTCCCAACCGCCCCAGTCTCATGGCACTTAGTCGCTCCAGTTACGGTGGTGCCACGCCACCCAACCGCCCTAGTCTCAATAGCGCCCAACCGCTCCAGTCACGGTGGTGCCCACACCACCAGACTGCTTGAGCCTCAAAAGCGCCGGACCGCTCCAGTCATAGTGATGCTCACGCCATCTGACCGCCTCAGTCTTAACAGCGCCTGACCGTCCCAGTCATAGCGGTGTCCACAGCACTTGGCTACGCCAGTCACAATGGTGCTCAGTGCCCACGGCGCCCGACTGCCCCAGTCACAGTGGTGTCCACAAGATCTGGTTACCCCAGTCACAACGGTTCTCACGGCACCCGGCTGTCCCAGTCACAACGGTGCCCACGACACCTGACTACTCCAATCACAGCGGTGCCCGATAGCTCATCCAGAGCCGAGTCCAGCCCAACAGCTTGTTCTGAGCCGTGCCCGACTTCTCACCTCAAGCCGAGCCCAACAGCTCACCTCGAGCCGCGCCCAATTGCTCCATACGAGCTATGCTTGACGGCTCATTCCGAGCTGAGTCCGACAGCTCACCCCGGGAAGCGCCCAACTGCTCACTCCGAGCTATGCCTATCAGCTCCTTGCCCGAGTAAGGCATGCAACAACATACGATAGCACCTGAGAGGTGAACAACAAGGAACTTGCAAGCCATCTAATGACTGAGTGACCTGTCATCCCATATCGGGAGTACATTGTGACACCCCTCGAGTGGCGTATTGCTGATTCACGAGTCCTTTAATGGACACTATGTATAAAAGTGAAAATATCCGCGTAACGATGCAATGACCCGGGGACCGTCATAAATGACGTAATTGTCCTGTGGTTTGCACACACTTATAATCGGGCTTTCAATGCCTCATATAATGCCTTTCACGGCTTATAGTGATGTAATCCAGTCAGGGAATTGACTCCTATCTTCATCGGCTGCCAGTCTCAACTCCGTCCAACAGACTGTCGTCCGTCTCTCAGTTCGATCTCTGTCCTACCAACAGGACGGACCCTACACCCGAGATAACACCTGCTTGCTCCTTGCCGAGCCAGTGTCAGCCGCTCTGCACCCAAGCCAGCACCCGCCTGCTCCTTACTGAGCTAGTGTCTGTCACTCCACCTTTCAAGCCAATGCTTCGCTTTCCCTAAAATCGGAGTTCGTGCCTTCTCCAGTGCCTACACTGAGATTGGTCTCCCTACCCTCACTCATCCTTGTTGTGTTGTTGTTGCTCTATAACTATTGCACGAATGAAGCCCTCCTGACGTCGCGGCTCCCAGGGTCCCTGACTCTCTTCCTTCGGCGGTAGAAATAAGGGTGTTCGGATTATGTCCCATGTAAATTAACATCGATTGTGGTCGACAGGCTCGGTGGATGGGGAAATATCCTACACCCAAACCCCATATCGTCTGATACACCTTAACTTGTCGAATCAAACTTGCGCCAGCTACCTAAACAGCTATCCCACGCACAGAGACCTCATCCAGGTGTCGCCCTTATGTCCAGGCACACGTGCCGTGCCCTGGAGGCACATCCCAGTTGAACTTCAATTCCGCGACAATTGTCGAAACTCGACTGACATGCCCACAGATTACATACACCCAATCTCAACCAGCAAATCTCAAGTCAACCACATTTTCACATTATTTTACTCTCCCGCCGATTCCGCGTGTGCTGCAAACAACACCGTATCCAAGCAAGGGAGGCCAACCCCGAACTTGCCAAAGTTCAGACAAGTCCGGGTTCCCAAGAGGGTCTAGGACCCTACACTCACCTCACAAGGCTTCAAAAACTCTACTGATGTCCCCAGGAGAGGGGGCAACTAAGTTATGAATGCGGAAGAAGCCATAGCTACAACTCCTCCATCCACTGTCAGAGCCTGCGTAAGGCAGGCCGACATTTCTAAATATTCAAGGGGTCTCAATCAAGTGGCCAAACTAACACAACTTTCATATATGTCGTCAGCTCGAATCCAAGCACTGCCTTCTGCCCTCTCTGTAAAATGTATCCAGGAAGACACGATAAGGAGGGTCAGAGAATGTTTCCATAGCTTTGGAAGTCCCGTCGTGGGCCGACAAAGTTCGCTTCTTGCTGTCAGGGCCGACGAAGAAGAAAAAGATAGAATGTCACCGATTGGGGTGAATGAAGAAGGGACGCGAGCCGAAGCTAGAAGCCTTGAAAGGCCTCCACGAAATGAAAAGATGGAAAGAACTTCTATGTATAAAGAGCCAACTTTCTCCCGTCAGGCCTGAAGGGGAGTTAGAAAGTACAATAAAAGAATGCAAATCCTCACATGTAATATGACAGGGGTAATGAGCGTGCCTGACACCCTGCCAAGTGAACAAGAAGAGCTGTCTAAGATCGCTGGAAGAAAAGGCCCGATGATAAGACATGGCAAAATCGCCACTGAGCTACTGCATGCCGTCAAGAGCAAGAAGATTGCTGATGAAGGCATCGCTATTGTCACTGTCAGAATGATGGCGTCTGAACAAGAAGGAGCCTTCCTGTCTCCTCCATTTAAGTGCGCCTCCGGTAGCACACTCAAGGGCACCAATAACAAAACAACTATGGACCCTGCCGTCTTGATGACACTACAAAAGTACCAGCAGGAGATAGAGTTGCTGAAGAAATAATTAAATGAAAATACTGAGCATGCTATGGCACCTGAGCAACTGGGGGCACGAGCTGAGCTGTCACAGGGAGGTTCCAACCCCACGGGTGCTCCTTCACCGGCTGTTCTACAAACTGCTGATCAGAACTGGGCCACTCCCCAGCATCTTGGCGAATATGCAATAATAGAAACATAATTGAATTGACTATGCCTAAATTAACTTCTGCATGAGTTAAACGGTTTTAACGTGGCTGCTCAATCGCTGAGCGATCGGACGACAGGCCGCTCAATGGGCCTGAACGACTTGGGATTGGCCACTCAACCACCAATGCCATATGGGGTCCTAAGGGCTACGCGGTTGGGAACGAGCCACTCCAGATCTAGGCGGTTAGAATGTAGCCGTTCAAATGGACGAAGAGTCCCCTAGACGGTCGGGCGACAGGCCGTTCAAGGGAGATGAATGGACCGCCCTTGGTCGCTCTAGTTCACACTGCCTTACTGTTCCAGGGCATCAAATGGTTAAGGGTCAGCCGTACTAAATGTTACACGATCCATAATGGACCTTTCAATGGTGTTAAGTAGTCTGGAGTGGACCACGCACCACGAAACGGTCGCAGAGTGGCCGCGCCATTACCGCAGTGATGGGAACGGCGCAACCTCGGTGGAAACCCCTCCCGTTCAGCTTGGATCGATGGGAAACAAATTTCTACAACACCTGCCCAACTCCCACAACCATTCCACAGCTATGCATGCCATTAAAACTTAAAGATGATGCCCATGGAATCAATTTCAAGAAATTAGACTAAAATACACTAACATGGGTTTATGCACAGAAAATGAGGAAAATGGCGTCAGACGGTGACGCATAGGGTACCATCGCGTTCCTAACGAAGTGAGGAATCCATCCCCCTACCTATTGCGTGACGAGGCTGGCGTTCCGGTGCCGAACCGCCAAATGGAGCCACGTCGATCTTCCACCCATACCCGCCTCCACACTCCGCGGATCTAGACGAGGTTAGCTTCAATGAGATCCTCACGTCGAGACCTTCCCAGTAGTACCCTCCACGCCTCCTGCAGTCGCCCGGATCAACCGAGCCCGAGAGAGGCGGGGAGATGATCGCATGTGAGAGAGAGAGAGGGTGAGGGAGGAGAGAGAAAATGAGATGGGGAGAGAGAGAAACGTGAGAGTTTTAAAAAAAATAAGTTGTATTTATTTTTTAAAAAAATTAAACTCTAACTGCATTAAAACAGTCCGTGCATCTTTTGCCTTTGCACTGAACCAAGGTTCGTGCAATGTTCAAGTCCGTGCAAAGTCTTATGAGTCCTGTATATGCACACTCTGAGTTCGTGCAAATCCTTCGCAATGCAATATAAGGTCTGTGCATACTTCTTTGTGCACACTAAAGGTCCATGCATACCTTGCTGAATGCGTTTTAAAGTCTATGCAAGAATTGCCATCCACCTTGCTAAGTCTGTGCACGATTGGTCTATTGCATGTGAAGTCCGTGCATAAATTTTTTTTTGAACTAAGTCCGTGCAGATTTTTCTTGTGCACACGGAAGGTCCTTGCACATCTATCGTATAGACACTAAAGGTCCGTGCATGTTTTCTAACACACTCCATTGAGTCTGTGCATTTTTTTTGTTCTAATGCTATATATAAACTCTGTGCAAACTTTCCACTCTTGTCTAATTGCCTTAAGCTGACTAAGTGTCTGAATTGTTGATAAGGGAATGGTTCGTGAAATTCATGGAAGGCACGTGATCCAAGAATGAAGTATGAGTCATGCTCGTGACACGTGGAAGCCATCGAGCTCAGATGTTGACATGTGTCAGGTAGGGATCAGATTTGGATGAAAAGTTGGGCAGGAATCATTGCTTCTACAAGCTCTTCTATCTGCTATTTTATAAATTCACCAGGATCAGCAAGGAGTGAGGACTAATAATGGATGATTGTGAAGAGCTAAGAGAGTAGAAGCCGAAGCTACTGAGAGCCAGAGTCTGAGAAGAAGAAGAAATCTAAGAAGAAAAGAGAAGAAGAGAGGATTGAGTAAAGAAAAAGAGAAGAGAGAGTGGTCGAGATTGAAGCAGCCAGTGTTGAGCTATTTGTCAATTTCTGGATCAGATCCAGACCTATCCACTCCTGTGAGAGCTACATTCGTTTCCATTTTTTGTTTGTTCTTTTGTTTCTTTCGTTGTTTACCATTACTACAGTGTTCTTTCGATTCTCTGGTTTGAGGTCGGGTTCCTCCTGTGGTCTCAGGAGAAGGGAGATCTATTCTCCGGTTTGCGAGTGACCTGGTGTTGCTCGTGGTTTTTTCCCTCTAGTGTGGCACTCACCTCTCCCCCTCCCCTAGCTACGTCCCAGCCATCCCCTTCACCCCTCCATCACCCTAGCAGCCTCCCCTCCACCACCCACAGCCATTAGCCATCACCCCTTCACACTCCCTTCACCCCCCACTACACCTATCACCCTCCTGCACACCTAGTTCACAAGCAGTAGTAGAAGGCCCAAATTGCAAAGTCTGTTCCGAGGCCATCCGACATCTTCTGGAAGATTACCATACATCGACGGAAAGGTTTTCAAGTTAGCTTCGACGCCGAGGTGATCCCGCCTTCATCCAAGTTCGTGGCTGTCCGGGACGTCCGTTCTCGCCGGAGCACGCAACTAGCATCCGTGGGGAGACCTGAGCACCAGTGCAGAAGCTGCTACGGCTGCATCCCTGCTCCCCATGGCACGCCGCTTGGCCGGAGCGTTCTCCTACCAGTCCTCCTTCCAACCCAGTTGACGGAGCATCATTCGGAGTCCGGAGCTGTCCATTCCGCATTTTCTCTCCCGGGTGCGCAGGTCAGTCCACACAGAACCAACTCCGATACCCGGCTACTGTTCACCCTCTATCTCTCTGCTCCGACCTCTCCTGGAGACCATCCTGGTTGGAGATTGAAGAAGACTGGTAGACGGATGCGTCAGCTTTGGTCCCGCCCCATTTTGACTCCGGGAGTACTCGTGACGGCATCATCTTCTTGCAGCTGTGCCCTGAGCACTGTCCCAATCAGAGCAGAGCCACCCCGCCCTAGAGTCAGCCACGACCAGAGACGGCTCCGGGTGACTCCCCAAAAATTCTAGGGACTTCCTGCACCAGACAGCGACGTCTGAGCACTGGTTTTGGCATCATCCGAGTTCGTGACGGCCCGTGGTGGCGACAACATCGATGGCTGGTCAGCTTGTTTCTAAAGCTGGCAGAATCGGCTGAGTGACTTCTTCAGCAATCTTGCGGTCTTCTTCCCCAACCCCGCCTGGCCAGCTTAACGCCCCTCCCTGGGTGGAGGTAGTATTTTGGTGTAATCTTTAACTCCCCTCCCTTCGTCCAACCCCCCTGTGCGGGGAGTAGTGCATGTATTTTTAATAGGGGAAGCTGCTCTTTGTTCGCCGGTGGAGGGGCCCTTTTTATACTCCCAGCGCCACGGTGCTTTGAATCACCGAGTGACGAGGTGGGAACGTGTTCATTAATGGAGACTTGACCCGGGCGTCCTTGGTGGCATGGGGGAGTAGGCAGCGTGCCATGCTCTCTGCTTGACACCTCGGACGGGTCACTGTGCCCCAAAGATCCCGTAGGTATGGTGTGAGATTTGGTCTGCGCCGTTAAGGGTGTGCCATTGAAGAAACGGAACGTGCCGCTGAAAGGGCTCTGGCAACTGTGCCGCTGAAAGGGTAGGCGAAGTGTGCTACTGAAGGGGCAGTTGATGTGTGCCATTGAAGGGCACTTGAGAGTGCGCCGTTGAGTGCAGTTGATGTGTGCCGTTGAAGGGCACTTGAGGGTGTGCCATTGGAGGCACAGGGTGTGCGTGCCGTTGAAGGGCAGTCGGGTGTTCGTGCTACTGAAGGGCACTTGGGTGTGCCGGCGAAGGTGTGCTAGGAGCGTGCTGACGAAGCCCGCGCTAGGCGTGCCGGCGAAGCTTGCGCTAGGCGTGCCGCTGAAGGGGCAACGAGAGTGTGCCGCTGAACAGGCAACAAATGTATGATTAAGGTGGATTTTCGGCCCGTTTTGGGCCAGATTGGCAATCCACCTGGTTCTCTTCGGGGGCCCACGAGTAGTGAGTTTCCCAGGGGTTGGTTTCTCTTCGCTGTCGTGATTCCAGAGACGGCTCCACGGCAGCATGTCGTCTATTCGGAGGGTCCAAATGGGACATGTTCTCCACGGTTTCTTCAGTTGAAATCGTTGTTGCCATGGGACTGGTAGGGACATATGGACGTGCGATTTTACACGTCCACATGTGTTTAAACAACTTGATGAAATGGCATTGATAAAAGTAAAACTTGACAAAGTAATGATATTAGGTCACTGAGAAATATATCCCCTCATCCAGGAAATGAGCCAAAGATATGTCATGATGTACCTTTGTTATCTTTTTTCAACATCAAGTACACTCTAGGCAGAGCAATGACATAATTGCTGAGAAATATATCTTCTCATCAAAGAAATGAGGTTAGATATGTCAGTAACTTTCATCAAGGCATCATTTTATTAATTAAATGGCTTTGTAAAATTTGTCAATTCATTAAATAACGACCCTTCATAAAGACGTCAAATCATTTCGAACGACGGTAAGAATCCTACCTGGAATAGTGAAGTAATTAACACCCTTACTCAAAGGCGCCAATTTACAAACTAACGCCCCTATCCATGTAGCCATTTAAACAATGCCCCTAGATAAGGCGCCATTTCATTGAGAATCATGAAACAGAAACCTATTGTCGTGTTTTGTTCGAATAGGGAACTGAGATGAGATACGGAACTAATATGGGTAAGAATTAAATTGGGAAAGGATTTACATAGGGAAACTAGTATTCTAGCAGGATTCTTTTCCAAGATAACCCAACCTCAATCGAACTTCAACAACCTATAGGTTCCTTATCCTATAAATACCCCTGCCATAACCCTTAAACATCCTGTTCATCAATTGCTGCCAAGGTTACGTAAGGAAGTTGGTCTTCTTTACTGTTGATGCGTTCTCTTCTTCCCCTTCTTATTTGTTCCCTATGTGATACAGGAACGATAGTGGAAGAAGCTAATTGAACCTTGTTGTCTTCTTCCTGCTGTTTTCTTCTTCCTCCTGCGAGCTACCACGGTAAGAAGAGCTTCTGGAGAAGTTGTCTTCTTCCTGCGCGCTGCAACTCTATTTATAACAGAGTGTCTCTTCTTCTTCCCCAGATCACCCAATCATCACCCGACATATCAAAAGGTAGGATCTATTTCTCAAGTTCTGGATTAAACCTTAACTAGTAAGATCATGCATGCATATAAGAATAGATACCATGATTTTACTGTGTTTCATAGATTTCTGTTTCTCAGAGAAATAGCGACCTGATCTAAGGCGCTACTTCTTCTTGTCACGCCTTCCTTCAAGGCGTCATTTAAGAAACCACTTCCATGAAGTCGTTGTTTTATCAGAGTATTTAATAAATCAACGCATGTTAAAAATTTAATAACTTGAATCCATGATAATTTAATTCTTACATGAGTACAGTTCTGGAATCCTGTGATTTTTCTCTACATGATGAGGTTCCTGATCTATGATTTGCAATAGCCTTTCTCTAATTTCGCATCTTGTCAGTCTACTGTAGATCATGTTTTTGAGAGCAGATCTATTCACCCCCCCTTTAGATCTTAGTATCCATCCGTTACATCACGTGGTATCAGAGCCTAACTCTCCCTTAGGGCCTCACATCCCGTAGAGTGGATATGGATGCTAAAGGATTGATAGTTGAGGGCCACTCAACTAGTAAGCCACCATTCTTTAATGGTAGCAATTATGCCTACTGGAAGAATAAGATGCAAGTTTTTCTTCGCGCTAAGGATTATGAGATCTAGAAGGTCATGAGTAAGGGTCCATTCGATTTGCCTCCAGATGAAGAGTTCTGGACCAAGGAGCATATTCGAAAGTCCACTTTGAATTGGGGTGCCATTAATGCTATACAATGTGCATTCCATCCCACCGAATTCTCCAGAGTGTCTTCCTGTACCACTGCTAAGGAGATATGGGACAAGTTAGAGATCATATATGAAGGGACGTCTCAGGTTAGAGAAACAAAAGCTAATATGTTAGTCTCTGAGTACGAGACTTGTAAAATGAAGCCTGAGGAGTCCATATCTGAAATGTATGCCCGTCTGAATGTTATTACCAATAGCTTGAGAAGTCTAGGAAAGACCTACAGTGAGCATGAGCTGGTCAGAAAGATACTAAGGTCCCTGACACCCATCTGGCACACCAAGGCCACTGTAGTCGAGGAGTCTACAGACCTAGCTAAAAACACTGTAGATGAGCTTATTAGTTCTCTCATGACATATGAGTTGAACCTTAAGAAGGTGGATGAGTCTGAGAAGAGAAGAAAACCCTTAGCACTTAAAGCCAATACTAGCAAAGGGTCGTCCAGTGAGTACAGTCGTGCTAGTTCTGAGGAAGATCAGGATGAGTTTGCTATGATTACTAGAAAATTCAAGAAGTTCTTGAGAAAAGAAGGGAAAGGGCTGAGAAGAAAATACCTCTCTGGATAAAGATGGCCCAAACACTAGTCGGAACCTTCAAAGAAAACTGATGCCATTGTTTGCTATAATTACAGGAAAGCAGGACATCTCAAGGCAGAGTGTCCTGAGCTCAAAGAGAAAACCCACGCGCCGCCCTCTCTCTCTCCACTCGATGCTCTCTCCTTCTCGCGTTTTTCTCCCCCTCTCACTCTTTCTCTCTCCTTCGTCCACTTCTTCGTCCGTTCTGGGCCGGGTCGACCCCAAATCGAGGTGCAGGAGGTACCGTTGGAACTGGCTCATCGCGAGGATCGCGTCAGTGCCATTCTTTCCGCGGTTCGTGGATCGTGGGAACGGGTCGGGTAGTGAGGCGTCCCGATACTCCGTCGCCCGCATGCGCACTTATCGAGGTTTTCACCGCAATCGAGGTTGGGCGATGAACTCCTTACTTCGCTAGGAATATTTTGGTACCACATGCACGCCCATCCATAGGTGTTTACATCATTTTTTGTGCAAGTCTCATTTTAGGGGTTTTTAGGTTTAAATGTTTTAAAAATTGTTTGGGAGTGGTATATTTGAGTTTTGATGCATGCGGTAGTTGTAAGAATTTAGCTATTCAACTTCTTCTACTCAGTTCTTTTTGTTTCGTGCCGATCCAGCTTGGCCGGAGGGGAGTTCGGTCCGAACTCATCCCTCTCATTTTCCAGTCGGTATAACGCGCCTGCTAGAGGCCGTTATACGCTTAACGAACCCTAGGGGGTGCGATATGCATTGCATGGTAGACCGCTCGTGGGTCGCTATGTGAGGGAGGTTTTCAGTAGGTCTGTAGGTTGTGGGGCATGACGGACTAGTCCCAATCCGCCATGTATTGTATGACGCCCCTATCGTGGTGTGTTATATGAAGTGGTTTCCTGTGGAGTTTTTCTGAGTTTTCAACGTTCGGGTGTCTTTAACGGACCACTCCTGGTGCGTTCTAGTTACATGGCGCACTCGTCTTGGTGCGTTATGGTCTGTGTAGTTTTAGAAGATTCTCTGGAAGGTATAACGCGCAGCTTGAGACGCGTCGTGCATTGGATGACGCCCCATCGGTGATGCGCCATGGTCTGCATGCCTGCGTTTTAATAGGTGCACGGGTGAGCATAACGGCCTGCGGGAGATGCGTTAAAGTCGCATAACGCCCCGTTCCTGGTCCGTTACACTCTGCAAGTTCGGTAATGTTAGAAATCTGAATCCAACAAATGCTGAGAAGATTACTAAATCTGTTCACCCCTTGTTGTGAACAGTGTGAAACACTCTAAAACTATAAGTTAATGGTGACTTCCGGAGCCTCCATTGCAATAATCTTCTTAATCAATCTCCCTATAATTCCAACCCAAGTCCAGCATAGCCTGAATAAACCCCATGACTCGCCTAGGTTAGCCCCTTGGCCGAAGAATGCAACCCCCCCTTTGAAACCACAGAGTCGGCATCGCACGTGCCGAATTGCCATGGGTCGGCTATCCCATGTGCCGACCCACCTTGCTCCCGCCACCTCTTTCTCTTCCAAAGGCATCGATCCACCCTCGCTACTTCTTTTCCTCCCAAGGCGCTGGCCCAGCCCTCCCGCCTACCCTATCCACTCCGCTCCACCAAAGGCACCGACCCGTCCAAACATGCATCGACCCTTAAACCCATATGCACAGACCTTCCAACTCACGTGCACAGACCCTCCTAGCCCACATGCATCAACCTCACCTGACATGCATTAACCTTAGTCCAAACCTGCATGGACTTGCAACCGCAACATGCATTGACCTCAAGTGTGCACTGACCTTCAGCTCATCGCTGCGTCGACCTTTCCCCATTGCTGTGTCGACCTTTCCTCACCTACTATGTCGACCTTTCCTCACCTGCTACATCGACCTTTCCCCACGGCTGCGTCAACCGTTCCCCAGCATGCATTGACCCTTAAGCCCATACGCACAGACTTTCCAGCCTCCGTGCACAGGCCTCCCAGCCCACATGCATCGACCCCATTCATCCCAAAGTCTACCTCACTTCCCCCTAGGGTCTACCTTACCTTCCCCAGGGTCTACCTTACTCACCCTAGGGTCAACCTTTACCCCCCCTCCATCAAAGGTCAAACAACCCTTTAGGAAAATAAATTAGCCCTCACTCAATGTTAATACGTTATAAAAAAAGAAGAAGAAAAGAGGAATTCAGTCAACAAAATTCCCTCCTACCATGTTTGCATGTCTTGCATATGACTGCATCCATCACCACTTGCACATATGACTATATGGCCAAGCCCTCGGTATATCAAATGGTTACTCCCAAACACCCAACTAAGCTCAGATACCTGTAGGATAGCGACTCACCTACAGAGACCATAGACGATGAATAACGACCTACTCACTCTAAGGCACGATGACCTTTTCCCACGTTCCTCCTTGCAGTAGCGAGTAGAGGGGAGGAACACAAAGAAGGTAGTGAGGGGGAGAGAGTGGCTGGCTCTCTCTCACAGGTAGGCAAGGCAGGGCTGATCATGGGTCTGCCTTCCTCTCCCTCACACACACACATCGAGGGAAGGAGGAGGAGTAGCAACCTGTTCCTTCTTTTTCCAAAAGGTCCAGTCATGGTGGCTGACGAAAATAAAGCAGTAATAGGAGCAGTAGCAGTAGCAACGCTGATGAGCGGTGACATGAGCAAGGTGGCCAACACCCACGACGGCAAGCGACGATGAGGTAGGGGCTACAGCGGTGATGGTAGTGGTGGGCGGCAGCAGCGAGAGGGAGAGCGAGAGCAGTAGCAATGACCCCATCGAGCAGGGACTATGTCGTGAGTAGGGATGCCAGTGACGGTGGTCAAGGGAAGCTCATAGGAGGGTGGCCGCTATTTTCTCGCTCTCTCTCTGTTTCTCTCCAGGGCCCAGGGAACTATGTGGAGTCTCTCTCTCAACTTTCCCTCCTCATGCCCTCTTATTTATGGAGGTGTGGGAGATAGTTGTCCTACTGGGAAGCAAAGTCCATATTATATTTGAGCATGGATAAATTTCCTTCCCTATTTAGATGTCAGACTCTAAACCTAACTAGGAGAGAGGTCGGCCCATGCAAGGTAGAGTCCAAAACTGACTTGGACATCAAAGGGAGGAAACATTTTCATTCCTTATTCCACCACAATTTCACCCCAAGTGGGTATGTTCTTAGCGTAGGCTGACAAAGGGTCGTCCAAGTCAAAATACGACTTTGGGCGATGCCCTAATGGGTTGCCCTTAATGGGCACCGAATTAATAGACTTTAGACTAAACACTAATAATTTTAGACATTTTTCTTTCGTTCCACCTCTTATTAAATCAATATCGGACTACATATTCTAATGTGTTATTTTATGGGTTGGCTAACTTAGATTTTGCAGGGCTGATTTCTTTATGCACCCACATCGGGATGTGCTTCTTCTTGTTATAAGTAGGCCGCCTCATAACAAGCCAGGGGGCTGTGTCGTGCCAGACAGGTATTACTGGTGGCAGTGCTAGTCAGGGTGTAACACCCCTTATGTGAACTTTCGGAGTGGGCCGGGGAGCTTGTCTTCTTCTTTTATTCTTCTTTGGCACAGCCTGCCAATCTCCTTGGTCATGGGCTGGCGCGATGATGAAAGCTTCATAGGTGGCACGGGTGCTGGCTTCTGACCATTCTTCAGGCAGCAGCTGGTATAATGACACCATGTTGACGGTGGCGGCTAAATTAGGCATCTCGTGCTACTGCAGGGGATCCACCTTGTACTCCCCCATATCTAGCTCTCCCTTCTTGATCAAGGATTCAATGACATCCTTGAAGATGTAACATTCCTCGATAGTGTGCCCGAGCATCTGGTGGTATGGGCAGAAGCGGGGGTCATCCTTCTTCTTCAAGTCACCGGGTCTCTTTGGCTCTGGCAGTGTAATTTTGTTGTACTTGGTGGCCAACTCAAACAAGACCCGAGACTTGCCTCGAGAGAAATAATACAACTTGTTTCTCATTTTCTCTCGCAAGGAGGGACCTTCCCGTCGTTCAGTGGACCTGGGCGGAGGAGGGTTGACTACCACTTTGGCTTTCTCCTTCTACTGCTCAAAGGCCTTGAAGTCTAGTGTATGAACTTTTGGCGGAGTTGGTCTTTTCTCGGCCTACCTAGCCCTTTGATTTGATGCAGTTGGAGCAGAAGAGTATCGAGCAAGGAATGCCACGATCTCTGCCACTATATTGTTCAAACGGTCAAATGACTTGACCTCAGCACCGATCATCCTCTCTAGGATTTCCTTCTTCATGTTTTGCTTACAAATTTGCACTGCGTCCTCCTGATGCGGGGGCCGTCTGCACCTTATACTAAGGTTCCTCCATCTTTTTATGTAGTCGAGGGCTGACTCATCATTTCTTTGCCTGGTGGCATAAAGCTCTACCACAGTCACCTCCCATTCAGCTATGTAAAACCTCTCCTTAAACTTCTTCTGCATGTCGGGAAAGTTAATGATGGACCCAGCAGGCAAGCTCGAGTACCACTCGAAGGCGAGCCTGGTAAGCGTTGAACCAAAGAACTTGAGGAGATAGGCTTCATCCGCAACTAGGTCCCCCATAACATTCACATAGTAGGCAATGTGCTCCCTGGGAGATCCTTGCCCATTAAACTTCTCAAATTTAGGCAGCTTGGTGATGCCAGCCGGTAGCTTCCTGGTAGCATAGTGCACTGGGTAAGGTACCTGGTACACATCGAATGGCATATGATCGCAATCACCCCTTTCTACCAACTTCATGTCTATCATCTATTCGAGCATCAGTCTGCTCACTGTTGCTGGGCGACCGGGCTCAGATAGAAGTGAGCTGGTTGCACCAGTGGCATCATTAGGACAGTCGCCTGTGGCGCAATAGCAGACCCTTGGAATGGTAAGATCGGCGGTGGGGCCGATGTGGTATGCTACAGCTACTGTAGGAGCAAACCCCAGTGTAGCTGGGCATTGGAGGAGACGTCGCTGCCTGCAGAGAAGCTTCCGAGGCATGACCATTCCCCCCAGGAGTTTCGAGCAATACCTCGATCTGCCCGGATATTGAAGGTTGAGCACTTCTCTCAATTAGTTGTTTCCTTAATCGTTCAATCTCTTGCTGGCATTGTTGCATCATGAGCAATACCGTGGGGTCATTCATAGAAATGCTAGGGGTGACCCCCTCTCTTCGGCTGGCGCCTCCTCAGATGACGTTGAAGATCCGCCAGTGGTGCCTTTGGTAGCAATAACATTGGCGGTCAATGCCATTGGGGGTTCCTCATGGCCAGCTTCTTCAGCGCGGACTTGTGCTATTTCATTCACCGCTTTCCCTCTTCTGGTAAGAGGTCCTGGCCTTGTGGCAAATCTGGCCACCTCTTCGGGCTCGGTTGGTAAAGCCTCATACCGACCAAACACTCCAGCCATGTTGCAAGTGTAAACCCTCAAGTCCCTGCCTCTTCCTGCCGCCCTTGTCGATGGCTTGCCTGGGAAGACCAGTCTGTCAAAGATCGATCTCCACGACTTCATTTCTTCCCGCAACAGAGATTGATGATGCTCCTCCGAGCAATTCCTTGACTCGGCACTGAGCACCGGTCGGGTCTCATCTTCTTCATAGGCGGAGGATATTGCCCCTAGTAATCTTTGGCGACCTAGGGGAGTACTCCTGGGGCCCCGCAAGTAGTTCCTCATAGCCTCCTCCACTCCTTCCCACGCTCGAGCAAAAGGAGAGGCCGGTGACATTGCCCTGTTAGCAGCAACGTGCGTGTAAGTTGGAGGCCCTGCACGGGCAACTTGGCGGTGATGTCGGTAGTGCCGATGGTAGGTGTTTTCTGGTGGGGCCAATGCGGCAAGTACTGGCTGATACATAGGGGCGGCTATCTCGACCGATCTTCTCATCACGCGCTCACGGGGTAGGAGGTATTGGGCCCTGCCCGGGCAGGTGAAGTAATCCGGGCTCCCCTGGGAACCCGAACTTGCTTGACTCTGGTCGGCCTGGAGGTCGACCCATGCTTCGACACTTTAGCTGGGGTAGTAGGTGCTATCCTGCCCTTCATCTTTTCCAGCGCTTGGAATGAGTTCTGCACTGGTACAGAAGGCATGATCTGCTCCAGGATCATCTCAGAGCGTTGTCCATTGAGGTGGACTTAGACACTCCCGATAATGGTAGACTTGCTAGTATTGGAGAACCCGCCTCTAGGTGCAGCGGTAGCATGGCTCTTCCGGAGCCTCCTTTGGTGGGAAGTCAACTTCTGGTGGGATGGGCCAGCAGTCAGGTGGACGTGGTGCACGTTGCAGCTCAATGTCCCTACCGGGACAATCTTGGAAGTCTTGGCCGATGATCGGCCAGCAACAGCCTTGGTGGCTCCCTGAATGGGAGCACTAATCTCAGCCATGTTGGATGCTTCCACGTCCAACAGGCTTGCAAAGGCCACCCCAAGGAAGTTGGGGACGCCCACCACGGGAGGGAAGATCCCGAAGCAAAGGGGAATGGCCAAGTATCTACTCGATGACCTACTGACTGAAAGTGATCACCATCTTTGACATTCAAAGTGTGACTCTTGCATTTGCAAATCAAGTGATTATTATTACAAGAAAGGGACCGTAAGGCCCTTAGTCCCGGCAAAGAGATGAAGGGTGGTCTGGTCCCACTGGGTGTGCCAGACACCCAAAAAAAACCACGGGCTTAAAAACATCAAATATAATAAAATCTAATTAAAAAATAAAATAATTCACAGGAGTTGAGTTAGGGGCGATTACGGGTCATCTCACCCCTAACCATGGTTTGCCAACTCGATATTGGCTCGCCCGACTCGGGCGTACCGTACCGGATCAGGCGATAACCGGGTCATGATCCCCTTGCATCGAGCGAGTCTAAACGCAACAGTCGACTCGTTTCGGATCGCGCAGGTCGGACGGGTCGAAAACGGGTCGGATACGACCCGGATCCGAGTCGCGCGATCCGAACCGGGCGATACTTACCCGGTTACACACTTACCCATCGTCCTGTTCGCAGCAGAGAGCACCCTGCGTTGCAGACGACCGAAGACGACGGAGGGCAATTGGAGACGATCCTCTTCGGCCAGCTCGTTGTAGTCGTTCCTGACGTGATTGGAGGTGGATTGATCAGTGGAGAAGCATCAACAAGTGGAAATAGGCAATTTTGCTCGCATTTAAGCGGATCAAACCGAATCCACCAGAGGTAAACCCTAAACCCGATTCCTTCAACTTCTAGGTCTAGATTTGTGTTTTTGGTGTAGTTTTTTTGTATTAATTCATGTGAAATCATGTTTAAATGTTGTAGATTAGATTTGCACATGTTTTACTCTTCATTTGCATGGATTTAGGTTAGATCTAGGGTAGATTTGAATTTTAGGGGAAAACATTAATAATTTTTTAAAAATAAGTAAAAATTATAAAGAGGAACCTTTGAGAGGTGTCAACACTTCCGAATGGGGAGGTCGACACCTCCAAACCAGACAGAATAAGTTGGTTGCTGGAAGCTTCTGTTGTGTCGACACCTCCTGATGGAGAGGTCGACACCTCTTTGGCCAGACAGAAGATGAAGCTTTCTGTTGGCTCTGTGGTGTTGACACCTCCTGATGGAGAGGTCAACACCTCTTTGGACAGACATAAGATGGGGCTTCTAATGCTTGTGCTGAGGTGTCAACGCTTGATGATTGAGGTGTTGACACTTCAGTGCTTCCAGAGCAATTCCCTTCAAGGCTTTTAAACGAAGTCTACCTATCAGACCAGGTTGGGACCATGTATTCTATAGTGGATCTGGCCCATGAAAAGATGAAGCTCAAAGAGGAGTTCTCAACCTTTGCTGATTGCTGGCGTTGCTTGGCCGTGCAAGTCCCGGGGCACATTCCGGAGTAGGAGCTAATCAAGATGTCGATATCCAATGCAACGTCGGAATACCACTTCATCTTATCCCTTAATGACATTACCTCCTGGCAGTAGCTTTATAGCCGAGCTCGCTTCATTCGCCAACAAATCCAAGGTTCTCTTAACCCTGAGTCTCCATCTTCCACACCCGCATACACTTCCCCATCCACTTACACCTCACCCTCCACAAGCCAACCCTACGCTCCCATGAGTCATCCCGCCATGCGTCAGCCTTCTGCCACATATCCTTCCATGAGTCAACCTCCCGCTTCGACATACCCGTACAGGCCCGCATATCAACCCTCCATGAGTCAGCCTTCCCCTTTCGCATACCCACATGTGTCTCCGCCTATGTCTCCACCTCCGATCAAGGAAACACCACATCCTGAGCAGGTGGATGCCGTCTATATACCCCCTCATCTCGCTCCACATATGCTTTCACCAAATCCCTCCGCCGCTGGCCAAGCACTATTGCCTACGCAGCCTCCACTTCCTTCTTTGCAACCTACCCCTCAGCATCCACCTTGCCTGAAGCGGGCTCCTCACCCTCCGTTGCGGGAGTCTTTCATAGACATCTTCAGGGCTTTGATGGCCACTCACGTGTTGCCACTCCCTCCAGTTGTGCCTTGTCGGCTCGCGGCCGAGAATATGCTTCAATTCTGTGATTATCACCGTCAGCAGGGACATTTGGTTGAGGATTGCCCTGAGTTTCAGGATTATATTTATGACTTGGAAGCGAAAAAGAGAATCGATTGGGCCGCCATTCATAAAGTTATTCTACGTCTTCGCTGCCAGCAGTAGCAATAGCAGCAAGAAGCATCGCCCAGGCAGCCATCTCCATCACTACAAGACCTGGGGCAGCCCCGTGATCCTTTATCTAATATGGCACCCGCTCCATCACCCACTCCATCACCTGTTCCCTTACCTAAGCCTTCATCTACCTGCGTTCCTTGTGGAATTTCGGCAGCACCTCCCCTGGACCCAGAATGTTTGGGGGAGACAATCGAACTTACACACGGAGATATCCGGAGTATGTCCATGAATGCTGAGAGGCCATATGAGGCGGTCTCGAGTCCTGAACTGCCAATGGGGAACCCTGAGGACTAGCCTGGTAAGGGTCCCTGGCAATCCATGGGTTAAACTATGGAAGGAGGGCACCCAATGTCACCACCTGGGTGGCGTTTATGTCCCACTCCATTAGACGGGCTTCTAGGAGAACATGTCATAGTATGGCAGACCTCCTAGAACCTAGAGTGACTTTAGCTTAGTAAAGAAGAGAATCAGTGAATGGGACATTGTCCCCTCCCCAGCAATAGATCCACAGGCACATTCGAGAGATAATTAGCATAATCAGAGAAAGCACCATTTTGCCTTGGGTTGAGGACAATGCCACTAATGCTAATGTGACCAACAGCATTGCATACTCACCATGGATAGACGTTGGTAAGCCAGTAAACCTAGTGAAAGTGTGAGGGTTCTCCAATGAGCTGAGAGCAGAGCAATCCCAACCCATGAGAATGGGCTCATGTTCACTTGTGAGGATGCATAAACAAAAGGAGGGACTCAGGGGACAGAGCCCTCAAGGGCACTCCGTCGAACACCACACATGATGCGCATTACGACCCTCAAAGAATGGACAATGCTGCAATTGGAACAAGTAATGGAGTTCACCAATACCCCTACAACCCATTGAAATGAGTGAAAGAGCATTCGGAGGTCTCCCAAAATCTATGTATTCACCAATTTATTGTCAACATAACACATGCGCTCACAGACGCACATTTACCATTTAATCACATACACAAGCACTTTGCATATGATAGAAACATACAGAGAAAACCATTGAATCCCAGGGAAGGGATTTCACTATCGCCACCTCGGGCGTGGCCGTTGGCCATTCTAGCAGTTGAGCTTCAAGCTGGAGGCTACAGTTCTAGATCAATCACAGAATATCGTAAGTGGATTTAGCCTTTACAGGGCTTCCTCACGATCGGGACATAAATCTAGTTGCTCAGAAAAGATACAATTGAGAAATAAACTCACTGTAGGGTTCCGTAACTTGTACGAGAGAAAAATCCACACGGATCGTAAAACTCAACTCGGGAGCCACAAAAGTGATCCGAAACTCTCCAAAGAGGATCCAAAGGACCTAATAAGAATCTCCGTGGTATTACACTTGGTGTGTGGATAACCAGTCGGCACCTAGTATGACATCATAGCACTTCATATCTAGGCATATCAGGTCAGCAGGTAGATTATTTCCTTTAACCATAACCTCACAATTTGGGTAGTGATGCATGATATCGGACATGTTCTCGAGAGGTGTAGATATGACTAAGTCTAACCATTTGGGCTCCTTAGAAAATGCTGTAACAAATTTCTTGGAAATAAATGAATGAGTTGCCCCAGTATCAAATAAAACTTTAGCAGTCTTAAAACAAACAGTTAGTGTGCCTTCCACAATTCCACCTTCCGTTAGTTCCGTCTCTTGGAGAGATTGCAGACGGCCTTGTTTCTTTGTCAGACACTTCTCATATTTAGTAGCTTGTTCATTCATCAATGGGCAATCAGGGATTCGATGTTCTTGGCTTCCACATCGGAGATAGGCTCCTAGCTTCCTCCAACATTCCTCGATCTTATGGCTGACTTTGTCACAGTACTTACAAACTTCCTTAGAAGGTGTGATGGTGGAGAATGACTTGTCATTCTTTTGGAATCTCTTTCCATTGGAGGACTCCCCTCCATTGTAAAATCACTTCATGACAGGTTCCTTCTTGTCCCTTCCTCGGATCCTTTCAGATAATTCAGTTGCATCCTCGAGCAACTATGCACGTCGGACCATTTTCAAATAGACTTGGATATCCATTAGTGCCAGTTGGGTAATATATTGAGGTCGAAGCCCGTTGAGGAACCTCCTAGCCTTCATCTTTTCAGTACACACCAAGTGGGGTGCATACCTGGATAGTCTTGAGAATTGGGCCTCGTACTCTGCCACTTTCAGGGTCCGTTGTTTCAGTGCGACAAATTCTGCGACCTTCTTCTCCTGAATATGGTCGGAGAAGCACTTGTTATTGTAGTGCTCAAAAAATTCATCCCACGTGACATAGACCCTGGTGCTACCAAGATGTACCAAGATCTTAAGAGAAATTTTTGGTGGCCTAATACGAAGAGAGAAGTGGCAGACTATATTTCACGCTGCCTCACATGTCAACAAGTTAAGGCAGAACATCAAAAGCCCATTGGAAAATTACATCCCTTAGGTATTCCCGAGTGGAAATGGGAGAGTATAGGGATAGATTTTGTCATGGGTCTACCTAAGTCATGAGGAGAATATGACGATATTTGGGTGATCATTGACCATTTGACCAAATCGGCTCACTTCCTACCCATTAAGAGTCGATGGTCCATGGATGTCTTGGCTGCCTTATATGTAAAAGAAATTATAAAATTACATGGAGTCCCTGTCACTATTATATCTAATTGAGACCCTCGATTCACATCTAATTCAGGAAGGGCCTACAACACTCATTAGGGACCCGGTTAAATTTCAGCACTGCATTACATCCACAAACAGATGGTCAAACTGAAAGGACCAATCAGGTGGTGGAAGATGTGCTCCGGGCATGTGCACTCAATTTTGGTGGAAGTTGACATGACCACTTACCCCTAGTTGAGTTTTCCTACAATAATAGCTATCAAGCTAGCATCAAAATGGCATCATTTGAAGCGCTATATGGCAGGAGTTGCCGCTCATCGATATGCTGGAGTGATATTGGATAAAAGTAATTTCTAGGCCCGAAACTTATTCGGGATACCACTGAAAAGGTCAAGCTAATCCAAGAAAGACTCAAGGTGGCTCAAGATAGGCAAAAGTTTTATGCTGATAATCGAAGGCATGACCTGGAATTCCAAGTAGGAGACCATGTATTCCTCAAAGTTTCTCTAGGTCGAGGTATCCGAAGATTCGACATCAAGGGTAAACTTACTCTGAGATTTATAGGTCCCTTCGAAATACTTGAAAGGGTCTGTGAGATTACTTATCGACTAGCCCTACCCCCTCAACTAGTAGGAGTTCATGACGTCTTTCACGTCTCAATGGTAAAAAGGTACGTCCCTGATCCATTCCATACCATCACTTATGATAACTTGGAGATACGAGAAGACTTGACGTATGAGCAACGGCCACTTAAGCTTCTATTTCTCTTTGCCATCCTCCTTGACAGCCTTTCTGGAAATACTAGTCTGTCAAAAATCGATCGTCGGGGTGGCGCTTCCTCCAGCAAAGGGGACTGGCGCAACTCCTCCGACTGATTCCTCGACTCTGTGCTGGGCACGGGTCGGGTTTCTTCTTCTTCCTGGAAGGCAGAGGTCACTGCCCCCAGCAATCTCTGGCAACCCAAGGGAGTGCTGCCTAAGCCCCAGAGGTAACTTCTCATGGCCTGCTCGATCGCTTCCCACTCCTGGTCGGGGAGAGCAGCTGGTAGCTGTGTGTTGATGGGGACAGTAGGAGGAGTGCAAGCCATGGGCGTCGGGCGGACAGCCTGGTGTCGACGCCTGCGGCGCTGGCGATGGGCATTGTCGGGCAGCGCCGATACAGTGATTGCTGGTTGGTAGGCTGGGGTCGTCACCTCGACCCTCTCATCTCTTTGGGTCCTCCTCAGGCAAAAAGTACTAGGTCCTGCCTGGGCAGGTGTAGTGGGCTGGGCCTCCTTGGGAACCCAGATTTGCTTTAGCTTGGCCAGTCGGTGAGCCAGCGAGTTCTTCGGTGTTGCAGTCGGGACGGCGAGCGTCACCTTCTTCTTCAACTTCTCCAGCCCTTGGAAAGAGTTACGGACTGGGACGGTCGGGACAATGCGGTCCGGGATTACTTCAGACCTTTGTCCGTTCAGATGGAGTCAGATGGTCCCAACGGTCATGGACTCCCCGGAGTGAGATATGCGGCGCCCCGAGATAGCACCGGTGTTGTTCCTCCGGAGCCTCCTCTAGTGAGATGTCGATCCTTGGTGAGACGGTCCGGCTATTTGGTGCACATGGTGCATGTTGCAGCTCAACGTCCTTGCCGGGACGCCGTTGTTGTTCTTGGCCACAGCTTGGCCGGTAGCAGCTTCAGTGGCCCCCTGGGGGGGGCATCGGTCTTCGGTGAGTCAGATGCCTCCACATCCAATATGTTGACGAAGGCTACCCCCAAAAAGTTGGGGAAGCTAACCACGGGAGGGAAACTCCCAAAGCAGAGGGGGACGGTGAGGTAGCCATCCCTGATGTGGCTTTTGATGAGATTCCCCAATTACTCAGTGCAGTTAACCATTCCGTCTCATTCAGAGTAGAGATAGCTTGCCACCTCATGCCTTAACCCTTATAACTGAAACCATTGCTCTACAAATTCAGCTTTCATTAATTTCTTTTTCATTTTTCTTGATAGAAAAAACATATCAGAGTTAGTTAATACATAAGTCAGAAGGCCTGACACCTTCGGCCGCTATCATGGCAGCTGAGCGATCTCGGCCAGTTGCTGGGACGAAGGGCCTGACACCCCTAGTCAGCAAAAGAGTTGGCCGGGCGAAGTCGGACGACTGTTGCAGTAGAGGGCCTGACACCCCCAGGAGCTGACCTGTTGGTTGAGTGAACCCGACCAATTGTTGAAGCCGATGGCCTAACACCCCCAGTGGTGGCCTTGTTGACTGGGCGGACCCAGCCAACTGATGAAGCGGAGGGCCTAATACCCTCAGTAGTTGCCTTCTTGGCCGGGCGAATCCGGCCAGTTGCTGGAACTGAGGGCCTGACACCCCCGACAGTTGCTGCAGTAAGTGTGGCTGAACTGACTTCAACCACTAGCACTACGCCCAAGAAGAAGGGCGAGCCGACGACCGCTGGGAAGTCGCCGAAAATGATGGGGGTCGCTAAGTATCCGAACCTGGCATGGTTGGCGACGACCTGACGGCTGCCATTGTCGCCTTGTTGTTGTTGGTGGTGGTGGTGGTGCGTAGCACGGATGAAGAAGTGCGCCGATGCACAGAGAGCTCTGAGGTGATCAGAGAGATGTGCCCTCCTCTTCCTGTCCTGTAAGAGGAAGAGGAGCAATCGGAACCTTGGAAAAGGTTTGGAGATTTCTTTGACAGAAAGAAGAAAGGCAGGAAAGGTCCCACCGGGCGTGCCGGTCTGTTGGCCACGGAATTTTTCACGTAGGAAAAATAGACGATATTTTATGAAAAAATGCGTTGTATGCTCTTTTTGAAAAGAAGCATTCCCTTGATACAGAGGGTGATTCCGTGGGTGCGCATGGTATCAGACGATTTGGGTTCGGGTGCTGGACCTCTCCCCACTGACCGGAGTCAGTGTTGATTTACATCGGCCTAACGTCCCGAGTCCTTTATCTCTTCATAAATTTGGTAGATAGGTGTAGACAGAGGAGTGTAGCGCTCGAACTTGCGCAGGGTTTCTTTCGGTCACCCTCTCGGTTCCACCTCTTCCCCTACCCAGAAGGTTGGTCAGACAACCTCTTTCTCTCCCCCTCCTATCCTGAGCTCGCGGGATCTCGACAAGCGATGAGGACCACCTTGCACTGCACATGGCGTAGAGCCAAGGTCATGAGATCAACGAGGGAGGAGGGAGGGTGGAGCACCAATTCTCGTAGGAGATTTTCATGGTGGGTGCCTCCGGTCGGTGCGGTGATGGCAAAGGCCATATCCAGGCAGGGGATTCATAGGGGTTCCATTTTGAAATGATTGATGTAAGCTCGTAGTTTCTCCCCATGTGCTTGCTTGAGGGCTAGTAATCCCGCTATCGACCTTGGAGGGCTGCTGCCGGTGAAGCTCTCATTGAACAGTCGCCCAAATTGCCAGAAATTGGTGATGCTGCTAGGGGCGAGTGCTCGAAACCAGGATTGGGCCCCCTACACTAGGGTGGTTACGAACGAGCAGCACTTGACACCATCAGTAGCTCCGTGCTGCGTCATCAAAGCGTCAAAGCTATCGAAATGGTCGGCCGGGTCACCCTCACTGTCGTTCGGCTTGAAGGCTGGGAGGGTGACTCTTGGAGAGACTTCAGCCCTCAAGATATGGTCAAAAAATGGGGATTACTCCTCGTCTTTCGAGATGGAGCCTTTCTGTAGGGCGTGGAGGGCGCACTCCTGCTTGACAAAACGCCATTCGAAGTCCAACGGGCGGAGAGACAGCTCTGGCTGGCATGTAGCCAAAAATCTACGAGCTCACCTCCGATAGTCATCCCACCGTTTCTCATCAAGAGCTTCTATTTCTGAGGGGTGTCGGGGTAGCCCTGGTTTCTTCACTCTCAGACTGGAGGAGGCTTCTTGCTCTGGAGGCGGGGATTGTGAGGGCCCGCCTGGCCTGTGGAGAATAACCCACCCTCCCTGGAGGGTGAAGCAGCCTCCAGCCATTTGTCGAGAGGCTTCTACGTGGGGGGGGGGGGGGAAAAACCCAAGGTGTCTTTTTCTTTCATCCCTTGTCAGCAACTCCTCTGCAAACGATCCCCGTTGGCCATCAAGGGTTCATCAATATCTGGATGTGATCCCTGAGCGTCCCTGGGAAAGGGGTACACAAGCTAAATTAACTCTTGATTTGGTTCCATCCTCTCTTTTGGCTTAGCTACTTTGGCCAAATCTCGTTATCACTCATGTCAGATATCTTACATAACGGCTTAGCCTCCGCGGTTGAAAGCCTGCTATCATATAATTCAGCTAAATTACTTTTCAACTTTTAAGGCCCGCTTTCCTATTACTTTCTAGCTTTTACAACCTGCTACCCTGCTATCTCTGGCTCTTGTAGCCTGTTGTTCTGCTATCTCTAGCTCTCATAGCCTACTATCCCGCTGTTTCTGGCTCTCGTAGCCTTCTATCCCGCTGTCTCTGGCACTCGTAACCTACTATTTCATAATTTTTGACTCTCGTAGCCTACTATCCCACTATTTTTGGCATTTACAGCCCGCTACCCTACTATCTCTAGCTCTTGTATCCTGCTGCCCCGCTATCTCTGGCTCTCGTAGCTTGCTATCCCGCTATCTCTAGCTTTTATAGCCTACTAACCTGTTACCTTTCACTCTTGCAGCCTACTATCCTGTCACTCTCGGGTTCTTGCAGCCTGCTATCCTGCTATCTTTCAACTTTTATAGCCTGCTTCCCTATTATCTACTGTCTTTCATAGCCTGCTTTCCTACTACCATTCAGCTTAGACCTTCAGTCAAGGCCCGCTGCCCTTCTGCCTAGACACATCATCGAAGCCCACTATCCTACTACCCATCGGCTTATACCTTCGATTAAGGCCCGCTGCCCTTCGACTTAGACATATCATCGAGGCCCACTACCTTGCCATTCTTTGGCCTAGATCTTCATCCAAAGCCTGCTATCTCGCTATCTCTTCACTTAGACACATCGTTAAATCTCACTATCCTCATATCTCTCGGCTTAAACTTTTTGTCAAAGCCCACTGTCTCGCTACCCTTTGGCTTAGGCCTATCTCAATAATTACTATCATGTCCCACCATGATAATTGGTACAACTCAATGACTTAAACGACTTGATTTTAGTGCCTATCATTCTTTCTAGCACTTTTCTTCGTAGATTCTGCTTGCATATTTGGACGGCATCCTCCTGATATGGCGGTTGCCTGCACCTCATGCTGAGGTTCCTCCATCTTTTGATATATTCCAGGGTGGATGCATCGCCCCTCTGCCTGATTTCATATAGTTCAGCTACTGTCACCTCTCTTTCGGCGATGTGGAACCTTTCTTTGAATTTTCTTTGCAAGTCTGGCCAATAAATCATAGACCCAGGCTGCAAGCTCGAGTACCACTCGAAGGTGAGCCTTGTCAATGTAGACCTGAATAATTTTAGCAGGTAGCACTCGTCAGCCGCCAAGTCGCCCATCACATTGGTGTTGTAGGCAATGTGCTCACGCGGAGATCCTTGCCCGTTGAATTTCTCAAACTTCTGAGGTATAGTAATGCCAGGGGGCAGCCTCTTGGCAGCATGATAGGGTGGGTATGGCACCCTATGGACATCAAATGAGGCGTAGTCACCATCACTCCTCTCTGCCAGCATCATTTCTATCATCTGCTCGACCATGAGCTTGTTCATCACTGTCGGGTCAACCGGGCTTGGATAAAAATGGGCTTGCTACATTTGCGGCATTGTCAACACTGCCGCGTGGCAGGAGCCCCTTGGAATTGGAGGACTGGAGGTTGTTGCGCAGCCATCATTTGCTGTTGCGGGGGAGGAATGCCTCCAGTGTAGTTGTACACCTATTGTAGAGCGATTGCCTGTGGAGAGACTTCGAATGTCTGGCCGCTGTCGCCTGATGTCCCAGGGGGGACTTCAAGCTACTCGGGTGCAGAGGTGCGAGCATCCCTCTCGCTCAACTACTTCTTCAATGCTTCAATTTCTTGTTGATAGCTCTGCAGCAACATCAACAAGGCTGGATCATTGGTAGAAAGGCTGGGGAGGCTTCCCCTCTCCTCAGATGGTGTCTCTTCGGATGAGGCGGATGGCATTCCGCTATCATCTTCAGTTTTGATCACATTGGCAGTTAGGGCAGCTGGTGTCTCCTCTAGATTTGCCATCCCTACGAGGGTCTGCAATGCCTCACTAGCGGCCTTACCAAAAGGAGTTCGAGCCACCAGCGAAAACTCAAAAGGCTGAAGAGAAGCGTTGATTTCTTCGGCATTGAAGAAACGGCCGGCTCCCCGCCATCCGTCAAGGCAGGATCATGAATGAAACCCTGGACAGCTGGAGGCTACATAGTCGACTTGAGAACCTCAGCGAACGAACGACCATTTACTGGCAGAAGAGAAACAGAGGCGGACGGAGTCGGAAGAGAAGAAGGAAGCAGCGGGGAAGAAGAGGGGGCGGGGGCCATAGGGGGGCCCCCCGAGGCCTCCATGAAGGCGAAGGGGACCCTCACGCCGCCATGGGACCCTCAGGCGAAGGGATGCATACTATCCCTGCACCCTTAACTAAAAGTTAATAGACTACTAATTCATAGCTTATAGAAATGTCAAGAAAAATAAAGATAGGAAGAATGATGCGAGACAAAAAGAAAAACTGTAGCTCACAGTGAGCAATTTGACTCTTAATATGATCTAGCAGTCGAAGACCAAACCTGTCGGAATCTCTAAATCCGATACTCTGCTTTCATCCCGATTCATTGCAACTGGATCTCACAGACTTCTCTCAACTTCACGATGGCTCTCCATCTCTTTTAGCTCTCCCCACTCTCTCTGATCTTTTCTTCTTCTACTCAAAGCACCGCTCTCTTTTCTTACTCTCTGATACTTCTCAATTCTCTCTTCTATTCTCTATTGTCTTCTTCTGAATGAACAACCTCTATTTATAGACTTACGAGAGATGGGTGCGTGGAAACCACGTTCCCTCCCAAAGAAATTTAGAAGAGGCGCTCCTTTGGGGTCCACGTGTTAGGAGGTGAAAAGAGTGCTATCCACGCGTCTGATTCTCTACTTGAGGCTTACGAGAGACGTGCACGTGGAAACCATGTTCCCGCCTAAAGAAATTGGGAAGAGGTGCTCCTTTGGGGTCCACATGTCTGATTCTCTATTTGAGGATTGTCTTGGATCACGTGCCCAATTATAAGATTCTTGGGATCTCGAGCCCATCAGAAGAATCTTGGATCACTTGCCTCACTTTTCTTTCACGAGCAGGAGTCATAATGTGCTTTATTGAGTCACTGAAAAACATAAAGTATTTTGTCAAACACTATGTGATCATAAGTCATCGTCAGAGTGCAGTCAAAAGATGCATTGACTTTGGTTTGGTCAAACGAAAAATATCATTGACCTCAATATGGTCAAATGTAGATGAGCATCGACCTCAATTACTGTGCATGAACTGAAGGTAGAAAATTACATCGACCTGAGTTACTATGCATATACGGAGAATAGAAAGATGCATTGGCCTTAGTCTGTTGTATTTAAACTAGCATCGACCTCAGCATGATTGAGTGCAAACTAGCATCGACCTCAGCGTGAGTGAATGCACAACTCACATCGACCTTAGTATGTTGTATGCATACTAGCATCGACCTCAGCGTGACTGAATGCACAACTCACATCGACCTTAGTATGCTATATGTAAACTAGCATAGACCTCAGCATGATTGAATGCACAACTCACATCGACCTTAGTATGTTGTATGCAAACTAGCATCGACCTCAGTATGACTGAGTGCAAACTAGAATCGACCTCAGAATGAGTTTATGCAAAACTCACATTGACCTTAACTAGCATCGACCTCAGATAGGATCGACCTCAGATGCGTGCAAGTAAAACTGACATTGACCTTAGATGCATGCAAGCAGAATTGACATCAACCTTAGATGCATGCAAGTAAAACTGACATCGACCTGAGTTGCATGTAAGTAAAACTAACATTGACCTTAGATGCATGAAAGTAAAATTGACATCGACCTGAGTTTGGTCTAACGCAAACGTGCATCGACCTTAGATGAAAATCAAGGTAATTAGCACCGACCTTAGTATGAGTTTATGGAAAACTCACATCGACCTTATGACCAAAATGAATGTGAAGTGCTCATGTATGCAAACTGTTTGATGAAATGACTTGCTACAGTATGAAGGTGTAGACATATTTTATGTAAAGATCTAACATATAAAAATTCATCAAAATATACAAAATTACCATGGTTAATATAAAGTCACTAAAGTCAATTCTATAGTTAACCAGGTCAACATCACTATTGTCAATCATTCAAAACACAATAAACTCAAAGTAGTCTACACACTATTGATTAGCTCTAGAGGAGACCCAACAATAGTCCCCTATATCAGGGATAGGATAAGGTCTGTGCCCACAATTCATAGATAGAGTGTGGCTCATGAAGCATAACTAAGGGAGATGTGCATATATAACATATGCATAGCATGAACCGCAATCTACACCCAGGACTATTCCTACATAGTGTGAAAGTGTAATTATATGGGTAGTGAACCCTAGACATAGGGACATGCAGGCGTTGTAACACTAGAGGACTACCTTATCACCTACACATGCATTTGGGGCTCTTGACTTTTGGTAGCTTCACACAACCCCTTGTTTATTTTTCAATTTTGGACTTCACCGTTCGACGCGAGTTTTCTCATGTGTCTCAATGGGGATTCTCGGCTAGTGGGATTCATCCTTTACTATGGTATTATTGTAGATCTCACCGCTCGATGTGAGTCTCCTCATATATCTCAATGGGGATTCCCAGCTACTATGATTCATCCTATATTATGATTTTATGATAGATTTCACCATTTGACGCGAGTCTCCTCATATGTCTCAATGGGGATTCCCGACTACTAGGATTCATCCTTATTTTAATTGTGGAGTTTGTTGCACCATTTTTGCGCTAGTTTTCTCATGTGTCTCAATGGGGATTCCCGCCTACTTGGATTCACAGTCCAGTTATCATTTTCATCATTTTTTTATGAAAGGGGGGTAGGTAATTTTTTCCTCACGATTACCCTTCACGCGAGTGTAAAGATTCGAGCATCCATGAAGTGTTAAGAAGAATTTATGACGTCCCTATAGCTAAGGACCATTGCTCATATTACGTGCGAGGTGTGAGAGTTTCTTCTAGGGTGTATCATGCGAGTTGTGCTAACAACATGGTTACGACTCTTCCCCTAATCATATGTACTCACCAAGAATTGGGTTTTCATTCCTTAGTGTGTGTCATGACGCATACATATCCCGAATTAGGGCAGCATTATTTTAGCAAGAAAATTCTATCTTAGAAATTTGAAGAAAGGTCTATTAATACCATATTTTAGGCAGATATGCACGTGCGGTAAACAAGCACACAAATCACGTCATGATTAATATTTTTTTCTTTCTTTCTGGATCCGTCGAAGAATGGAGGCTTGGTAGTGGACTGTCCCTCTGCTGTCATGCCTCTAGCATCCATGGCCGTTCCTATTTAGGATGTTAGTCCTACACAAAGAGTTAGGCTCTGATACCAATTGTTGGGACAGGATGAGCGCGGCTAGAGGTACCAGAGGGGGGTGAATGGATCTATCACCCAATAAAAATTTCTGACTAGCTAGAACAAAATAGATACGGAATGTAAAGGTCTGCTAAGGCGGATGGTGCACCTTCTGATAAACAGATGGAGCACACTCAAGTCAAACCAAATAGATGGGTTGCCTATCAGTCCAAATCAAACATCTACTGTGCGAATAACTAGAGGACAGGGCAAGACAGTTAGAGCATATTAAATCGAGTCCAAACTAAAACCGTTCTCACGCTGTCCTAGTCAATCATCTACTGTGCAATAAACACAACAAGAAGACGATGCAAGCCACAGAAACAATCACACAGAAGATGAGGATTTTTAGGTGGTTTGGTCCTCCAGACCTACGTCCACCCCACACTCAAACCTGAGTGTGGCTTGCTGCTACACAACATAGCTTGCATCCGCTAGGCCTTACAACTTAGCCTACAACCGCTGAGCCTCACAGCTTGCTATCCGAGGAATCCTCCTCGCCCGCTGAGCCTCACAGCTTACTATCCAGAGAAATCCTTCTCTACAACACTGGGGATTATAGCTTACCCGTCCAGTGGAATCCTCCACGGTAAACGTTGACACATAGCTTGAAAGATGGTTTCGAAAATAAACGAAAATAAACAAAAGACAAACTGTATCCCTACAGGGAATATTGCTCAAACAGATGAGCGAACTCAGGTCTAGTTTTGAACCAGAGACACTTGACAGATAGTCACTCTCCCTCTTCTTCTCTTTCTCTTTCTCTTCTTCTTCTCTTTGTTTCTCTCTTTCTCTTCCTCTCTGGATCGAACGGGTGCCGCCCAACTCCTACTTCTTCTCCAAGTCTTCTATCCTTTTTTTGATTAGTCTTCTCATGAAGGAGAAGGCTTCTTTATATAGGAGCAGCAGCAGCAGCAACCCTGGCATGTGTCTCCCATACATGAAATCCCCAGAAGGTAATTCAACTAGCAACTCACAAGACATCTCAGATGTCGACTCCTCAATACAGGTAATAAAATCTTCAGAAATAAATGAATGAGAAGCACTTGAGTCAAATAAAATACGAGCTGCATGACCAAAGATCATAATAGTACCTTCAACAAGATGGGATGCAATGGCTTCAGATTGAGTCATATGCGTGACCCTCCCTTTTTGTTTCTTTCCAACTATAGTAGATTGCTGCGATGATGATACGGAAGCTTGAGAATATTGTTGAGATTGTGGTGGTGGAGGAGGTCTGAATTGCTGTGATTGTGAAAATTGAGAAAACTGAACAGGCTACTTTGGCCTTTGCGGACAATCACAGACCACATGTCCCACCTGATCACGTCGAAAGTACACCACAGGCATTGAACATGGTCTACCGGGATGGCTACCACCACACCTCAGACACGGTCTCGACTGACTAGGCACCGATCCCTATCGCTGAAAAGAAAAGGGTGCTGCTTGTTACATGGTACTAGAGGAAGCTTGCTGGTCATACTGCTTCTTGGATTTCCTGAACATCCACTTGAACTTGGATTTCATGGAGGAAGTACCACTGGCAGAAGGAACAGAAGATGATACCCTTGTCACACTAGGTTGACTAGCCTGCTAATGCTACACACTCTACTGAACTGGCTCAACTTGAGTTCATCCTCGAGATCTTGCCATGTCCAATTCTAATGTTGCAGCTGCCTGATAAGCCACATCTAATTCTGCTACTCTGGTTGCAATCAGAGGTTGCCTTAACTCTGCCTTCAACCCACATAGAAATTACTTAATTTTTAGCGCTTCATTAGCAAGAATATGAGGAGTATATCGACCCAATTCCATAAACTTGTTGCGATATTGTAGAACTGTCATATCGCCTTGAGCCAATTCCATAAATTGATACATTTTTTCCATCCTTAAATATGCTGGACTGTATGTACGCTCAAACGAAGTGACGAACTCCTGCCAAGAAATTTGTCGAAGAGGACGAGACCTGAAAGTTACTTCCCACTCCGTGGTCCACCACGCGAGTGCTGCTCCTTGCAATTGTGCATGTTCTTGATTTGACCACCAAGTCCGTGCATGTTGTTGTTTGACCACCAAGTCCATGCATGTTGCACGATTTACACATTTGCACATTTCTGAAGTCCGTGCAGGTTTTGCAAAGTCCTTGCACGTTTTCATGACAGGTGCATATTATGAAGTCCGTGCAGGTTTTGCATTTGTGGTTATAAAGTCTGTGCATGTTTCTCTCACATATAAGTCTGTGCATGTTTTCATCCTTGCACGTTTTGCCTATTATCAAGTCCGTCCACTTTTTCCTCTTTGCATGTTAAGGTCTGAGCATACACTGTAGCAAAGGCAGTGCATGTCCATATCAAGTCCGTGCACTTTTTGCTCTTTGTGTGTTAATGTCCGAGCATACACTGTAGCAAAGGTAGTGCGTGTCCATATCAAGTCCATGCACTTTTTGCTCTTTACGTATCAAGGTCCGAGCATACACTATAGCAGAGGCAGTGAATGTCCATATAAAGTCCGAGCATAATTGGAGCAAGTATGTGTACTTTAGTTTTAATGATATAACAACTCCGTACAGTTTTCTTTCTGTTCATAGTATATTCCTGTCCTGAACTGATGTTTGTTTCTATTATGATAGATATCTTTTCATGGAGAATAAAGATGGCACGTGGTCCAAAGTTGGAGGATGTGCCAGGATCGTGACATGTGGAGTGCATTAAGCTGACATGCTGTCGCATTGTCAAGGTGCTAGGGTGGGAATTCGTGGAAGACATGCGCCCACCAATCTGCTGCTGCTACTGCTCTAAAAGAGAGATTTCTCCATCTGGAGAAAGGTGATCGTAATCTGAAATAAGAAGAGAAGAAGCAGAGTGAGCCTGTACGATCCAGAGAGAAGAGAAAGAAGAGAAGAGAAAGAGAATTCTGAGAGGAAAGTGTTCAAGAGAAGTTCTGAGAGAACTTGTTCCTCAGTCTCTTGGTTCAGTGACCAGAGTTGAGACTGCTCAAGTTTTGAGCTATATTCCCATTAGGATTTCTGTGTTTCTTCATTTTATTTTCTTTGTTTTCTGAACCTGTTCTCAAGCTGTGTGTCAGCAGAGCAAGCTGTGAGGCTCCATGTGCCAAGAGTGCTGCTAACCCAAGGACCCAAGGTGGCTTGGGTACCTAAGAATACTGTTGTACCCAGACAATTTATTGACAAAATGCCAAGGAATAAGGGTTCAGGAATTTCCCCTGAATGCCTTTAAGGCAAGGGCTATCTAGCCCTTTCTACAACTCTGTGGGTCCCGCCAAGGGCCCTGATCAGCTTATCGTGACATGCGGCTACACAAGCACCTAGCTGGGACCAATCCTGATCACTCAGCTATGGGCTTTGCCCGTACTTCACATGGCCGCCCGGGCCAGCCTAGGGGCCCACCGACTCTAAGCCACGCCACGTGGCACCCAGCGAAAAGGCAAGGAGCTAACCCCGAGATGCTTTCTGCCAACCCTTCAAGGTCAAAGGGAGACCCAATTAGGCCAACCACAGGCTTTGGAGGCCTGCAGTACGCGTATATGGCTCACACACGTGTGTTCGGCATTTTCCCGAACACCTTGTGGGCGCGTATATTCCAGCCCCCCTACATCAAACCATAGGCTAACACGTAGTTCCAGCACACTAATTGGGTCCTACAATGATCCCTCAGTAATCTGAGGCCACCCCCGACCCTCATACATGTGGCGATGAGCCACCTATCTTTAGCTCTCGGGCCAACCTGAGGCTACCCTGCCAACCCGCCGTGCAACACGGCTCATAGCTCGAGGCACGACCCATGTGCCTAAAGTGCCCCTCCTTAGCTATCACGCCTCGAGCGCAGAAGGAACCCGGAGTGCATGATGAGTTTATATAACGTTCACGTCAATTAGAGCGTAAGTGTATTTGACATGTAGACAGAGTGCGCAAAAGATACTGTTAACCCAATCCTTTGTTCACCATAACCTAAAATACTTTGTTGGCCCAGAGAGATGGCGGACAAGAAGGGGGGGTTGAATTGTCCCCTTGCCGAGATGGCGAAATTTAAAAACTTTCTTGACTTAACAAAGTGGAATTAAACATAGCAACGTTGATTAGCCTAAGCAGATGTGAGATCTAGAGGGTCTCTCAAGCTTTCCGATCTCACACGAGTTAACAATGTAACTAATCGAACAATCAAGCTTGAGTCTAAGAACGGATCTAACTTATTTTCTTGTTTAAGTGTGTGCAGAATACAGGTTTCAAGACTCAGTTTCTGGCCAAAATAATGCCTCTCAGATTCACCGTTATGAGTTGTTTAACGGACCCATATCACTCCGTTATATTCCTCAGAGGCCTTTGTCAGATGATGGTAATTTAGCGCACCCCAGGGTACACGTTATTATCTTGACGGACCACTTCTGGTCCGTTAATGTTTCCAGAACGCCACAACCTGGTTGGTCTTCCTGAGTCGTTATTGTGACGGGTTATGAAGAGTCTGTTATGCTCATGTAACGGCTTGGTACAGGTCTGTTATGTTATCTAGAAGCTCTGTTCCCAGAACCAGTCTGCTCAATAACAGAATCAACTTAAGTCCTTTTCATATAACAAAAAGCTTTCATTCTCATTATTCAATTGAATTACAGTGCATATCAAACCTCAAATTTCACTCTTCTCATTACATTAAAAAGAAAGAAAGAAAAAAGAAAATCAAAATACATTTAGCTTCTTGTTGGCTTGAGGCCAGATTTTTCGCAATTCCTTCATGTAGGCCCAGCAGCAGTCGTCATCTTCTTCCACAGCCTCCTACCATGGACGCACCTTGCTGATCTCCCACATGGTCAGCGCGTTCCGAACTGATCTTTCATCTTCCTCGGTACCTATCTTCCTAGCTTGAAGGGGAGGGTAGAGTGCAAGAGCAGGAATGATGATTCGAGGTAGCCCGACTTGAAGATGGCATCGGTGAGGGTTGTAGATCGCCAAGGTAGTGTCCCCCACTAGCTGAAGGTCTAGTCCAGGTCGCCGTGCTACTCTGAAAGAGGTGCTCCGAAGCACGCTTGGATGCATTTTGAACCCATCTGTTGGCATGGTGTTGAGGAAGATACGCTAATCATCACAGGTCTTTTTATCCGCGGTCCGGCATTCAACTTTTTGGGAAAATCCGAAGGCCCCTCCAATGAAGAAGAGTGGGTGGCTCCCGAAGATCCGGCTCGTCGTGGTCAATTCTTCCTTGTGCTGAAATTTAATTCTAATTCCTATCCAGCACTCTAGCAAAACCATGGAGCCGAAGCAGAGGCAACGGCCTTCCTGCTCTTCCTCACCCCCCCTCTCACACCCTCTCTCTTTCTTTCTCTCTTACTCTCTTTTGCTCGGTGGTCGCCGGAGGACCTCACGCCGGAGCTCTCCTCTTCTTCTTCTCTCTTCTCCTTCTTCTCTTCTCTGGTAGCATAGTCGTGGCCCCCTCCACTGGTCTCTCTCTTGTTCACAGGGAAAGGAGGGGTTTTATACCCCGACATTTGGTTGGCCCAGTCGAAGGCAGGAAGTGCCCGACGAAGACGGCCATTAAATGAGGATTTGACTTCTCCATCCTTGGTGGTAGGGGGTAGCCTACGTGCCTTCCTCCCTAGGTGACACCTCAGCTAGCCCTAGGCTGGCCCGACTGCGTGCCGAAGATCATAGGGCATGGGTGTTAGATTTCCTTTGCCGGATGCACCGGACAAAGCGGAACTCATGGTTTGCCGTTGAAAGGGCGGAGAGCTATGCCGATGGAAGGAACAGCAGATGTGCCACTGAAGGGCTGAAAAAGTGTGTCGCTGGGAGGCTGAAGAAGCGTGCTGTTGGAAGGCACAAGGAGGTGTGCCGTTGAAGGGCCAAAAGGGCATGCCGCTGAGGGTGTTGAGGGTGTGCCGCTGAAAGGGCTTTGCAAGGCATACCGCTGGAGCGTGGACTGGGTGTGCCACTGGAGGGGGGATAGCTTGGGTGTGCCGCTGGAGGGGCATTGGAAGCGTGCCACTGACGGGGCATTGGAAGCATGCCGCTGACAGGGGGTTGAAGGCGTGCTACTGACGGGCCATTGAAGGCGTGCTGCTGACGGGGCCCCAGGGGTGTGCCGGATGAAGGGGGCACGAAGCGTGCCGGATAAGGCCCAAGGCAGGGTGTCGGGTAGGGGCACTTGGAGGCGTGCCGAGTGAAAAGGCTGACAGCTGTGCCGCTGGGGCTTCGGATGGGTGTGCCGCTGGAGGCGCCAGACAGGCATGTTGCATTCCTACTATTTTGATGATGTCATACACAATTTATCACTATATTGGTTGATCTATTTCTAATCTTCTTTTAACTGCTGTGTTTATCTTCTGAGCCATCCACGCATTAAAACAATATCAAAATGGGGTTCAAAAAAAAATAAAGATACCCTGGCGGCCTCAGTCGGCTCCCATTACGGGACCACTAAGGGTAAAAATTGCTATCAACCTAACTGGGGTGAAAACCCGCAAGGGCGTCCCAGGCAAAATCGGGTAACCCCTCGGTATGAAAATCCATAAGGGCATACCAAAAAAAGCTAAAGGGGGCCAGCTCTGGTGAAAATCTGAAAGGGCGGTAGGATTGATAAAGAAAAAAAAATAAAATACTTCTCTTTCTCTACTCCTCGCTGACAGGGGCCATCGATTTCAACATTCTGTCGACGGCTATCTCCAGATCACTCCACAGTGGGGGCGATCACTACTCCCTCAACTGCCGGACAAGGCCCAGTTCCAGTCCCCAGTCCCAGCCTCGTGACCTCAACGCCTCCATAGGCCGGCCACCCAGCTCTAGTTCTAGTCCTCAGTTCCAGCCCTGTGGCTTCAACGCATTTCCAAGCCAGCCACCCAGCTCAAGTATCAATTGCCCGTCCCAGCCTCACGACCTCAATGCCTCCACAGGCCGGCCACCAAGCTCCAGTTCCAGTCCTCAGTTCCAGCCCTGTGGCTTCAATGCCTTTCCAGGCCAGCCACCTAGCTCCAGTATCAATTGCCAGTCCCAGCCTCGCGGCCTCAACGCCTCCACAGGCCGGCCACCCAGCTCTAGTTCTAGTCCTCAGTTCCAACCCTGTGGCTTCAACGCCTTTCCAGGCCAGCCACCCAGCTCCAGTGTCAATTGTCAGTCCTAGCGATGTGGCTTCAACGCCTCCATAGGCCGGCCACCCAGCTCCAGTTCTAGCCTCATGGCTTCAACGCCTTCCCAGGCCAGCCACCCAACTCCAGTACCGATTGCCAGTTCCAGCAACGTGGCTTTAACACCTTCACGGGCCAGCCACCCAGTTCCAGTACCAGCCTCCAGTCCCAACACCGTGGCTTTAACGCCTCTATAGGCCAGCCCCCTAGGTCCAGTCCCAGCTTCCAATTCCAGTATCACAGCTACGACACCTCTATAGGCTAGCCACTCAACACCAGTTCCAGTGCTAATTCAGCAATCCGGTCATTGTACTTCAGTGACTTCATTTCGACTTCCACCCTTGGGATAGATGAGGGTGGTAAACATATGGTGCAAAATGCACTGCAGTGGTGGGAAGTAGTTAGAATTCAGGATTAGCAAATTGCTAACTCCATGCACGTATTCACTGCAGGTCATAAGTATAAAGGTTTCCTGAACATGACCATGCCCAAATGTCATATCAACCCCCCTGGCGGACACTCCTAGGGCCTGTTCAAAAAATGCTGGATTGATTGTAATCTCAACGCCTTTTATAACTGTGTATAACTGACCATTTCTCTCATTTAGATTTCCATAAAATTCTTGAACAATGTTTGGATAAAATTGGGTGTACCTTGTCATAAAATCAACACAACCATTCTGAACTTCAAAAATAGCTCCTAGATCAGAGAAGAACTCATGCATCTCACCAAAGTCGACCAGACGAGGGTCGAGTATGCGCCATGGGCGCATCGATGGTGCCCGTGGAGGTGCGGCTGCCCGCTGTGGTGGAGGGACTGGAGCCTCCCTTTGTCTAGCACTAGACTCCCCTTGGGTAAAACGCCGAGAGCTTCTTCTAGGAGCCATCTAGACAAGAAAACCACAGTAGAAACCCTGGAGAGGACTGATCTCTTCCCTTGGGAGTGGATAGACACCTTAGGACACACTAAAATGTGGTGAAAGACTCTTCTCCTCAAACTAGAAGCCAAAGGAAGAGTTTGAGGCCACACAAGCCGCTGCGGAGAATTTGGCCCGAAACAGTGACGAACAAGCCAGATTTGATGCAGAGGAGAGGAAGAGGGGTTTCTGGGGTTTGAAATGGGAAGTTCGGGTGTTCTAGGGTTTGGGGAGAGGCTGTAAGGGATGATGGAAGTGGAAGAATGAGAGAAAGGCGGTGAGAACCTCCTTAAAAAGGAGTTTAGACTCAGTTTGACTGGCACGGTTCACCAGTTTTGGTCAATCGAAATGTTCGGTCGTTCGACTAAACTAGTCTTTTTTTATGCTTTTTTTTCATTTCCACCTCCCCTTTTTTATTTTTTTCTTTTTCGTTTCCACCACCCCTTTTTTTCACCTCTTTTTATTTTTGAGTGGCCGGGACTTGCGAGTTCGGGCTCTCTCTCTCACCGTCCAGCAGAGCTATGAGCTAACCTGACCTTTATATTTTCAGTTAAATGTGTCACACAATTCCTTCAAGAAATGCCGATATCCAGTAAAGATAGCGTTTGTTGATTAAGAATAAATCTTATATGGTAAGGAAATCATTTATGATCCCAAAGCTGAGCCCTGTGAGGGTGCTGGCTAACGTGTACACATCAATGAACTGGGTTAGCAACTAGCGCGCCCTGTCAAGAAGATCAGGAGAAAGATCAAAGCTTCTTTGCCAACAGTTTTTCATCTGCCCATCAGCCCTTAACAGTTCGCAGTAAAGTAGGCAGGATGGGGGATTGGGCTCAGATCAATGGCACGAAATGTGATCTGGATGGGCAATCAAAGTCTGATCCCCAACTGATCTGGGCCAATCCATTTTTAATATTGTTTTGAGGTTTATCTGTGTATAAGCTAATATATGGTGGTTTTATTGCAATTTTAACATCCCCTCCCAGTTTTCTACCATTCTTACCCATTTTCCGTTCTCTAGAGATGTCTTTTGAGGCAGGAGGGCAGAGGGAGAAAGCAGAGCAAGACAAAGATGGTGAGGATGTGGCAATATCAGCTGCAGCAATGGCGACAGTTGGTGGCGACAACATCAGGTACATAATTTTGTATTTTTACTAACCATTCTTTATTCTTTTCCTCCTCCATTTCTTCTTTCAGTTCACACTTCTTGCTCTTCTACCTCTGTTTTAACTTTTCCCCTTTTACGGTGGCAACTTCGGAAGTGAAAGGGATGGGGCCTATATGGACCAAACAGGACTGCCTGACGTCCATGTGGGATCGACCAGTCCAACCCAATCCCTGGCCAATCCGGCCAATCCCCATTAAGCAGGGTTTGTCAGATCAGTTTCCCGACTTTCCAATCAGCTAGGCCACCCCAGCCAATCCGATCTGATTTGGCATTCCTTGGTTTCCAGTAAAGTATCGGGAAATAAGCACATATACGCAAATCATCATCATCATCAGAGCCTTATCCCAATTATTTGGGGTCGGCTACATGAATTCTGTTCCGCCAAAGGTTTGATTAATAATTGGGCCATTGGATAACCCATGATGGGCTGGATTATGGGTTAATAGGCTAAAAATGGCCAAAAATGGTTAAAATTTGTAGCATATGTTAAACACCATTCTATATGATTAAATTAGTCTAAATTGTAGAAGATTGTCACAAAATCCAAACCTTACATCATAGCCCATCATGGTTTTAGCCTTTTACCCATGTTTTTCCACCCTATTAAAACTAGGTTAGTGGAAAAGTTTAAATTTTGTGCCATGAACATTAAATTCAGAGGTGGAGAATTTTGATTTTTGGAAAAATGAATCTTGACTTTTTAGGCCAGATTTTTCCTATAAATAGGCCCCTCTAATCACCCTCCAGGCCTTTGCTATGCTAGGGAAGGAATTGGTGGCAATTTGGGGGTGAGATATGAGGAGAAAGGAAGCTCGTCGACATTCTGTCCCATTTTTCTTCTTTATCTTTGATTTGATCTAAGGTAGGTATTCTCTCGGGTTAAACTCAAATTGATACATGAATTAGATGTAGATGCATGTCTACATTGATTCTATACCGTTTTCCCCAATTTTTATGGAGTAATAAGCATGCTAGAGACATTTTATTGAAAGGTATCATCGTTTCACTGGAACGGGGTGTTGGATATATGCTGTTTTGATGATGTCTAACTATGACTCATTAATGAGTCTTGACTTCTCAGCTCTCACTCTCTTTTTCTTCTTCTGCGCAGCTCTCTTTTCAAATGGAACCTTCACTCACAAGAACCCCTTACTGCTTTCTGCGGCCCCTCAGTACCCCTTTTTCTCTTTTCATATATGTTCTTCATCGAAGGACGAGGCGGCTATATATATAGGACAGGGCCTCCGTAACGATGAGCCAGAAGGAATAACCTAGTGACACCCTATTGGTCCACCTAACATGAGAGAGAGAGGATGATTCTTCTGGAAACTTCTGAAAATAAGTGCCATCTTTTCTTGGATCGCGTTCCCCATCACTACTCACGTGGGTTCACGTGCCACTCCCTTACAGTGCCAATGATTGGTCTTACTTTTCTTCTTATGCGCAGTCACATGCCTCTGTACCGATTCACTCAAGTCCTGCTTCTCCCAATAGTTCACTCAGGCATTTCTTCAAACACCTCTTGATTTGTTTAAGGCCCAAAAGTGCATCGACTTTAAACAGTAATGTGTACTGACCTTGAACAGTGAAGTGTACAGACCTTGTACACTGAATCAGAATGAGCATCGACCTTAAACAGTAATGTGTACTGACCTTGAATGCAATAGACCCAAAACACACATCGACCTTAAATGGTAAGGACCAAAACAAGCATCGACCTCAACAGTGTCGTGTACAGACCTTAAATGGTAAGGACCAAAACTAGCATCGACCTCAACAGTGTCATGTACAGACCTTAAATGGTAAGGACCAAAACTAGCATCGACCTTCATTGCTTGAGGGTAGAACTAGCGTCGACCTTAGTTACTGTAGAGCTGAAGTAGCATTGACGTTGTCTCTTCTTTGCCAAAAGGTGCATCGACCTTAGTCGCTTGACAGCTAAATTGGCACCAACTTTAGTTGCTTGACCTCACAACTAGCGTCAACCTTAGTTGTGCACTTGGCCAACTAGCATCGACCTTGAACTACATGAACAGTGATCTGTACCGACTTGAACGATAACTCAGGTAGACTTCAACATGTACCATTTAGCATGTGCATCGACCTTAAGTTGCTACCCCTGTCATACAAGCATCGACCTGGGCTTTGTGATGAACTTGTTGACAATGCATTGACCTTACTGACCATGGACTTTTCTCATTAACAGTGCATTGACCTTGTTGACCATGGACTTTTCTCATTGACTAGTGTTGACCTTATTGACCATGGACTTTTCTCGTTAACTATGCATTGACCTTGTTGACCATGGACTTTTCTCGTTGACTATGTGTTGACTCCTTATTTTAATTGGCTTTCAGCCTATTCTTTGTAGAATTCAACACGCATGATCTACATGTAATAAGATCATCTTAAGAACAATTATGTCATAAAAAATGCAATGCATCCATCCATGCAACATCAACAGTGTTTGGCATCATTAAAGCATATTAATTTCATGACATCACTAGAACCTCATAAATGCAGCATCAACAGCAAATGTAGTATCAACACATATGACATCATGCTCTAATGAGTCATAGTGTTTGACATCATCAAAATCATAGGAGTACAACAATCTCCCTCTTTTTGATGATGGCAACACTATGAGTCATAAAACAACATGCTGACACATGTTGACTCATATAAAACTGTTCTCCCCCTTTGACTTCATCAAAAAGGAAATAATAGTTTGTTAAAATCAGTAGAGAGAAATACAAAGCATGCATGATATGGTTGAGACACTAGCTTTTCTCCCTTTACTAAAGAAACATAAACTGCCTGACAATACAAGTCATGTACCCCTTTGATACCAAAAGTCCCCCCCTTTGACAGCATCAAAAAGAAGCAGTTGGAGAGTAGAAATTAGAGATGGAGCCAAAAAGAGAATTATCAACACCAAAGGCAAACAGCCAGAAATGGATTTTCAGATAGGCCAATTTAGCAGAGAGGAATGAAGAGATTCTCAATCAGATACTAATTTCATAAATCAGGATAAATTCAAGTTCAGACTCTTTCATTATAAAGGAGTTATGATCAGATCCTTATTCACATGCATGGTTCAAATCTAATAAATTCAGAGTTTATCAATGAAAAAGCTTTTAAAAGAAGGAACTACATTCTTATTTAATAGAAATGAACCAAAATTCCATAATAGAACCTTGACAACCTCCTATTATCTTACTCACCAATGGCACCTCTAGGAGTTACTCAAAAATAGTATTGAAGGTAAACACAAAAATAGCTTTGTTCAAGTTCTCAGGGATGCAGCACATTAGCTTGACCTTTGGTCACAATTTCAAATTTTTTCTTTTTGGCTCAGAATATATTTTTTTAAGAGCAATCAAGTGTAGTCAACACCTTTTGACTTAAGGGTACATGTTGATCAGATGCTAGTACCCCTAGTTACTTAGTGAGACTAACTGTCTTGCTTCAAAAAGATCAGACATAGCAAGGACACCTCATGACTAGGTCCACTCCATTTCTTTGATGGAGAACTTAGTTTCTCAGTGAACCTTTGCCATTGCTCTGCCATGAGCATTGAAATACAATTTCATTATGCTACCCTTAGAGATTTCAGAAGGTTCTATGTTTAAAAATAATACTTTATCCAAGGAAATGGCAAAAATATCACTCTTAGAAATATATTAGCAGTTGAATCATTGTTTTTACGAAATGTTGCAAAAGTGCCATCGCCATAACTCCCCGTTACCAGCTGTGAAATTAAGAGTGATCGCCTTTAACAAAAGGTAAGAAAAGATGATACCATCCATAGTTAAAATAATGGGGTCCATCTCCCACCCCCAAGGAAAACCCTAATCAACTAGGGAAGGAGACCGGGGGAAGAAAAAGCTGGCCGGAGGCCACTGGGTGGGGTTTGTCGGGAAGGGGTTAGCGGGGGAGGAGGGGGATGTACCAGCGGAGGGGCGGGTGAGGACAAGAATGAGTGGGAGGAGGACCGCAGCACCGCGGCGCCATCCTCCCTCGCCCCAGCAGCACCACCGGTTATGGGTGTCGCTCTTGGGGTATCCGGCCGGGGTGGCATGAGGCGGGTCAAGTCCAGGAGGAGATCGGCGTCGTGGGGCAGCAACCTGGAGCGGAAGAAGCTCTATGTTGTAGACAGCGGCATGGTGATCAGAGGAGGAGGGGCTGGCGGCCTTTTACGCTTCCGGCAGCTCGTCCGGGACGGATGTGCTGGGCTTGATCACGGACAAGCTGCAGGCGCGCTTGTCCAGGATGAGCTGATGCTGGTCGTCTGACTCTGTCCTCTTCCGTGCTCGGTTGTCCATCGCACCTCGCAACTCAGAAGCGGAACTCACCCCCCGCCCCTGCATCGCAGACCAGCACCGATCATCGCAACAAACGCGAAATTCTCAAAACAAACGAAACGATTTTGTAGAAAGGAGAATAGGGAACAGGGGAAGCTTGCGAGTTACGACACGGCCGCACTCGAGGAGCATGGACAGGTCGAACGAGTCGGAGAGATAGTTGTATATTTCCGATCACGTTGCCAGGGCCGGAGGAGGGAGCCCCCTCTAACACCTCCCTCTCTCTCTCTCTCTCTCCTCACTCCCTACTCTTTCTCTCTCTCCCTCTGCCCCTCCCTCTCTCTCTCCCCCCCGGCACCACCCGCCTTCTGCTGGGTGTGTTGCCGGTGCTCTATCTCTCTTGTAAGGGTGGGGAATTTTGGATTGTGAGGGTTAAAAATATTGATACCCTGGCGGACTTGGCCGACCTTCAAGGGTTGGCTAAGGGCAAAAAGGCCACAGACCCGGCTGAGGTGAAAACCCGAAAGGGCTCCTCAGGCAAAAATGGGCAACCCCTTGGTGTGAAAACGCGCAAGGGCGCACCGGAAAAAGCTAAAGGGGGCTCGCCTCGGTGAAAACCCGAAAGGGCAGTGAGGTTGGTAATGTGAAAAAAAATCCTTTCTCGGTCCACTTTCTGGGTGGCCCCATCATATTGATGTCATGGCCATGCCTCCCATGTCATTTCTATAACACCTAGCCCCACCAGGGCATCCCGACATTGTTACACTCCGTCCCACCGGGACCATCAACACCATCATTTACAATAGATTTGACTCTCATGTCCTTTCGGGCTGTCAAGTCTATCAATTTCTTTTCAAGAGTTGACTCATACGCCCCTTGACATGTCAGCTCCACTCATCTTCCAGGTCTCCCAGGGGTTTGGGTAGTATGTCTTTCCGGATTATCCAATTCGCCCCTCTAGTCCCGCCGGTTTCGACCTCTGCATGCCCCTTTCGGGCAGCCAACCCATCTTGCCTATCACCTTTCGGGTTTGACCCTCACGTCCCACTAGGACTGTCAAATCCGTCTTTTGGCCCTTCCGGGTCTGGCCTCAGCATGCCCTCTCGGGCTGCCAACCCATCATGCCCTTCAGTGCATTTTATCTTCTAGGGATTGGCCTCAGCATGCCCTCTCGGGCTGCCAACCCATCATGCCCTTCAACACATTTTGCCTTCTAGGGATTGGCCTCAGTATGCCCTCTCGGGCTGCCAACCCATCATGCCCTTCAGTTCATTTTACCTTCTAGGGATTGGCCTCAGCATGCTCTCTCGGGTTGCCAAACCATTATGCTTTTCGGCTCTTTTTACCTTCTAGGGATTGGCCTCAGCATGCCCTCTCGGGTTGCCAACCTATCATGTTTTTCGGCTCTTTTTACCTTCTTGTGATTGGCCTCAGCATGCCCTCTCGGGTTGCCAATCTTTCTTGCCTTTTGGTTCATTTTACCTTCTAGGGATTGGCCTCAGTTTGCCCTCTCCCAAAACTACCTCCACGCAGGGAGGGGCCTTCAGCCGGCCAAGCGAGGGGAGGGGACGAAGCTAGAAAATTATTGTGTCATTCCCCCCGTCAATGCTACAAGCTTTTGGAACCACTGGATAGGCGGTTGAAGATGGCGCTGCCACGATCACTAACGAACTCCAAATGAGCTTAAACTAGTACTAAAATCTTCTAACTTGGACCGGAAAGACATCTGAATTTTCTTGATTTGCCCTAAGAAGGTTGCTGGCCGGGGCAGGACTTGGAACCGTGCCAGACAGTTCTAGTTCTAGCCTCTCACAGGGTAGTGCTACTAGAAGATGGAGGCACCACAGACAGTCCTAAACTCGGTTGGAGGCGGGGCTGGTACTTTTACGACCGTGAACAAGCCTTCTTTTAGACGAGACTAACGGCGCTATCAGCAGATGTCGGGGCTGATCGTACTGGTCAGAATGGTGGAGGTGGGTCCATTTAGGAATAGGGGAACTGACCTGGCACCACTTTGGAAGAAAATTCAAAAATCTTGATGCCGTTGTCCAAACTTCACTCCGCTTCTTGATTCTGGACGGCGACTAGTAGTGGAAGATCTCAGCCAACTCCCGTTCCCAAATCTTTAGGTTGCTAGCTGTGGGAGTCGTTGGAGTTAGCTTCAGGTTGGCAGCCTAGAGGTAGATGCGCAGTTGGGGGAGAATGACTCCTTCAGACGACCACGAGCTCTGACTGGGACGAGACAATAGCCAATACGAAGAAGACTCGGAGAAGCTTCCAACGGTACCACTTGGGCCTCTTGAAATGCCGGGATGAAGTCGCAGTCACATCTGCAAGCTACTAGTACTCTGCTGCCTGCGACCCAGAACTGCAGTTTGAAGAGCGGAGGTGGGGAATGAGGTAAATGGGATGGGAATGGGGGTGGATGTATGTTGGGGAGACTTCTAGCTGTGAGGGGGTCTGGTAGGGGGTGTTCTAAGGTGTGGAAGGTGGAGAATGGGGGCTGGAGGGTGGTCTAGCAGGTGGTGAGAGGGGGAGCTACGAATTTGGGTTGGGAGGGAGAGAGGAGAGGGGGAATCCTTCCCTAGTTTGAATAAGGATGAAAAGGTGACTGTACCTCCGTCTGACAAGGTAGAAGAAAAGAAAGATGGTCCCTCACTCAGGGATAAGATGAAAAAAGCCTACTCCTTCCCCAAGGAGAAGACGAAAGTGTTGTTTGATTGGGTCACCCAGTACGACAAAATTACTCTGCCCGAGCCAAAGAGGCCCGAAGATTCAAGGAAGATAGACAACCCAAGGTTCTATCCTTATCACTGGATGTTGGGACATCCGATTGAGAACTACTACGTCTTCAAGGACATCATTGAAGGCATGATAAGAAAAGGTGAACTGGACATGGGAGAGTACAAAGTTGATCCCCCGCAACCTCATGAGGTGCATATGAACTGAGCAGCTGCTAATATGGTATCATTATACCAGGCATTGCCAGAGGAGGTGGCGGAGTCTAGCACCCAACATACATATGAGGCATGTTTTTTGACGCCTCCGAAGGAACAACAGGGATGACATCAGGTCCCTGCTAAAAGAAAGGAGAAGCCTCTTCCTCGCCTGGCGACAGGGGCACACATCCGTGGTATGATGCCATGACCGGCCCTACCGACTCTAGCACCAGTTTGGTTGGACCAGCCAGTAGTAATGCAAATGCCCACTCATAATCGGACGAAGCAAACTCCACTGGCAGCAGATAAAGAAGTCAGCCCAATGATTCAGTGACTCCAAGCTTTTATAAATGGGCTAGAAGAATATGACCAGCCTGAATTACAGCCACTGTTGATGAAAGATCACGTCCCGTGAGAAGAGTTGCAACAACTTTCCTTAGAGCAGAAGGAAGAGCCCGAGAAGGTTCAAGAAGATGACAGCTTGTTCTGGGGGCAAGCGTCATCCGGGAAGAAGCAAAATAAGAAAAGAAAGGCTCGTAAAGCCAAGAGGGAGATAGTGTTATCCTACAATACTCTCTCGGCTCTTTTCCACTTGCCCGGGGAAGAGGAGGATGAAGACATCTGCTTTACACCTACGCTTGAGGCAAGCCAGACCGAAGCCACAAATGCTGCTCATGTGACCCACTCAGGTCGAAAATGGGGGTGCCCACTGCCTGCTAACCATAACATCATTTTTAGAGCGGCCACCTAACCATGAGCAATTCTCACCAGCCGCCTGACCTTGCTGCAGATTCCTCAAACGCGGCACTGCAGTAACGCACCTGCTGGCAACTCCGCCCAACGCCGCATAATCAGGCCACCACCAATGAGGGAGAAGCTCTCGACCTCGACCTCAGACCCCACGAGCCCGAAGACTCGAAAGGGATAAAAGGATAGGTGTGGTGTACATAGAAATAAGAAATAAAGTAGGACAACAGATATAATGATAGAAATAAACTACTAACTACAACAAAATCCAGTCCAACAGAAAGTATAATTAAAAGTAGTAAAATGTACCGCACGCCAAGTGAACACTCGGCCCGACAGGTGGGCAACTAGGAACCTCCACGCCGCTCCCTCAAACCTAGAGGAAGAACCACCGCACCTGAAAACCAAGGGTGAGCCTCCTATCACTAGCTCAATAGGGATCCCGCGGAACCCCAACTGAGAGAACAACGGCGGAAAGGAAAGCTACGCTAGCCGCAGAAGGAACAACAGTAATAGCAGGAGCAGCAAACTAGTGGCCGGTCAAGACTCGGCACTACAGCTACTCCTACCGACAACAAAAAATATGACCCAGTCTCCCGTCGGGGGACAACCAAGTCACACACCCGACATACGACCTAGTCTACCGTTGAGGGGTAACCAAGCCACGCACCTGACACAGGACCCAGTCTCCCATCGGGGGACAATCAAGCCACGCACCCGACATCTCGATTCCACGATCGAGAGACTGCCAGACACGAATCGTCCTAGCCACACTACCAGGAAACGACACGACGCCTCGGTCGTGAAAAATCTGTCCTCACAGCAAGGCCTAAACCGAAACCACACGGTCTGAAAACATAGTCACGACCTCACTGTCGTGAGCTCTATGCCATCTAGGGAAAGCTCTCAGTGACGCTCACCGAAAACCCCAAACCTCGGCTACGGGAACACTCCCGAAAATAACACCCGAAACCCCACCTCGCAGATGAGAAACGGAAACCCGGGACACGACAACTCGTGTCACGTGACGGGAGCACCGCCCACTCGAAGAACGACCAGATACGTCCCCTGACATCTGGAACACGGGAGATTTATAGTGGTTCGGTCAGACCCAAGGTCTACCTACGTCCACTCCTTCACTCAAACCGAGTGACGTACCTTGCTTATCCAAGAAAACAATCACAGTAGACTTTAGTCTGCAACAACGGCTGACACACAACTTGCCCTTAGGGAAACAAATCCCTAGAACCAGATCCTACAACCCACAGAACTTGAGACCTGGCCTTGCCACTCGCAAGTCCAGAACCAGAGGACAAATCCTCCCTTCCTCCACACCAGAGGGAAGCCACGAGTGACCCCAAGTCACTCGCAACCCGGAGACTTAGTCTCCCTTCCTCCTTACCAGAGGGAAACCCACGAGTGACCCCAAGTCATTCACAACCTGGAGACTCAGTCTCCCTTCCTCCACACCAGAGGGAAACTAGAGAACACTCTCCCTTCTCCTGAATTCACAGGTGGAAAACTCGTAGATGAAGACAGAGTATCGAAAATCAGGGAGAAATTCAAAGGAAACAAACAAAAAATATAGACTAAAATGTGGCTCTCAATGGAGTGGAATAGTTGAGGATTTGATCCTGCAACTGATGCACACAAATCTTCAATTAGCTCCTTCAAATTCTTCTTTTCCTCTTTCTCGCTCTAGCTCACTCTGGCTCCTCTCTATCTAGATCCTCTTCCTTCTTCTCTCCTTCGGCTCTCCTTTTCTTATTTCCTGGTTAGAGTCCTTTGATCGTCGAAGATGCCTTCTTATAGGGCTTCAGACCTGGGGTCCCACGAGCTCACGCCTCGGACGTGTGTTGCTCGTGCCCCCTTTTCCAGAGAGTCCACGTGTCAGGTGATAAGATGACGCTATCCACGTGGCTGAATATCCAATCAAGTCTCTCGCCTTCGATCACGTGCTTGTGAGAAGCTTCCAAGGCCTAATTAGTGTGGTCCCCATCATCCTTCAAGGCGTGTCGAGGGAGCACTCCCGCCAATAGGTTTTCTCGAAGGTTCTTCCCATGTGTTGGAATCTGAGTGAAGGTAGGTCCATGTGGCATGATTTTTCTAGGACAGTCCACCTTCCTGCCTCACATGATTACTTACGTGACTGAAGTTTCGGACAGATTCGAGAGAATGATGTCTAGTGGCTAGAGGTATTGCGGCCGTCGAGCCTGGTGTTTTGGTGGATTCTCATTACTCCTTGGTAAGCGTTTGGTGTGTTATTGGTTTCTAGGTCAGAGGCGAGCATAAGAGAGGAGCGTATGGCAGCAGATAGCTTAACCGCTGTGGCTAGTGTGTGGCCATTTGTGAGAAGCATTGCCCATCCCCTGATGTGTAAGGGTGTTGGGGCTGCTCCAGAAGGGTGAGTGCCAGTTGGGCGGTGCTCATGAGAGTTTGTGGCTAGTGTTGTATTTTTCGCGGTGTTGTGAATTAGAACTTGTGGCGTTTCATAGGATGAGATGAACATTGGAGGATTGGTTCCTCGGCGTGTGGTTGTCTTGAGTTGTGCGAGACATGTTTTTGCCGTGCCGTTGCTTGAGGCATTGTGATTTGTGGCACTGGCTAGATTGAGAGTTGGGGAAATGTGTCGACAAGTGTGCCACGTGTGTATCCTGTTCTCACGTTGGAAGCTGTGTCTTCGGATAAGATCGAGTTTGGAGAAGTGATCTCTGAGAGATTAGGGGTCCCTGTTAGTTACTGTGAGCGGCTGGTAAGGCTGACTGAGTGATTTACCATGGTAAGATGTGTATTGTCTGGGGACCCGTGTGCTTTGGTCATGGCGCTATCGACCAGCTTACTGTGGTAGCAGGCATCACTTGTCAGTTCTGGAGAAGTGTGTCATGGATTGTAAGAGGTTGTGTCCCGAGGCTCTGCGGTAGGAGTGAAACTGGGATTGACAGGCGTCCATTTGGAGTAATTGAGATGAGATAGGATTCAATTGGGCAATGGACGGTGTTTGTGTGGGAAGGTCTTTGATGAGACGTTAGCATTTAGATATGGTGATCTTTGGTCTGTGACATCCACGGACTTGGACCACGCATGCGTGGACTTATGTTCTGTAAGCAAATGTGCAAGGGCAAAAAGAACATGTATGGACTCTATATGACCCAAGTGAAAAACTGTACAAAGTCTATCAGAAAAGATGCACGGAGTACCACTGTGCATGCACGGGGTTGCAAGACCCAAAACATGCACGGGGTTCATAAGGGCTTCCCTGGATTTATAGAGTGGTTCGTCCTCTGTAGGGGGAAGGGGGAGAACTTGGGGGCCGTTACCACCTAGGTGTGGGCTCTTTACCCTTCTCTTATCCCTTGGACTTCCATCAGCTAGCTACGCTTAGTCGCCTTTTGGGCTATCCCCGAGCAATAGGGGGTACCGTTATAAGGATTCCCGAGCAAGGAAACCACATGGGTTATGTCAACCCGAATGAGTTGGGCCTCCTGGTGAGTGGGCCCAATAAGGGGGCTATCACTCGTTGGGCTATGCCGGTCTTGTTGGACCATATTGGCTACCTCTCTTTTGGGCCGCAAATGTAGCCCTCTCCACTTGCCCCTCTACTCCCGAGCCAGCAGACAGGCTCGGAGAGTAGAGGATATACAGTTTGGGTTTGTGGCTCGGATGGGGATTGGCCATTACAAGCTGTCCCTGCCGCGATTTTTAGGAGCCCTTAATGAGGCTACCCTGGCATATAGGGGCTCGAGTGTAATGATGACGGATTATGCGCCGGTTCGAGGGTGCCCTCCTTGGGATTTGAAGCATTGCGACAGTTCTTCTCTGGTCCGTTGAGGGCTTATGAATACCCTTCATGCTTGTGCCTCACGCTTCCCCCGTTGGGACTTTTTCCCTTTTTGCTTCTGTGAGCACTTAGCAGGATTCATGCATCAAGCGCAATAGCCAGAGCTTTCGCAGAGCTAGCAGAGATCACCGCAGAGGCGATTCGTCAACTTCCTCCTCCTATCAGCTCATCGGGCTCTAGCGTCTCTTCTTCATCTTCTTTTCAATCTGGCAGAGCATAGCGAGGAAGTCAGAGGCCAGGAAACTGAGCAAGGGGCGGGAAGCTCGAATCTAGCATCCAAGCAACATCTTCGCAGTGAGTTGACCAAACCGGAGGTGAAGGACCTTGAGATTTGCTTCCAACTTCCATGACAGTATTTTTTCTCTCTAGCTAAATCCCACCAGGAAGGCAGTTTCGGCCGAAACCGAAACGATTCGGAACCGAAACGTTTCAGTTTCGGACCGGTCCGAAACGACACTAAAGAGTGGGTTTCGGCCGAAACCAAATGCCACCCCTTTCTTTCAGGCCCGGGGAGGCTCCTAGTAGGCTAGCCCTTGGAGCTAATCCCCTAAATGTCCTATTCGGCCTCGGTGTGACGCCCACGGCCTAATTTAGGGACCGTCTCATAATGGATGTGTTCCCACTTTCTTCTGGTACGTTTCTCGGCTAGGGGAGACTCTGTCAAAATTTTGTTAGAAAATTACTTGAAAAAATCATCTTCTAACCTTTTATTTTCTTTCTTTGGATGTAGACATCATGGCGTCCGATTCTCCTTCCTCTTCCCATGCTGTGGTGACTTGGGGAGATGTGCATTCTTTGGATCGAGGCCATGACCGGCTAGCTATTGTTGTCGAGTCTTCTGATTCAGACACTGATATAGTGGACACCAGTCGTCTATTGATCATTGGAAGTGACTCCTTCAAATATGATTGCCATGATGGCTATAGAATGGACCACCCCAAAGATATGCACCTGATGTCTTTCCTAAGGCGATTCAATCTTCAAGGGAAGCAGGACCTGTTACTTGTTCGGAAGATCGAGCAGGCGCTTCTCGCTATATGAGACAGCTTGACAGACTTTGCTATGCGGGGTAGGCCCATATATTTACCTGGTGAAGCCCGAAAATGGAGTGTCGTGCTCGGACTACAAGAGCTGACTCCACAGGACTGGCTATTGACATGGGCACCTGAGTTTATTCTGGCCAGGTGGAATGAGTCCACAGGTTGTGTAGACTGAGAGAAGCTATCTTTTGGCCTATTCTTAGCCTCGTTGAAATGGGGGTACAAGGAGGAGCCATTCTTGTTGGACTGTCTGGCGGTGCACTTCAAGCAGTAGATTGCCGTGGGCTGGTTTGCCGACATGAAGGCTGCTGACGCCCACGCCTTCAGAGCAGGAGCTGTAGAATTTACAGACTACGTCCTGCAGCATTATGCCCCAATCCTGGTTAAAGCTGGAGTGTACTATAGCATGTATGCTTCAAGATATCGGTATCCTATCTCCAAGGGCCTCTACTGCGGCATGATCGAGGTGTTATATCTGAAGTACAACACCTTTTATACCTTAGAAAGAGAAACATCTCTAGACCTTTGGAGCCTTTCACAATTGAGCAGTCTCTTGATTGACAGTGAACCGTATGAAGAAGTTTGTTGGACGGATTGGCTAAAAGATCAGATCGATAGTGAGGGGCAATATTTGACTGAATGCATATCGTACTCTTTGCCATTCTTCGTACGATACCCGAGAGGCACGCAAGCTCGGAGAAAAGAGGCACGTGAAGATGGGCACCTAGATCTAGTATTTCTTTAGAGGGGAACGAAAATATGAAGACTTCCCTTTAGTAGTTCCAGCTCTTGTTCAGCAGAAAACAAGGGATCGGTGACAAGCTGCTTTCCCTCCCTCACTGAAGGAAGGTCAACGAGGAGGGCCTAACCCTGCCGGTGTTGATGCAGAGTCACCCATTGTGCTGCATATTTGACATACTGAATTTGCTCTTTCGCTCTCCTGCAGGGTGACGAGAGCGTGATTAGGGCCGAGGCAATTTACCCTGCCTGTCTGATGGCATGGGGCATAATGCTCTCACTTTGCCCAGTCGCACTGTGCTTGATTTATAAGATGCTGGGGGATCTTCATTGTTCGCATCTCCCCAGAAATTTGTCGATGATTGTGTTGTATCCCTGTGGTTTTGATGATGTCAAACACTCACCATGAGTCTGTGTGAGATCGTGAGTCTGTGTGTGAATGTGTTTTTGATGAAGTCATAGATGAAGTCATACGTGTTGATGTTGCATTGGTTTTAATGCATTTGTTGAAGTCATCATGATCTCATCATATATAGAAGTTTACGTGTTGAACTCTGTAAGAAAAAGTTCTCAAGACAAATCAAAAAGTCAGTGAAGTCAATCAAAGTTTTTACTGAACCAATTTCAAAAAGTGTCGACACTGGAAGTCAACTCTTGCAGAAAGAAAAGCCAAGTCATTACTAGAAGAAAAGCACTCAAGTCGATGCAGCTGAAGAGGTTCATGCTTATCAGGTCGATGCAGCAGTCACGGTTGAAGCAGTTAGGTCAATGTAGTAGCCAAGGTTAAAGAAGTCAAGTCGATGTAGCGACCACGATTAAAGCGGTCAGGTCGATGCAGCGGAGCGTTCACGCTTATCAGGTCGAAGTAGAAGAAACAGTTCATGCAAGTAAGGTCGATGCGACAAGTTCACCATGAAGAGACATGTCATGCATCAAAGAGTCTCATGCTAAGACAGTTTGATGCATAATGGAACTTGCTGTAAGATAGGCCGATGTGCAAAGTCCACCTTGGAAATCAGCGAAGCACATCAACACTTCAAAGCCAACAGGTTGATGCATCAAGACACTTAAGTGCTACATCTGTGACGAGGTCAGTGCACTTAAAAGGTAGGTCGAGGCAGAAGAACAAAGCTCCAACTAACAACGTCTGAGCACTCAAGAGAAAGGTCGATGCAGCTATTTCAGATCAGTTAGTAAGGATGATGCACAAAGTTCCTGAGTGTTGATCTGGTAACACAGGTCGATGCAACAGAAGTAATTGAAGGTCACCAGTGAAATGTCAGTCTATAGCTGAATGCAAGTACACTCTAATCAAGTAAGCTGAAAGTGGATGGTATCTCACATGCTGGATTAGCCTGAGTAGGACTATGTGGAGTTATGTTTAGTGACTCATGGCTTGATGAGTCAAATCCAATGAAGAAGAAAAAGTGGTTGATGAAACTCCTCAGTAAGCACAACCTAATTGCATCAACCTCACAGTTCATTAAGTTAATGCATGCGACACACTATGCTTGGGTTTAGAAGACAGTTAGCTTAACAAGTGTTGACTTCTCCGGCTAAGTCATCAACAGTTATCAAGAGAAACTCAAGGGCTTCAACAGCCAAGTCACTATGGATAGAGCAACAAGAGAAGATCATACAGTCACGATAGTTCAACAAAGCAGCAGCAGCAAAAGAAGGAGTAAGCAATAGAAGAGCATACTAAAGCTCTACTTTAAGCCAGAAGATCAGAGCATCAGAATAGTGCCTAGATGCATTGAGCCAAAGGTTGATGCAGTTGTATTAACTGTTGCCAATAAGGTCGATGCTTTAAACAATCCAACTCTGAATCCCTTAACTTAAATCCAGATCCGATAAGGGTGCTCGAACCTGCTGATAGTTAATCACTAGCATGTGATCTCAGGAAGGGAAAGTGGGAGGCACGTGAACCCAGGAAGTAATGATGGGCACGTGATTCGAGGTTTGATGTCCATGCAAACTTTTGAAATCTCCAGGTGTATAACAGACTGGATCTGCCCCGTTACACAGCATAACAGACTGGAGCAGGACCGCTATGCTTCACAGAACTCAGGAAATCCATAGAAAACCCAGACTATAACGGACCTTAACAGGGGTGCTGCAGGACTATAACGCACTGACATGGAGGCGTTAAAGTTAGCATGCATCCAACGCACGACACAGGGAGATAATGGACTGCCAAGGGGGCATTATACTACACATAACGCACCTCTAGCAAGCCGCTATGCCTTCCAGAATGTCTAAACTCACAGGAAGCTACGGCGTATAACGCACCTATACAGGGGCGTCATACAAAGCACGATGCATAGGGGTAGGGCCGTTAAGGACAATGGACCTTTAACCCAAAACAAAGGACTATAACGCACCACTGGAAGCGCGTTAAAGCCACCCGAATGATTAAATCCGTAGAAAACTCAGGGCACTATTCACAAAACACGTCACTAGGAGTGCGTTAAAGGAGCATAATGCACTAGGGCAAGCGCGTTATATCTCCTGGGTTTCGTGACTCCAGATTTCAGAATTGGAAACCCCGCCCGGTCGATAGAAATCGACGGGGGATGCAACGGATTACAAAACCTGTTTAACTAACCAACCCATACCATCCATACAAGCCTAAGCATGCCACTAGAAATTAAAAACTATGCCCAATGGAATTGATTTAACAATTAAACGATAAATTCCACAATAAATGTATTGAAATGTAATAAATAGAAAGATGCACGGAATACGATGCAACGGGCGTCGGATCACGGCGCAAGTGATACCAGCGGTGTCCTAACGCAATAGAGAATCCATCCCCCTACCTGGACGATTACGAACGCGACGATACGACCACGAACCGGCGTGAGGGAGAAACGGCGCCTCCCGACCCGGCTCGAATCCACGTTACGCAAATCGAGGAATAGAGGACGTCAGTGCGATCCTCGCGACGCGACCATTCCAATAGTACCTCTCCGGTCTCGATCAGCAGTCGTCTGGACCACGAAACGAGAGAGGCACGTAAATCGAGAATAAATCCTAAAATCACCCAAAAGCCCAAAAAAAATATATAAAGAGCCTTTAACTCTTCAATCTTCATGCATGATACACACGTCCGTACTTATTCGAATATTTAACCTCTAAAGTCTAATTTTTTTTTAAAAAAACAACCTATTTCCTCCTGAAACACAAGAAACAATTAATGGAAGATAAAACAGCAACCATCACAGCATTATTGGAATTTGGAAACCTGGAAAATCTCTTGGGTCTGGAACTCTTCATATATTCCGATCTCTTCACTCCTCATCAGTCATCACCCACATGGATCTTCTCTCTCTCTCTCTCCACTCTAAGCTCCTCCTGCTGTCATCTGCACAGCCCCCGCCGTCCTCGTCGCCGCCGGCTGGAACTCCACGTCGTAAGGATTGTGCTTGGAGCTCTCGAGCTTCTGCCCGTCGCCCCACAGGGCGTACGCCTCCTCCCCGTGGATGGCGTCGTCGCCGACCTGCATCTCCTCCTCGCTCAGCCGCAGCGGCACGATGGTCCGTATGAGGAAGCAGATCAGGGTGGTGACGACGACGTTGAGGGCGAGGACGTAGAGGATCCCGGCGAGCTGGAGGAGCAACTGCCGCACCCCCGCCATCGGCCGGCCGTCCCTCAGCGCGTAGAACAGGCCGATGTACTTGGGGCTGTCGCCGAAGAAGAGGCGGTTGAGGCGGGGGGAGGCGAAGAGGCCGGCGAGGAGGCCCCCGAGGCTGCCGGCCACGGCGTGAGTGTGGAAGACGGCCATGGTGTCGTCCACCTGCTTGAGGAACCAGACCTTCCTGTGGAGCACCATCATGGTGTACCAGGGGATGCTCCCAGACATCATCCCCATCAGGATGGCAGCCCATCCCTGCACCACACCTGCATGCACCTCCGCCGTGACCGTAGCAAATGACGTCACTCACATGATCTCATATATATCCTTGTTTCATAATATTTGTTTATTACACGTTCTCCCGGGCAAAGCAGTATAATTATTATCTCATCAATCTTTGTTAATCTTTATTGGGGTGCTTTTGTTAACAAGATCCGAGATAGATTATGTTCTCAAAATTCCCACATCTCAAAATATGTTTAAAATGTGTCTCTGTGACCCCTCCCCCACTCTGTAAACAAAAAAAAATTATAATTCTTGCAAGGGTTTACGCGGACCAAGTTTGGCCCTCAACTTGGTCCGCCTAAACCCACCCTGACCTTTCATATTCCCATATAAAAATCCCTTAGAAGCTCAAGGGGAGGGGTATGCATACCAGAGCAATCTAACAGACGCCCAGTTAGACTTCCGTAGGCACTCGGCAAGCAAGGATGGACGCAAGGAGCTAAGCGTGTGCGGTTGACTTGTTGATCGGCTTACACATGCCGAGGGTATGTCGCTCGTACTTCCCTCATACAGCGCCTAGCCATCTCACATAAGTCCTTTCCCGTCGTGTATAAGGCGTTATGACAATGACAAAAACACCCCCATCTTAGGTCTGCCAGCGTATGACAACCTACGACGGTCACGCATACGCCATGATTCCGCACCTACCTCTGTCACGGGACTACATGCCTATTGCTCACCTCGAGTTGGCCGCCGACCGCTCTGGCTAGTGATTTGAGCTAACCGGACCCTGGCCTGGAAGCAACATTCCTGCGACCGACCTTGACTTCCCAGCATGGAGATACTCGCCTCTCAGGATTCATACCCAACTGCTCATCCCAAGCCGTGTCTGGCCCTCCTCCAGGTGTCGACTGGTCTCTCCCCCTGTCATTCAGTCTAGTCCTCCCTTGGCAAACAAGGCATGTCCCTCGCCTCACGAGAGCCTCTGTTGTCACACCCTGAGATTATATACAGTAGTAGAAATTTGGGAACCGTGAACAGTCGGCTAGTATGCCTCAAGCAAGTAATATAATCAGAGCGCAATCACACTCCCACATAAGAAATGAATGCACAATAATTTAGATAAAATCTTGACCTTTATTGAATAATCATCTAAAGTACATACGATTGACTCTTTGACTAATTGAACTCAATAAAAAGAAAAAATTACATAGCGACTCTTGACTATCACTAATGACAATCTAAGGCTCCACTCCTTCTTTAATCACTCTCGGATCCATCACTTGAATAGTCTAAATCCGTCTCGCTAGAATTTTTTGAAAAAGATTAGAAAGTAAGGTAATGAGCAGACTTGCCCGCTTAATACCATATAGTAATGCATTAAGGGATATAGGGAACGAAATACATTACCTGACTTACCTGTCGGCGGGCCAGTAGGTGAGCGAGTGATGCTGCTGCAAGACAGACTGTTAACCAAATTCACAGAGCATAATCAAAATAATCAAAATATCAAGCAATCATGATGTGCATGGGAATAATTATCAAAGCAGCATTTCAAGGATATGCGGTCTATAATGAGCCGCCTAAATGGTTCGTGCGGTCAGTAGTCAGCCGCATGTACCAGGACATTATGCGGAGGATGTGCGGCCCAGGATAGACCGCACTAGTTTGTGCGGTCTATCGAACGACCGCACAACCCTGGGGAATTCGAAATGAAAATGGCCCTTTGCCCTCCCCCTCCCCACCGTAACCGACGGAGGGATGAGAGGAAAAGGGCCATGAATCCAAATGCCCCCCCACTCTCTCCCATTTTCTCTCCCACTCTCAAACCCTCCACCCGCTCCCTCTCTCTCAAATGATGTGAACGAAGAGCCAAGCCCACCATCCCCCACGATCGTCTGGTGGGGAGGAGCCATCGTTGCCAATGGAGGAGGGATCGCCAACCACTGCCACCATCCCCGCCGTGGAGGAGGGTGCACCGGCCGCACCGTCCATGGCCATGGAGGAGGAGGCCGTGGAGGAGGCCGAAGGAATGGCGCCATTGGAGGGGGAAGCCGTTGTGCCGCCGACGCCGGGGAACGTGGCTCGGGACCCCGAGGTAGGCCGAAAACCCATCCCCTTCATTTTTTTAATGATTAAGCATGCTTTGGGGGGTCTAGGATCATGCTTAGGGGCCGGTTGGGGCCTTCCCGCTGGTGGGGGAGGGCCGCCGCCGTCGTCGGGGAAGACGACAGTTGTGCGGTTCTCAGGCAACCGCACATCCAAGAACATGCAGCCCTCATCGGGCCGCACAAAACTTATGCGGCCTAGGCTCGGCTGTACAAACACTGAAAACTGACATAGGAAGTGCGGACCCTGTCTGGCCGCACAAATACATGCGGCCTACATCAGGCCGCACAAACACTTGTGCGGTCCAGGGGGACCGTACAAAGTCAACGAAAGATACTTCAAGTGGAAACTTTTGTGCATGAAGTGTGGAATCTCAAGTAAAAGACTTATGTAATTCAAGCAGGCAATAGTACCTTACATACCAAAATAAAGTTTTGTGCAAAGTAAATCAAAGTGATTTATATAGTGTCATTATCATCAAAACACTAGGGAAACACAACATACTCCTCACGCAGGAGGGGGTTCTTGGGGTGGGGGTTAAGGGGTTACAGCCAAAATTACCTCCACACAGGGAGGGGCCTTCAGCCGGCCAAGTGTCGGTTAGACGAAGAGGGCACTGCCACGGACACTCCAGAACTCCAAATGACCTTATACCAGCGCCAAAGCTCTCCCACTTGACCCAGGAAGACACCTGAATTGTCTTGACTCACTCGGAGAAGGTCTCTGGCCGGTGCTGGATTTGGAACAGGGTCGGACAGTTCAGGTTCTAGCTGCGAACAGGGTGGTGTTGCTGGAAGAAGAAGTCACCACGGACTGTCACGAACTCAGTTGGAGGCGGGACTGGTACCGATACGACTGCGGATGAGCCTTCTTTCATACAGGACTAACGGTAACTTCTGCTAATGTCGGGGATGATTGAACTGGCCAGAATGGTGGGAGTGGTACAGTTCAGGAACTGGGGAGCCAAGCTGGTGTACTTCAGGGAGAAAATTCAGAACTCTTGATGCCGAGATCCAAACTTCACTCTGCTTCTTGGAAATGATAGAAGACTGGTAGAGGATGTTCCCAGCTATGTTTGACACCCACATACGCTAAGGAGAAGCCGTGGTCGAATGTTTTCTGAGGCTCTGGTTTACTGCCTGAGTGGCCTTGCGCAGTCGAGGAAGAATTACTGCCACGATCAGCTCGGTGCTCAGATGATGACGAAACCACCGCACCTGGAATGCTCTCTGGAAGACCTTTCCAGTGGTATATGATTTTCCACCAGATGGTTCAGGGAAGGCTCAAAGACGACACGGCTTCCACGAACCTCCGGTCTGCCTGCGAACTGGGATCAGCTTGTGGATGAAGATGGGTGTGGTGGTGGGGATGGGCAGTAAGGAGGATGTGTGGGAGGTGGGGTGTGCGACCAAGGGCGCGGAAGATGAAAAGGTGATGCTCGGTACTTTTCAGCTCCAGGGCGCAGCTTTGACTTGGTGGAACACCGAGTGGGAGGTTTCTTTCCAATCTCGCCCACTCCGTCAAATTACCTGGACCGAGTTCGTAGCTACTTTCGAGACCACTTTCAGCCCAGCTTATCTCCGCATAGATAAAATGCATCGATTTTTACAACTTGTCCAGGGTGGGATGTCGGTGCTCGAGTATTGGAACAGATTCATGGAATTGGGCTGTTATGCGCCCCATATTCTTGAAAACGAGGCACTGAAGATAGAGCAATTTCTGCGTGGCCTCCGTGCTGAATTGAGGCAGCTGTTGATTGTTGCCCAGATTGCTACTATGATTGAATTATATCAGGAAGCAACAGCTTTAGAACAGGACTTGGCAAGATCTCTTGTCCCTTCCCCCGCATTGTCGGTCCAGCCGACAGCTCAACTTCCGTCAAGTTATTTGCCTCCTACTCCAAGATTTCCTTCTGCCACTCCTGCAGTCAGTGGTGCAGCTTCTTCTGGCAAGTCTCAATTTAAGGCATACAAGAGCAAGAGGAGAACCAAGAGACGATTTGATCGGCAGACTTCGTCTGGTGCTATCCAGCAGTCAGCCCCATCTTTCCAGCAGCGATAGAGTTCTGCAAGAAGTCAATCGAAAGGTTGTGTGCGATGTGGTGGCAGTCACCCAGGTAGACCATGTTCATTGCCAGTAGTATGTTTCCAGTGTGATTAGCCAGGGCACGTAGTGAGAGACTGTCCGATGCGACTGATTCCAGTGCAGTTTGCTTCTGCAGCTCCATCCCAGCCATCTCAGTCTCAGTTCAGACCTCCACTTCCACCACCGCAGTCATCTCAACAATTTCAACAGATGCCCCTTCAGGCTTCGGCAGCATCTTCTTATCAGTCTTCTGCAGCCACCGGTAGGAAGATGTAAGGCAAGGTGACTCACATTTCTCGAGCAGAGGCTGTAGCTTCCAATCTCGTCAAAGGTATGATTACTATTTTTGGTTGTGCAGCCCGTGCTTTATTTGATTCAGGTGCTTCTCACTCCTTTATTTCTGAGGCATTCACTATTTCTGACTGTACGTTTCGATATTCCGCGTTGGGGCGTAACATTACTGGCCCTCAAGCAAGCACTTGGGGAGAAACTGTGGGCTTACATCAACCATTTCAAAATGGAAGCTGTTGTGCCCCGGGCTATTTTGACGCCTCTAGTCTTCTCAGTCAGCATATAGAACTTGGTCCTGTCTCCTATCATATGCCTGGAGCAGCCACTATCCAGATACGACAAGTTGTTCCTAGCTGCCTGGCATACTTGCAAACACACTCAGGGAGAAATTTTTAGAACCCAAAACTGTTTGGGCTCCAAAGCAGAAATAGAACATTTCAAACAAGATAATAAGGCTTTTGGAATCCACATTTGTTTAAACATAGTTGGCTTAGTGGATTTGACAACATTAGCATTCTTTTTATTATTTTTCTTTTTCTCAATACCAACAAAATTAGCCTTTGTTTTCTAGTGCTGTGTCCTGGCACCATTGTTATTAGCCAATTTGTTGTACTTGTGCCAGTGCCTAGGCCAATGGGTATTCAGATGATTGTGGCCCGCAGTGGTCCTAGGCTGACTAAAGAAGGTTTGTCTATAAGGACCCCATGTCCTAGACTGCCCAAACTAGCTAGCAGGCTGAGGTCTAAAAGGATGTGTGTGGAATTGCTGATAACTGGACCTCACCTGAGCTTTATTCCATCCTGACTTATAGGATTGTTGTGACTGTCTCTGAAGAAAGGTTCTATAGGTCTAGACCCTGGGTTGATGGATTTGACTGGTCTGGCCCCTAGCAAGGTTCTGTCTCCCAGGCACCTTTGACCCACAAACTTCTGGAGTGGTGAGTATTGGGTCTTCTTCTGAATTGATGGTGGCGATGGAGACTTGGTGGCCTTCCCTTGGGGTTTAGATTTGCATGGAGGCTGACCCCTAACCTGAACCTTACCTTTAGAAAAAGGGTAGGGTGTGTTAGACTCACCAACCTTCTACTTCCCCTTGTCCTGAGCACTGGACATTTTTGATTTTGCATGCTTAGAAGCAGAGTTAGCAGTAACATTCTCATTAACCATTTTTATGAGGGGTCTCTTCTCCTTTTCTGCTACAAACGCACTAAGGTCGCTGGGCTACGACTAGTGCCTCCATCATAAGGAAAGAGAAAGCCATTCTATCGGGGACTAAACTAATGCCATAGTTATTTTAAAATAGTTTAAACATGGCGAATATGCACTATTAAATGTATTAGAAACTAAACATGCTCTATTGGAATGCCAGGACGCATAACGGACCAACATAGGGCCGTTACCTAACATAACGGATCAGGGCAGGGGCGTCATACATTACATAACGCGTCCCCCTACGTCCGTTATACTCACCCGAACACTTAGGTGAACACAAGGCACAGGTATGCAAACCATAACGCACTTGCGATAGCGCGTTATGTATAGTATAACGCATCTGCCCTAGTGCATTATACCCTAATGCATGATGCCATGTAATCGGAGATGCAGAGCATAACGCACCAGGAATGGGACTTTATGCTGAGTATGACGCGCCTCTCATGGCCATTATACTCACATAAGTTGAAGCCGGAAACCCAGGGAGCATAACGCACCTGGGCTCATGCGTTATGGGACTATAACGCATGGGTCTAGGTCCGTTAAAGTCTCCGGAACACCAGGAATCCACAGGAAATCACGGTTCCATGCAGTATATAACGCATCGGGCAAGGAGCGTTATACAGTGCATGACGGATCTACCCTACATCGCCATACTAACCGCCTTACTAGTCAATGATCAACGGTCAAACCAGTCGGTCAAGGGGATATGGCGGTCCACCAAAGGTGCGTTAAGGCCACCCGAACGTGAAAAATCTACAGAAAACCCCTGACCATAACGGTCAGGGACAGATGCGCTATACAAACCACCTATCTAAGCCGTGCAGGAGCATAACGGACCTGGGGTGGTCCACTATGAGGGTATAACGCGCCTTGTAAGGTGTGTTATAGTCATGACGATCACCAGGGTGACCGCCATGCGGTCTGGGCGATGAACTGGTTCGGTTTGCGACCGAGCCGTTCCCCGGTCGATAAAAATTGATGGGTTCCCTACAAAACCTGTAAGAAAATGAAATACAAACCACGCCATACATCCTTGCAAGCCAATAAAAGCTGGAAATATAATTAACATGTCCATGTGCATCTCTTGGCTGCAGGTCCAGGCAGTGTACCAGGCATTGTCGAATTACCAGAGAGAGAGACTAGCGGCGATGGGCTTCGCTGAGTTCCTAGGGATAGAGGTGATGCGGATTGACACGGCCCTGCTATATGCACTACACGAGAGATGGGACGTAGTCAGCCAAGCGTTCCTTTTCCCGTGGGGTCACATGATCTCCATGCTCGAGGATGTGGCACGGATTACGGGGCTTCGAGTACACGGAGCACCAGTAACGGGGACCACCTACGCTGACTACCGAGAGATGGGAAGGGAGCTACTTGATCTGGAGCTGACACGGCCAGGACATCACTCGTCGATGCGGTGAGGGCGACGCTCTAGGAGAGCCTAGGATTAAGAGGAGCAGTGATAGCCGTAGGCGAGCTACCCGAGGAGCATCTGGGCTGACTGCCAGACCGAGCCAGGAGGAGAGTAGTCACGGGACCGGGACCGGAGGGAGACAAAGTACTACGTCACTTCCTGATGCTATTGTTTGGGAAGCTACTGTTCACGATGAGGGCAGATGGAGTGAGCTACAAGCTCCTTCCACTGCTAAGGGACTTAGATGGAGTTGGAAAGTACGCCTAGGGAGCTGCTGTACTGGCGTTCCTCTTCGACTCACTCAGCACGACCGACCGACAGACGATGCTGGGTGGCTGCTCGCCTCTACTACAGGTAAAATGCTTATCTCTAAATGCTTATGCTTTTGCTATGATTATGCTGATTATTGCTATATGCTGACACTCGACTTTATGTAGGTATGGAGCTACATGTACCTCCCTAGCCTAGGGCGAGGGAAGGAGGTACATCCGGACCGGATACCCATCGTGAAGCGGTGGATAGCGGCTCAAGACATGGGATCACTACAACGCCTATCGCGGGTGATTCAGGACGACATGGACACATTTCCTTATGGATCGGTAAGCTTCTAGGCTTAATCTCTCTAAATGCACCAAAATGCCTATCAAATGCTGATCTAAATGCTGACACTTGACTCGCTTGCCCTTTCAGGTGCGCTGGACACCCTATCGTGATGAGGGTCACGAGGGATAGCCCTGGGTGGGAAAAAAATGTAAGCAGAACTTCCCAAGAAGGATCTGTAGCATCTTCTTCTTCTGCAGACAGGACTGTCAAGGGCATCCTTTTGTCCTTAGAGTTCTCACTTATAGAGCATGTGATTGGGTGGAGGTAAAAAGGTGGGTATCAGGATTGGTGATTGTTTCCAGAAATGGTAACTTACTTTTTCATAGACAAAAGGAATGATATAGTAAACCAATGATGATAGGAAGGTTGACTGAGCAAAGATGCCTTTACAGACCTCAAAAGATGTGAAATTTGGCATTTGCGGTTCCTATTTCTGGTCTCTGGATGCTTTACTGAAAAAGGTGCAGGTTTGCTAAAAATGTCCATGGGAGCCACTCACTGAGGCATACAGGTCGGTGCACATCACTGTTTGAAGCAAATGAAGGTCGATGCACATCTTTTTTAAGCATATGAAGGTCGATGCGCATCTGACTGATTGAAGCATATAGGTCGGTGCACATCAGGAGTTGAGGTCGAAGCACATATGGTACTTTCTTCAGTAAGGTCAATGCACATTTGGACCTCTCTTCACTAAGGTCGATGCACATTTCTCTCAAGGATATGAAGGTCGATGCACATTTGTTCCAAGCATATGAAGGTCGGTGCACATTCCTGTTGGACCATATAAGGGTCGATGCACATTTAGACCTCTCCTCAGTAAGTTCGATGCACATTTCTCCAAGGCTGTGATGAACCAAACTTTCTACCCAGTTCTTTCTTGCATCTTGGAGCAATGACATTTGGTGAGATCTGCCTTGATTTTTGTGCTACCTCTTACCTTGATTTCTGTGTTATCTGCCTTGATTTCTGTGCATTTGTAACTAGGCTTGAACCTTATACATGGTGGCACCATCAAGAGCAATTAAGACTCACAAATGGTTAGACATCATCAAAACTCATAGTTAGACATCATCAAAACACAGAGTTAGACATCATCAAAACAACATATATCCAAGATTCTCCCCCTTTTTGATAATGGCAACTATGCGACATTGTGAGTGATCACTTAAATGAAAGAATCATAAAACATACGATGACCCATCAAGACATTTCTCCCCCTTTGCTTGAGTTCACAGAAGGAACCCGACCTCAAACCAGAGGATCGGAAGAACAAAGTAGAAAAGGTGAACAACAAAAGAAAAATAGAACAAATAGAAAAAGGAAACGAATGTAGCTCTCGCAGGAGCAGATAGGTCTGGATCTGATCCAAAAATTGACAGATAGCTCAACACAGGCTGTTTCAATCTCGACCACTCTCTCTTCTCTTTCTCTTCACTCAATCCTCTCTTATTCCCTTTTCTTCTTCTTTTCTTATCACACACTAGCTCTCTCTCTTCTCTTTTCTTCTCCTACTGGCTCTCCGCAACTTCAGCATCAGCTCGGGTTTTTCTCTCCAGTCCTCTCTCGTCTCCTGAGCGACCAACAGCTATTTATATATAGAAGCTCTCGAAAGGATGGGTGTGTGGAGACCATGCTTCCCGCCCAAGAGATCATCCAGGTCTGTTCTGCACTTACCACATGTCAGCATCCTCAGTTTCCTTTCCACCTTGGATCACATGCCCTACCTTAAGATTCACGAGCATAGCTCCTGATTCTCTGGACCCCCTTTTTATTCTGGTCCCTATCAATATAACGAACACTTAGTCTGCATTAGTTACTCACGTGACATTCAGACAAATGCCAGATTTCCACGGACTTGATAAGGCATCAGTCAAATGTGCACAGACTGTGTAACTGTGTTATGCACAGGACAAGGCTTGCACAGAGTTTGAATAATGTGAAATGATTGTGCACAGAAAGCATGCACAGACTTGTTCTAGCACGAGACAGACATGCATGGACCTCTACAGACATTGTACAGACTTTATCGTTCAATCCAAAATATGCACAGACCTTGGAATGCACGGACTTCATGTGTGCATGATGCAACATATGCACCGACTTGTGTGTTCAAACCAAAACATGCACGGACCTTGGATTGCACAGACTTCGTGTGTATGGTGGTAAATCTAGTATGCACATACCTTGGAATGCACAGACTTCATGTGTGCATGATGCAACATATGCATAGACTTGTGTGTTCAAACCAAAACATGCACGGACCTTGTATTGCACAGACATTATAATGCTATATGCAGACACTTGCACCTTACCATTACGACAATCAACAACTGCCTTGTGTGTGGATAGCCAATCGGCTCCTAGTATAACATCATGACCTTTCAGGTCTAGGTATATTAAATTTGATGGCAGATTTCTCCCTTTCACCATGACTTCACAATTCAAATAATGGTGTGACATCTCAGATTCATTTTTGAGAGGGATTGAAATAACTAGATCTATCCACTCCGGTTCCATAGGTAACGGATCAGCAAACTTCTTGGAAATAAAGGAATGTGACGCACCGGTATCAAACAAGACACGAGCAGATTTGGAACAAATGGTTAATGTACCTTCAACCAATCCACCTTCATCTTGTTCCACCTCTTGAAGAGCTTGGAGACGTGCTTGTTTCTTCACCGGGCGCTTCTCATCTCCAGCTTGATCATTAAGTAATAGACAGTCGGGAATCTGATGATCACGGCTCTCGCATCAGAGACAAGCTCCTAGTCTCCTCCAGCATTCCTCGGCCCTATGGCCGGCCTTGTCACAGTGCTTACACACCTCTTTGAAAGGTGTGGTAGTGATGGAAAATGGCTTGTTATTCTACTTGAATTTCTTTTCTGGGGAGGAATCTCCTCCATTGCCTGGCCTCTTCTTATTAAAGGTTGGCTTGAAAGTGCCAGAGCTAGTAACATGCTCCTTCTTATCCTTTCCACGGATTCGGTCGGACAGCTCCATGGCATCTTCTAGCAACTAGGCTCTTCGCACCATCTCTGAATAGACTTGAATGTCCATCGGCGCTAGTTGGGTGATATATTGAGGTCGAAGCCCATTAAGGAATCTTCTTGCCTTCATCTTCTCGGTTCCCACCAGATGTGGTGCATACCTTGACAGACGGGAAAATTGGGCTTCATACTCGGCCACAGATAATGTCCTTTGCTTTAGTGTGGCGAACTCCGCAGCCTTCTTCTCTTGGGTGTGGTCTGAGAAGTATTTATTATTGAAATGGTCAACAAACTCGCCCCACTTGACTTGTCCTTGAGGTAGGGTGTAACATCCCAGAGTTCAGGGTACCGACAACCCGATACAAGTATCGAATTACCGCCACCAAGAACTGGGGACGCCATCCAGTCTGCACAGTAACAAAGGTCGATGCTCTTTTGCTAACAAGGTCTGTGCACATAGCACTATCAAGTCTGAGCATAATTGCTAGCTTGCATAAAAGGTCCAAGCATATATGCTAGTGTGCACTATATGGTCGGTGCACCTTCGCTGTAGTCAGTGCACATGAAGGTCTCAAGTCAGAGCATATGAGGGAGCTTCATTATTCCAAGGTCGAAGCACAACTTCAAGAGCAGCTCACGGCAGTTCAACTGAGAAGCGGTAGGGGCACAGCACAAAGAGGCTAATACATCTGAGGCAACTAAGGTTGGCATAACCCAAGGTTGAAGCAATCTCAGCCATGGTAGATGAAAGGTTAGAGCAATGTTTGCCTTCAACATAAGGAAGGTCTGAGGATACTCCTCCATATAGGGTGTTTGATGAAATGCTTGAGTGAGCCATAGGCAACAATGGGACTTGAGTAAATCTATCCTAACTCATGGCAATCACGTGAGCTCGAACTAGAGAGGAGGCGTGTGTTACTAAGTCAACTCTCGATGGACACGTGATCCGAGGATGCTATGTCAAAATATTCTTCTCTCTCCTGCCACGTGGTCCAATAGAAATTAAAGGGCATCAAATCACTTTATCCAAATGGGTTCCGATACTCTGTTTGTATAAATAGACTCTCATCTTTTGAAGAAGTGGGTGGCGCAAGAAAGAAAGAAAAAGCTGAGAGCTAGAGTGAGAGGAAGAAGAGAAAGAAGAAGAAGAGAAAGCCAGCCAGAGGGCGAGAGAAAGTGTGCAGCCATAGCATCAAATTTGCTTATCTGTTCGTGTATCGACTCGTGGATCAAATCCAGAGTCCTTCTGCTCCTTAGAGCTATATTTGTCTTGTTATCTGCTTTTGTTTTTTGCCTGTGTCTTTTCATTTGTATGGTGTCTTCCGATACTCTGTTCTGGAGTTCGGGGTTCCTCCTGAGGATTCAGGAGAAGGGAGACTTGCTCTCCGGTTGTGAGTGACTGGGCGTCACTCACGGTTTCCCTCTGTGGATTCAGAGGAAGAGAGGATCTAATCCTCTGGGTTCTGGTGAGCTGTGGGCTGCAGATCGTAGAGAGTATTTTTCCGATTTTTGTATTTTTTAAATTTTTTAAATCTTGAAATTGAATTCTATTTAAACCCCCCTCACCCCCCTCTCTCTCCCCATCTCTCATTTCTCTCCCTCTCCACTCTCACGTTCTCTCTTTCACCCCTCTCTTCTTCGGTGGCCGACGGACGAAGGCGAGGGCGACATGGAGACGGTGCAAGGGCGGAGGACGGCGAGCATGAGACGAGGATCGAGGGGTGGTGGCGTGGCGTTCGTCGTTCGCGAGTTCGGGCCGCCGGCGGTGGTTTGTGATGCGTTTTCGCAAAAGCATGGCGACCTCGGTGCGAGAAATCTTCGATGGAGGTAGAGGGATGGTTCCCTAACCTGTGTACTTACTTTCCTGCGGATTTGGTAAACAGAGATGAGCCGAGAGTGAGTTTATTTCACGTCAAGGGTTAAAAACTATGTTTTAGGGCGTGCGACGGATTCTCCGATTCGATCGCGTTTTTGGGGTTTAAACGCATCCTCTAGGTGGCCTAGAGGCTGGGGAATGGGTTCACCATGTTTTCCCCATCACCCGGGGGTGGTTGGGGCGTGGAATCGAATCCCCAGGTTGGGTTCGACGGGTTCTCTGTCGTTTTCGGTTGATCGAATGACGTTCACCACGGAAGGGCGGTCAGGCCAATTCGCTTGACCGAACTGCCCAGTTCGGTGGATCGATCTAGGGCAGGCACCCAGGGGCGTTGGCCGGTCGATCGCCCGCTTGGGGCTAGTCGACTGACCCATGTTGGTCGACTAGCCCCAGGGGTTTGGTCGACTGAAATCCCTTGTCTTGGCCCGTTTCGGCCCCCAGTCGACCTAGTTGTGACCAATTGGTCGACCTATGGCCCCGTGAATGTCCCAGACACCCTGTGGATACCGTGACTGTAATGCCCCCGAATTTTTCGGATATTTTTTCAGATCATTTTCGTGGGTCCCAGAGTGAGTTTTGTGGTTTATGCGTGTTTTTCCCTGACGAGCCTTCGGAACTCTGTGCAAGGTGAACCGTTACGTTCTCCGACTCTGAGACAGTACCGACGCGTTGTGCTCTTCCCGAGAATCGCAATGATGGAGTTATTAAAAAATGGTGAAAATTTAGGAAGGCCGACCATTTCGGTCGACCGATCGGCCCGTTTCGGTTGACCGAAACTGGCGAATCGGGCTGGCCGAACCGCATCCAAACTCCCTTACAAGGGGGCTTCCACCCCCATTCTCTCATCTTTTCACCCCCATTCATCATACTAACATCTCCTCAAACCCTAGAACACTCCACCTCTCCATTTCAAACCTAAAAAACCCCTCTTTCTTCCATCCGCACAAGATTCGGCTAGTTCATCAACATTTCGGGAAGCAATCTCTGGAGTGGCTTGCGCGGCTCCAAAGCTCCTCCTTCGGCCTCCAGGTTGTGGGGAAGCTCTGTCCACCACCGTTGGTGTGTCCCTCTGTGTCTTTCTACTCCCACGGGAAGAGGTTAGTTCCTTCAAGGGTTTCTACAACAATTTTCAAGTCTAGGATGGCATCTAGAAGAAGCACTCGGCTTTCTACCCAGAGGGAATCTAGTTCTAGGCGAGGTGAGGCCCCAGCTCCTCCACTACAGCAGGCTCCTGCACCTTCACGTGCATCGTCGATACGTCCACGGCCCATTCTCAACCCCCGTTTGGTTGATGTTGATGAGGTGAATGAGTTATTGCCAGATTTCAGTGCTATTTTTAAGACATAAGATGGATGGCTTGATTTTGTTACAAGATACCCTAGGTATTATCCTAGTCTTGTCCAAGAATTTTATGGGCACCTAAACATGAGAAATGACCGTCTATACATAGTTGTAAAAGGAGTTGACTTGAGAGTCAATTCAGTATTATTTCAGAGGGCACTAGGGGTGTCCGCATGGGGCGCTAACATGACATTTGGTCATGGTCATGTGGCGGAGACTTTTATACTCATGACCTACAGCGAGTATGTGCATGGTGTTAGCAACTTAATTACGCTGAATGCGAACTACTTTCCTCCATTGCAGCGCATCTTGCATCAAATGTTCACCACCCTCATCTATCCTAAGGGAGGAAGCCGTAATGCCGTGGCAGAGGTACATAGCTTTCTATTTTATCATGCAATGAATGGGATGCACATCAACATGGGATCGCTTACCAAAAAGTGCTTTTCACCAAAATCGGGGAATGACTATGGCATTTGAAGCAGATTAAAATTGGTCGGGGATTACAGCTCAAAAGTCCAGGTGAAAATGAGTTCCCAAATGAGGTCTAAATGTACATTCCGATCACTGCACTGTTGACACCGGTTTTATGACCAATGAGTTACGTCATCTCCTTATCTTATTTTATGATGTCCCAAGTTATTCGTGATTATTGGTCCAGTTTGGTCATTTTTGAGCTTATTTTATGGGTTTTTCTCCCTGGTTGGGCCTAAGTTCCTTCTATTTCTCGTCATTTTGGCATATTGGGCCTCAATGAGGGCTAATGAGGATTGTTTTATGGATTTACAAGGAGATTTATCCTGCCTTTATCTCTTTGTCACGTCTATCTGCCTAGCGGTCTATCGCATGATCGTTAAAGGTGGGTAGCGGTCCATCGCACGACCGCTAGGTGGACGGAGAGTCCTGTTAAGTTTCCTTTTCTCCCATTGGCCTTATGTCTTTGTGAACAGCTGGGCCTAACGATCTATCGAACGACCGTTTGGTATGCCTTACGGTCTATCGCAAGACCGTTAGGGGAGACAAAGAGTCCTATTCCGCCTGATCTTCCTCTCTCCATCTGTGGTCGAACTAGAGTCCTTGATTCGGTGCTTTCTCTCTGAGTATTGATCCTCAGAAGCTTCTGTTTATTTCTATGGACTCTTGGGAGTATTATCCTCAAGATTTATCAATGTTTAACCCTGTTTTCATGCTGTTATCCCTCCAACTCCACCCAGGGTTTTGGGGGCCTATAAAAAGAGCCATTGACTTCATGGCTTGAGGAGGAGATTTCTGGAGCCTATGTCGAGGTGTTGTTGTGTTCTGGAGCGAGTACCAACCAGGGAGAGCTCGTGTCTGCGTCCTTGAGTCTTCTGGTCCAGGAAGTAGCCGGTTCTTAAGTTGTCTTTTGTGTTCCTTTTTCTTAGTTTTGTGTCTTTCTTTGCATCATCATAGCACACTTTTCTCCTCCTTTCTCCATGCTCTTCTGAACTCACATCACATTTTCAAACATCCTCCTACTATTTTTACACCCCACAGGATATGACGGACACAATGGAGCCATGCTGGCAAGCAACCGGGGTCTTGAAAAATATGAAGGGTGAGAGATGCCCCCATCACACACTTCAGGGCATACCAGGGAAGGCAGCAGGGGGCGTGCCGGCAAAGACTGCCAGAGAGGCAGAGAGCGTGCCGAGGAAGGGCAGCTTCAGGGTGTGTAGGGGAATGCACTTAGTGGGAGCATGCCGGGGAAGAGGCACGGAGTGTGTCGGGGAGCAGCTGCTGGGATGTGCCGCTGAATGGCACTAGGGGGTGTGCCGGGGAATGCACTCAGTAGTGTGCCGGGGAGAAGCCCAGGGTCTGTACCAGGGAAGCTACCCATGGGTGTACCGGGGAAGGCCACCACAAGTGTGCCGGGTTAGGGCACAGGGAGTGTGCCGGGGAAGCGCAACGGGGAGCGTATCGACGAACTGCTGGTCGGGTGTGCTGGCGAAGGACTCCCAGGGCACACCGGGGAAGAGCCGCTAGGGCGTGCCGGTGAAGGGCCGCCTGGGGCGAGCCGGCGAAGCAGAGCGCGGGTGTGCCGGGGAAGACCCGCAGGGGCGTACCAGCGAAGAGCCGCTAGGGCATGCCGGTGAAGGGCCGCCTGGGGCATACCGGGGAAGATCGTTGAGGGTGTGCCGGGCAAGGGCACCCAGGGGCGTACCGGCGAAGGGGAGAAGAGTACTTTCTTCAAGCAGAGGACTTCTGGTGTTGCCCCTCGGGGCCCACCGTGACTTTGTTGGGGCCGTCACTCCTTGTGGACGCACACCCGTGTTTTCCCTTACGCCTCTGGCCTAGGGAAAACTCTGTCGAAATTTCGTCAGAAATTGTTGGTGTCTTATTCATTTTGCTTGTAATAGAGCCCTTTTATAGTTTTTGTTCCTTTTTGCTTGTGGCTTGTTGTGATCTTTCGTTTATTACATTTTACAGATAAATGGCTGCCCCAAGCAGTTCTTCTGCTCCCGTTGCTGCCAGTGCCGGACGTGATCCTCCGGCTCCGGTGTCAGCCGTTATCTGGTTCAATGTGGAGGACTTGGACCGAGAACATGCCGAGATAGCGACACTAGCTGAATCCTCGGGCTCAGACACAGAAACAATGGCTATCGAGAGACTTGCTCGGGTCTAGAAGGGCTTCACTTTCGATCGAACCATCGGGGACTATAGGGGGGACTTCCCGAAGGACTGACATCTTATCCGCTTCCTCAAGCACTTGCGGTCTCGGGAAAGACGGGAGCTGCGGACTGTGAAAGAGGTGGAGAACGTAATCCTACATAGTCGGTCCCATTTCCAAGGGGCTGTACTGTGGAATGATAGAAGTGTTCAATGCTGAGACCAACACATTCTACACAGTCGAGGGCGAGACTTCGCTGGATCTGTGGAGTCTCAGTTAGCTCAGCGGCTTGCCCATTGATGGGGAGCCCTATGAAGAAGTCTGCCTCCCCGACATGATTAAAGATGAGACCAACGGAGACAGCTATTATTCCCTTCGATATTCATACCGGGACTTGATGAAGGAGTACCGAGAATTGTACTAGTTGGCACATGGAGGGAAGCAGCCCCGCCGTGGAGACCAGAAGAGGGTGCGGATGGCCCTGTGGTTGCAGTGCTTCTGCGATGGGTTGAAACAGTATGAAGACTTTCCCTACGTCGACACCGTCATAGCTCGTAAGAAGCGGGCCAAGCCCAAGACTGACGTGAAAATTCCGTCCATGGGGCGCCGGAGCGGGCCCAACCCAATGGCAGTTGATCCACTGACGCACTACGCAGCCCATTTGAAATATTGGCTGTGCTCATTTGCCATGCCATATGGGGACGAAACAGTCATTCGGCCAGATGCCATCTACTCGACATGTCAGATGGCGTGGGGAATCAAGCTGTCCTTGTGCCCAGCTGTTCTCTACTTGATGTACAAGGCGCTGGGAGACATCAGCACTCATCAGTTCCCGAGGCAGGCCCGCTACGTGTGCCCGTTACATTTCTTCAATGCGTGGGTCTGCTCCTTATTCCCAGAATTTGCCTCGCGTGCTATTCAAGACAGGGGGCTGATGCTGCGGATGCTAGAATTTGCAAGTGCTGAGCCGAACTCCACCTCCCAGCGGCTATATGATATTCGGGACCGATTGACGATGGTCCCCCAAGACACTACCGGCACCATTCATTTCTGGACATTGGTCGCACACTCGAGTCCCTTGGTGAACAACAGAAGGGAATGCAAAGATGATCAGGTGGAGAAGTACGTTCACCCGATTAGCCAGGAGAACGTGGTTCACCCACTACTGGAGCCCGAGCTCAGGGACTGGGCATTGTCCATTCGCCCCAGCGTGCTGGCGTTCTGGAAGGGGGAGACATTGCTGCTCGAACCATACTACCCTTTTCGCTTCAGTCGAAATTTCAGGTATGACCAGCATATCCCGATGCACAGCGCCCAGTTCAGCCTGGCGACGTGAAATCTCTGAGGGGGCCTGATCGCTGAGACTGCCAGAGTCTGGTGGGACTTCTTCCATCGGGCGGACACTGCCACTTTCAGGGTGCCAGCTCCTAGCCGCGTTCCCCTGGTGACGCCAGAATACGTGAAGTGGTGGAATGCCAGGATGGCTTTTTATCGGTCGTGCAAGACCGACTGCTGGGACGGGGCGGAGAGGAAAATTTTGAATCGGCAACCTGTGCCCATCCTCGACATCGATCCGGAGCACCTCCTCTGATTATGGCATGATAAGAGCAAGGCCGTGGCCGATTACATGATCACCCGCAAGGGGGCTAGAGAGGCCAAGCCGGTGCTAGAAGTCAAATTGCCCCCAGTGGCGAAGGATAATTTCCAGAAGACTCTGCGGGATCTCTGCCGTATCGGGAGTGACTGACTGGAGCTGATCAACTATCCATTGCCGGTGGAGGAAGAGGGCACACCCGCGAAAAGCTGGCGTCTAGAGTGGGATCCCATCTACCTGTATCGCACCTTCGTGAGGCAGGAGGAACGGAGGCCGGAGAACTATGAGGACACCACTTGCCTATGTGTCCTTCTCCGAGTGCATGGGCTACAGATTGAGGATCGATCGACAGCCATCCTGGGTGAGCGCCTGCACATTGCCTACTACTACGCCGAAGGATGGGGAATGGACCACTTCCACTTATTCTGCCACTTGTCTACCAAGAAGCATGCGGATTTGGCTGCCCTCGCCGACCGCTGCTTGAAGATCGGGGACGTGTGCTGGCTGGTGGGGGAGGCAGCTCGCTAGGACAAAGAGCCATCGCTCGGTTATTGGCCGATAACTCTTCGGCTTTACACTAGGCCCCATGGTAGATGCTCTCTTCCTCGCTAGCATTCTTCATCGCTGTCCTTCTCAGGATATCAGATGCTAATCAGCTCTTTTGCTCTTCTTGTCTTCTTCTTTTTCACAGACCACCCGGACAACACTCAAATGGCGACATATTACAATCTTCTCCGAGAGGTAGAGAAGCAGGATTACTTTGAAGCGATGCCTCCAGCCCCAACTACAACTCCCCTGCCCCCGCCTGCAAAGAGGTCCAGGGTGAAATCTCCTACGAAGAAGGCCTTAGACGAGGCCAAGGCTACCGGGCGATGGGAGGCCAAACGACGGAAGACAGAGGCTGTCCAGGCTGCGAAGACCATTCCCCAGACACCTCCGATCTTGACGTTCGAGGAATTTGAAGCTGCCCCGGTTTAGCCGAGCTAACCCGCAGGTGAGGTTCCTCCATCATGGACATCTTCCAGAATTTGCCTCCACTTCAGTGTAAAGACTTCGTACCTGAGCATCTCTTTTTTTTCCTTGTCCCTCTTTTTTTTAGCCGTCGTGGAGGAGCCAGCCTATGTGCCGATCCCAGAAGCGGACGAGCCTACGGTTGGGGTGGAGGCAGCTTCCACCCCGACTCCCCCGCCAAAGGTCATCAAGGAATCTCAGGCGGAGTCGCCCGTAGCGGAAGCGCTGGCGGCTGCCAAAATAGCTGGGCGACAGGAGGTGGAGAGAAGGAGGATGGAGGCCGCTCTGACCGCTTCGGCTCCCCCTTTGCCTTCCATCCCCTCCTTTGTGGAGTTTGCCACGGCCCGGACTGAAACGGGTCACTCCATAGGTGAGGTTCCCGGGGCACCAGTATTCTTCAGGATTTATCCACCTCCCGGGGTAGGGCCTCTATGCACGCATAACAGATGCATTTCTCCCTTTCAGCTAGTGCGGAGGAGTCAGCTCCCGTGCCATCCCCCGCTGCGGGCGAGACTGCAGTTCCCGAGGCCGCAGCTCTTGCTGAGGAGACCAGCCACGAGCCACCTCTTGCCGTAGAAGTCAGAGGGGGTAATCATCTCTGTCATCCCAAATACCTTCCTTGATCCTTCAGGGGCTCTCTGGCTCCAAATCGATCTGAATCTTGTTCTATTTGGAAGGCCCTGACGCGGTGGTCACTGAGCCAAAGGTGCACCTCGGAGTTCGCCCAGAGAATCGCATCTATGTGAGGAGGAGGCTAAGGTCTGGGACCTCCCCATCGCCGAGCCCGCGCGAGGATGCGTCGGCTGTCGACCCCGCGAGGGAAGCTCCCACGCAGGTGAGGGAAGTGCCTGCTCGGACCTCATCCTCGTCGGGCGAGAAGGTGGATTATGATTATTCCTCTGACGAGGTGGCTTCGGGGGAAGGCGTGCCCGAGGAGTCCGGACCTCCTGAGCCGCCCCCTATAAGTGTGAGTCCATTCATATAGGGCTTCCTCCCGTGATCATCCACTGATCTTGTTTCTGCTGCTTGTTGACTTTCAGGAGCTGCCCCCACCGAAGGTTGCAGAGGTCGCTACCCTGGGCCTATCGATCGGTGGACCGAAAGGAGTCCACGCGGGCTTAAACAAACTGGCATCTTTATTTGAAGCTCTGCGAAAGGAGGCAGCCTCAGAGACTTCCAGTATCCCCGGGTCAACAGATAAGCCTATGGAGGAGGGGGAGATCGTGCCCGAGGGCAGCATAGAACCGGTGGCCGAAGTAAGCACAGGGACTTTTCAGCTCTCCCTTTGTCTTTTCAGGACTTGGGCGATTCGCCTCAGGCAATGGGTGACTAACCCTATCTTGTATATTCAGGAGGAGGTAGAGCTCCCGGAAGCGAGCGCCGTCAGAGCTTGCAGGGCTATCCCCAAGCGGAGGGAGCTTCTCAGTCCCGCAGGAGTGGACAAGCTGAGATTGCTCTGGGGGTCGGAGGTGGAGCCGCTAGTGTCTCTTCTACAGTTAGGGGCCAGCCTGGAGCTAACGGTCCCTCTTTCGCCTCTTCCGAAGCTCTCGACATCGGAGGAGACCCAACTTTTACGGGGGATCCTGGCAAGCGTCACCATTCCCGGGGAGGAGGAAGCACAAATAGAAGGGGCTGCAGGTCTCTTGGCAATAATGTCTGGTCTGGCTTCCTTCGACGTCCCTCCTCCCACCGAGAGCAAAACTCCTGCATTGCCAGGCCGCAAAGCGACGATGGGTTCAGACTCTACCGAAGAGGTAGAGGAGGAGCCGAGTACCCTGGCCGGAGCGCCCGACTCAGCCACAGCGGTCGAGGTGGAGCAGCCCCTTACGATGACGGGGTCAGTCGATTCACCCATGGTTTTGCCTGCTCCTCTGGCAGTGGCCGGCCGGGAGTTCTCTTTTGAAGTCGGAGGTCCTAGTGATTTGGCTATGGCACTTCCTTCTTCCTCAACCGCGGTGGTGGATGCAGAGATATGGACTGCCGTGGACAGTGCGGTGGAGTTCAATCTTCCAGTGGTACCTTTAGTCAGCCACGCCACTTCAGATGCACCGGTTCAGCAGATGCTGTTGACGCTATGGTCGATGATGCTTACCGACCCCTCCCTTACGTACCTAGAGGCACACACGATAGTGATGCAGCTGACCGAGGCACTACAAGTGTTGGGTTGCCCGTTGGAGGAGTGGTCGTGATGAGTCCTACTATTATTGAAATATGTGAACCGTCGCGAATTCCTTGAGACTTGGGCCCCCAACGAACTTGCCGCCGTCAAGGCCTAAGAGGGTGAATATCTACAAGTTTTGGGAGTGTGGCGAAGCAGCGAAGAGCAATATGAGAAGGCCTTGGAAGGAGGTCACCGTGACATCCACGCCCTCAGGAGCAGAATCGAGAAACTGGAGGGCTATCTCGCTGTAGCCCGGTCCGAGTTGGTCGAGGTCGAGGCGACCATTGAGAGGGAGAGCGAGGTGCTCACCATTGCCAGGGCCAAGGTGGCATCCGTAGAAGCGGAGCTGGCGTGCCTTGAAGAGCAGAGGGGCCGATTGTGTGACATGGTGGACTTTCCTTGCGTCGGGATTCCCCCTCTCAAGGATATCTTCTGGGGCATTGACTGAGCGCTGCTCTCCTCGACCCTCCTCTTGTATTCCGCTTCTCTCTCTTTTTCTTCTCTTTTTTTTGACATGTAACATAGGGGTATGTCCCGGAGCACGTGTATCCCCTTTTAATTGAAAGGATTAGAACAACCTTATTATGTATATCTCTTGTGTGCAGCCTCGGTAGTCCTTCTTTTCCTTTTTTTTTCTTTTTTTTTTACACCTCGCTTGAAATGTGTCAACGGGGTGTAAGTCTTTGCGGTAGCTCGCCCAGGGAGAACCGGGTAGGCGTCCGTGTTAGCGCACAGGAGAGTGCTCGCCCTCCCAGGGGAAGGACGAGGGGACCACTCCACCGTGCGAAGCAGACTACTAACCGGTCTTGCTCGGGTGCCCAAAGGGGATGGAGGCAAAAGTTCATTCATTCGGTGATGTGGACACGAGGTCCAAATCAAAGGAAGTACCCATCATCCCAAGGGACAGTGAGAAGAGTTTGTTCGGTTCAAATGACCCGGATGAGAGGTCCAAGTCAAAAGGGAGGTATTCGTCACCCGAAGGGACGGAGAGAAGAGTTTATTGGTTCAAATGACCTGGTGTGAAGCCTCCCAAGAGCGGTAAAGCTCCGAAGGGATAAAAAGGTATGTGTAGAGTACATTGAAGTTCCAGATAAGACAGTAAGTAATAATATTTCAATGATCATGTTTGCTAAAGTAGTAGAAATAAAATTACTTTTTTAATTAATAGTTTAAATTAACAGAGTCCAGTCCAAATAAAAACAAGTACAGTCTAATAGAACAGAGAACGTACACTGAAGTCAGGGGAAACCCGACGCAGGCAACGCTGGCAACTACGAACTGACACCACGTCACGAACCACGAGAAAGAAGAACGACCACACTTGAAAAGCAGGGGTGAGCCTCGTGTCACTGGCTCAGTAGGGGTCACGCAGATCCCCACTGGAAACTATGCAGTAACACACAAGACAACAAAGCTATACAGTAAAGCAGGAGCAGGAAGGAAAGTAGTAACAGTAGTGTCAAACTACAATAGTAAAGCGGTAAAGGAAAGCTGTAAAAGAAGGAGTAGAACGGCTAAAAGAAAGGGGAATAGTCATACCGAACAAAGCACGGCTACCGAAGCTGCTCCAAGCATCAACAAAATGGTGAACCCTGATCTCACAAATTCAGGAGTTACCCATCTATCGACAGAGCACCAGGTCTAAAGCTAAGGCCTACGAAGACAGGCAAAAGCCCTACAAATGGCATGCACAGACAAGAAACACTAGCCCATACACGACTAGGGTGTCGTGCACGCTATACGAAGTTGACCTCAGTTAAAGCCAAGAAAAGACCAACCCGAGAAGGACACAACTTCGAGGAACACTAGAGTCATGCGTCAAGTGATGGAAGCACCTCCCCACTAGAAGAACAGTCAGATGCGTCCACTGACGTCTTACACTGCGCCTCAAGTATCTCTCACACACCCTAGAGCAGTGGTAACTAGGATACTCACTGAATCACGTACCAGGAACAACAGTAACGAGTGACTAGTCAGGGTCGCACCTGTTAGCACTCATCCAAACGTCCCTAACCACGTGTGTACACATAAGCTCATTACCTTGAGCCAAACCACTAGCTAGTTTTCTCCCCTAATTGGACGCTACTGTCAAGCAAGGGAGCCCACGAAAACTAGCCTAAAAATAGTCTAAGTCAGGAACTCTGCCCCGCTACCACTCCCAGGTGGGCCAACACACAAGAAAGTGTCGTCAGGCTACAACTAGTGGAGGCTCACTAGACACAAAGACTCCGAAACACGAGTGCTGGAGTATAGATAGGCTAGCACACACTGTCTCACATACTATGAAGCACCAAGCATAAGACGCAAGGCAGCACAACAAACTGCCACCAGGCTCAAGATGACAACTAGACCTGCTAACACAATGATCCTTGAGTCTCACGACTTGGGGTCAAGATTGTCACACATAAGTGGTAACAAGTCGCCAATCAAGCCTAATCCCTAAGCCAAAGAGATGAGAGAACACAAGTCCCCAACCCCTCAGGCTGCACCAAGGACTCTTGACTCCGTATACCATAAATCACCGAATACGAGGGAACATCAAGAATCTCAAAGCCCCTGGACACGTAGACTGAGGCAAAATAGCACCTCAAGACATCCACAACCATGTCTCACTCTATCCAGAATAGCCGACACACTCACGAGGTCACGTGTCAACCACTGGATCTCACCGGGTTGACTAGACACCAATAACGACATGAAAGTAGTACAGAAGACCACTCGATAGAAAGGCACTCCTGACTATCTTATAACATGGTCATAGCCCTCATAGGATATCAAAAGACATCCACGTGACATCGGGTAAACCACAAGGTCAATCCAAGATGATTGGAACGCCAAAACAACGGAAAAATAATACTCCGAGAGTAAGCAGTCGATCGCTTCACTGCTAGGTAAGCCAAGTAGTCAGCAAAAGAGCCGCTCCTCCACAAGGAGACACAGACTCTTGCGATCATAGATAGGGCCACGAGGAGACTGTAGTGGTCATAGAATGGGCTGTGAGATGATTGTAGCGGTTGCATAATAGGCCTCTAGAGCCAGTCAAGCCTCAAACCAACATGCCCATTCAGACCACCAAACGGTCTATAATAGACCTGCTACACGAATTTAGCGGTCTACATATGGGCCGCGAGAGACACCGACCTTAACCGACTTAAACTACTGACTTTGGTCAAATAGGAATTAGCAGTCTAGAGATGGGCCGCTAAAGACTATAGACAGCCAAAGCTTAGGCCGCTACCTTAACCGACTTAGAATTGTTGACTAGGGTCAATAATGCTTAGCGATCTCATGTAAAGTCGCCAGAGCAAGCTTAGCGGTCTATCGTAAGACCGCTCAGCCCAACTAATCCAATAATAACATCTAGCAGTCGCCTAATGGGCCGCTGGACGAAGCTTAGCAGTCCAACAATGGGCCACTAGCCACAATAAATGGTCTATCATGAGACCGCGAATACCGGACCCGACTTAAGACAAAACGGTCACTGACTGGACCGCTGGAGGGAAGAAACAGTCTTTGAAAGGACCGCTAAGGCGATACGGCAAGAAAAATAGGGGATCGACTAGAACTCGACCTTTCCACGCCCCAATCACATCTAAATGATGGGGGAACAACCCTAATGGCCAAATCATCCTTCCACACACCGAAAGGGCTCAAACAGATGCACATATGGTGAGAAATGGGTGATTCCACCGAATCGACCTTAATTGAGTCACATGGGTTCCCAGGCACGTACCGGTCCCAAATGATGACCAATCGCGATGAAACTAGCGGTAATGGAATGTAGACATTCCAGGGGTTTGAATGATACCAATTTAGTTGAAAACTGTCACCATTTTTCAGCGAACCCGACGCACACCCCCGAAGCATGCTTTGCCCAAAATGAAGCAAAACTTGCCCATTCTCACACCGCTCGGCTCCAAATCGCGAGGAAACGTAGCAGAGAAGTAGGTGATCCATCTCCCTACCTCCACCGAAGTTCTCGTGTGCCGAAGTGACTAAACCACGTTGAAAACCATCACACGAACTACCACACGTCGACTTTGAATCCCCTGAGAGATCGCGCCAACACCGCGCTCCGTCCTTCACCCCATCACACTCCACGATCACTCCATCGCGTTCCTGCCTCTGCCACCTCGCCACGATCGTGTGCCCTATGGAGTGAGGGGAAGAGGGGAGAGAGAACAAGAGGGAGAGAATGAGCGGCGATGAGGAGAGAGGAAGGAGAGAAAAGAATAAAAGGAAAAGAAATTAGGAATTATCCTAATTTCTAAAAATCTGATTTTCTAATCTCTGTTAACTCTAAACAGAATGCAGAACAATCCCTTATGATGATATGTTAAGCCTAATTATGTAGGTCTTATTCCTGATATATTAGCACATTCCTGCTAATGGTTATGTTGTGCATCCATCATGTTAGATTTCATGACTTACATATTTTCGGAACTTACTTTAAACTATGTTAATTTCATGCCAAAACCCTTTATAATCTTGTATTAAAGATATTTTTACATAGTTTATGCGACTTATTTTCATTGATGATTGATCGCCGTTTCATGGTCTCACTCTCATCTCCAAGTCTTTGGTGTGTACCTCGATGCGTGGCCATTAGTTACACTTTGCACTTATAGGCACACCTCTTAGACTTGTGATCCTCTCCGTTGGATATTCCTTCTACTGGACTAGGTGATCTTGTTTCAAGGCCTCTGTAAGTCTCCACAGGGATTCCCACTAGGACGCCGAGCTGGTTGTACCCTCAAAGCCTAATGAAGTAGAATGCACCTATCATACCGTTATTTTCTGTGACCTGGATAGTCGCGGCCAGAGGACGACCGCGACTGTAATGTAGCAGCTAGCTCGTGACTGCATCTGTCCAGAGTTCTATTGCGTCGACCCATTCCTTGTTCTGGTGTCGACTCTGTTTAGAAACGGTCTTGACCTGATCGCCTCTTCATGATAGCGGTCCCAGCATAACCGCGTCCGTCCAGAAACAGTCCATACACGACTGCTTCCTGTCTTCATGTGTCTAACCCGAGGTTTGACCCAAGGGTTGGTTGTCCTAAGTTCCTAGATGGTCTGGAACTCTATACTCTATTCAAAAGCTATCTAATGAATTATGGAAATCAAAGAACATGACATTATGCTGTCGGATTCCTTCCATGGCGTAACCTTGTCTTAACTCATCCTTGAACTCTCATGATCTTATTGGTGCATTCTTTGCCTTGGTTACATTATCATAGAACTATTGTTGAATGGAATATTATTGGCCGAAATGTTATTATTTTCTCATGGAAGTAGCTTGATCTATAACTTAAAGATGCAAGAGCAAGCACAGACAGTGTCCAACGGCTCCATGCTAGCCCCCATAAGAGATTCAAAGAAAGACTTTATATCATCGAAAGGGAGATCACCATGGCTGACCTATATGCCTCCAAGCAGGAGATCAATGAGACTACCGTGGAGTATATTAACAGGTGGTGATGCCTCAACATGAGATGCAAGTGGCCACTACACCAAGAGGATGCAGTGTAGGTTTGCAAATAAAGATTGAAGCGGGAGATCCTCGAAAGAATAATTGGGATTGAAATCTGGTCTTTCGATCGGCTGATCAACATAGTGGCGGAAGTTGAGGCTTTTCTCTCCTCTGCCCCTGCCGCCGCCGGCCTGAAGGCCAATGCAACGGGTAATAGGGCCTCATCCAAGGAGGTGCATATAGTTAACTCCGAGTTGTCTGAGCAACGAAAGGACAAAGGGGAAGGCCCCGCTTTGCGAGCTAGAATGAGCAAGCCATACTCCTTTACTGAGGAGAAAACCCGGACCCTATTTAAATGGGCCTACCAATACAATAAAGCCACTCTCCCGGAGCTGAAGAGACCCGACGATATCCAAGGAAGTGGCGACCCCCGATTCTATCCATATCATTGGGCACTCGGGCATCCCATTGAAGATTGCTATGTGTTCAAAGATGCTATCGAGCTCATGATCAGGAGGGGGAGCTCCAATTGGGCGAACATAAGGTGGATCCTTCGCATCCGCATGAGATGCCCGTTCTGAAGAGAACAGTCAACATGGTATCCCTATGTCACTGGTCACCCGAAGAAGCACTCGAGGTTCCCTCAGCATGCGGCAGTGGGTACGTCTGGTGCGGGCGTTCAGAGCCCCCAGGCCTAGAGCAAGAAGACGAAGGAAAATCTGAGGCGCTGCACGCACCAGATGATTTACTGCAAGAGCATACATCAAGTTCGGAGGGGAAGGAAGGGGAGACTTCGAAAAAATGAAGGAGTGGCGCTGTCCTCTCCTGCTATACACTCTCGACCAGCCGCGGCTCAGGCCAAACCAGTGAAAGAGGAAATGAAGAGATACACTTCCCACCGCCTAGAGAGGAGACCCCTCATCATGACTGTCCTCCATATGGGGGCTTGGGGGCACCAATGTCAACCCTTCAAAGGCCTATTTTAATAAGGCTTACCCCCTTGACCAAAAATCAAGAGTTCATCGGTTGCAGGTAAGGGGTTAAGCCTAAAACAGATTTAACCTGTTTTCTTGTTTCCATGTGCACAGTTACAGGTCGAGGACGAAGCTCGAAGATTATGATCACCACACGGCAAAGATAGAACCATAATCTACAAAGTCACAAGCCAAACTCAGATTCTATCTCAAATCAATCAACTCATTTCATTCACAAATTCAAACTCTAGACATCATGAAAAGGAAAAAAGGGTACAATCACTCTGTCCTCCGCTGGGCATCCCATCGAGGATATATCTCTCTCAATGCCCTAATATAAGCCTGGCGAGTCTCTGCCACCTCAGCCACCTCCACTGGTAAAGTCCGCACCCTGCTGATTCCCCACATGATCAGAGCGCTTCTGACCACCTGCTCATCCTCCTCGGTGCTGATCCTCCTCGCCTACAGCGCGAGAAGGTGGGATAGGGGCGGTAGGATAGTCCTGGGCATCCCGATCTACAAATAGCACCGGTGCGGGCTGTACATCGCCAGCACTACATCACTCACGAGCCACAGGTCCAAGCCCCACCCTCTAGACAGTCTGATGTCGGTATCAAGAAGGAAGCTGGGACGCATCACGAATCACTCCAGGGGTAGTCTGCTGAGGTACTGACGCCACTTGTCCCTAGTCTTCATGTCGGATGTCCTGCACTCAACCTGCGAGGGGAACCTGAAGGCGCCACCTATGAAGAATAGGGGATGACTCCCGTAGATCTGACTAACCATGTCAGCATCCTCCCGAGGGATGAACTTCATCCTAACTCCCATCCAACACTCTAAAAGAATCATAGAGCTGAACAACGGACCCTTAAGGCTGCAGAGCTGTGGCCCTCGTAAAGATAAGCCAGGACGGCCTGAGAAATGGAGAGACCTTGCCACAAGGCACTAATGGTGCTAATAAGGGGTAGGTCTAAGGTATGGTCGACTGAAGGAAACAAGATGGCACTGCACAAACAGATGGACGCAGCCTTGGCTATGGCCTCATCCCACCCACACTTATTCCTACAGTGCTCTACCACCCACTATTTCAAATGATATATAGACTTGTTTTAATTATGGTGGACACTATTTTATCATGATCCTTCCTTGTCTATGAATCATTTTCTTAAGTACATGGCACATATCCCGGTATGATGTCATTAGTTACACTTTGCACTTAAGCACACAAACTTAGACTTGTGATCCTCTCCGTTAGATATTCCTTCTACCGGACTAGGTGATTTTGCCTCAAGACCTCCGTAAGTCTTCGTGAGCCTCGGATTCTTACTAGGACGCTGAGTTGGTTATACCCTCAAAATCCAATTGTCTAGAGAGCACTTATATTACCAGTGTTGATCGACGTTTTCTGAGCTCTGGATGGAAGCGGCCACCTGGTAGACCGCAAGACTCGATTAGTGGCCGTTCACCTAACTGCTTCTATAACCTAGTGGCCCTTCCATGACCTCATAGTCTAGTTCATTCACTGTGTCATTAAACGGTCCAGGATTAGACCGCATGACATGCCTTAGCGGCTCCATCTTGACTGCCTACTCCCTAAATGGTCTAACAAATGACCGCATGGTCCGTGGCTCTGTCTAACTCAAGGTTTGACCTTTAGGTTGATTTTCTTAAGTTCCTAGTTGGTCCTTGGATCATAGAGGGCCCAAAACCTTATGTAAATAGACAAATAATGAATTATGAAAGATAAAGAATATGACGTTATGCTGTCAGTTTCCTCCCATGGCATGACCTTGTTTAAATCATTCATTGAACTCTCATGATCATAAGTTGATATGTTCTTACCTTGGATGTCGTTATCATGAACTATTGTTGAACTCGTTACATTATTGGCCATACTTTATTATTATACTCGTGGAAGTAACTTGATTTATACATGAAGATGTAAGAGCGGGCATGGACAATGTCCAAGGGCTCCATGCTAGCCCCCTCGGCTGATTGTCGAAAACATAGTATAAACCATGGGGTATGATGCTACTGGCGTCGCATTACGCTGGGAGTACTTTCTTTATAAATAAGTGAAATCCACGGGACCATCTCATGATTAAATTGCTACATGCTTGTTACATGACATTCTAGTGCATAGCCTTTATGGTTATGAAAGTGAAAAGTTCATTCATCCAATTACATCTCCTTGTTCTTATGGTTTCATTAAAACATGAATCTTAGCTATAGTTATGTTGGAAATATGGAATAATGATACTAAGATTGTTTTGACGGTCATTCTACTCCATTAGAGTTGACTGACCACCGTATGTTCATTTTTTGATGATTTCTAGCCAGAATTCTTGTAATGGTTGGAACTCTCCACCAGACACTCCTTCTGTCAGACTGGGACCTCCATTATTAGACCGCCATAAGTCTCCGTGAGCCTAGGATTCCCACTAGGACGTCGGACAGGTTGTACCTCGAAACATGTACCTGTCTAACTTGATTGAATCGCGAGATTCTCTCTATTTCAATTCACGGCCTGATTTGGACCGTCTGGGTTTTACATGGCCTGATCAGGACCGTTTGACCCCAGAGCGGCCCAAATAAGACCGTGTATTGGCTGGCTAAGTGCCATGTTCATAGGTCGATTATCCTTGATCTTTCCTCAACCTGGTGATGTTAAATCAACCCAAGAAGTCGCTAGGCTGACATAAGGATAGTGGGCGGAACCCTGGTTCGGTTCCACCATGGCTGGGCAGCCTGAAAGCCCATTAGGGGAGATTATTCTAGCTCTCATTCGGCCCAACTATTGGACGGACGATCACGGACCGTCCCATATCTGGAATGGACCATCGACTGACTGCCTTGTCTTTAAGCGGCCCATTTCTAGCCCGTTATAGGCTTCAATTCCTTATTGTTATGAACGGCCCAATGGAGACCGTTCTATATTTGGAGCGAGCCATAATGGACTGTGTACCCCCCTTGGCTTCAGCTAGGCATGTTCTTCGGCCTATTCCCTTTAGCGCGGTCCAGTATGAGACCATTCCTATTCTAAGCGGCCCAAGCATGAATGCTTAAATCCTTGAGTTTGATTTTTCGTGTTGTCTTGCGTGCCTCGATATTTGGGCCATGGTTGTACTATTAAAGTCTTGGATTATTTTTAATTAATTATTCTAGGTTACATCTTGAAAGCTTATGTTCCTGGCCAAAAATCAGTATATGTCTAGACATAACTTGGGATCTTGGATCCACCAAATCAATGATGCATCAATTTATGGAATTGGCTCAAGGCGATATGACAGTCTTGCAGTATCGTAATAAATTCATGGAATTGGGTCGCTATGCTCCTCACATTCTTGCTGATGAAGGGCTAAAAACTGAGCAATTTCTGCATGGTTTGAAGGCAGAGTTAAGGAAACCTCTGATTGCAACCAGAGTGGCAGACTTAGATGTGGCTTATCAGGCAGCTATAGCATTAGAGTTAGACATGGCAAGATCGTAAGGATGAACCCAATTTGAGCCAGTGCAGCAGAGTGTACAGCATCAACAAGTTAGTTAGTTGAATGTGATGGGGATACCACCTTCTATTCCTTTTGTCAGTGATACTTCATTTATGAAATCCAAGTTCAGGCAGATGTTCAGGAAGTCCATGAAGCAGTATGACCAACAAGCTTCCTCTGGTACCGTGCAATAAGCAGTACCCTCTTCTTTTCAATGACAGGGATCGGTGCTAGTCAGTCAAGACCGTGTCCAAGGTGTGGTGGTATCCATCTGGGTAGACCATTTTCAATATCGGTGGTGTGTTTCCGATGTGATCAGGTGGGACATGTGGCCCGTGATTGTCCGTAAAGGCCGAAACAACCTGTTCAGTTTTCTTAGTTTTCACAATCACAGCAGTTCTGACCTCCTCCACCACCACAATCAACAATATTCTCAAGCTTCAGTATCGTCATCGCAGTAGTCTACTGTAGCTGGAAAGAAACAAAAAGGGAGAGTCACGCCTATGACTCGTTCTGAAGCTGTGGCATCCCATCTGGTTGATGGTACTATTATGGTTTATGGTCATACAGCTCATGTTTTATTTGACTCAGGTATTTCTCATTCATTTATTTCTGAGGATTTTATTTCCTACATTGAGAAACTGACATCAGAAATGTCTTATGAATTATTAGTTGAATTACCTTTTGGGGAATTCATGTTCACTCCTTTTTGTCTTTGTTGTCCCTAAGTCTCGTATGGACAAGAAGGGGGGTTGAATTGTCCCCGCTTGAAACATTGAGCAATTTTAAAATTAACTGCAGTAATCAATTCTCTCTCACTCACCGTTCACACTCGATCAATCACACCCTACATCTAACCTAGAAGAGTAAATCTACTGGGAGGGGAGAAGCAGGGGTCTCGTGCCCCTGGAAAGCTGACGGATTGAAGATAGCGTAATCTTCCACCGAGATCTCCATTTTAAAATCAACATTTTTTTTGGAGCTCGGTAGAGATCATACAGCAAGATGAAGAAGGAGGAGGAGGAAGCGCTTTAGGGCAGAGAGAGTGGAAGATAGCATTGAAGAACGTATCAGTGGATCAGAACCACATACCGGACAGATCGACGGGGTCATCAGGGGACCACCTGGAGGTGAGATCGACCGGTGGGTAGCGCCCGCACAGACAATCAATGATCAAGAATTCACTCGACTGTTTATGGAGAAAGGTAGACCGGAACATTAAAGGATCAACCAAAAGAGGCGGCGATCGGGGAATGAAGCTGAGCTGTTAGAGGAGGATTCTGATGCAGGAAGGAGACAGAATAGAAAGATCAGGTGAGCTCACCTGCCCCTGGGGACGGCAAACCGACTTCTTCGGCCTCCACTGTACAAGCCGAACCTCCTGACTCCTTTTCGGGTAGACCACAGGCTCCTTGAAAAATCTGGAAAATGCCTGGCTGAGATTTATCATGTCATCAACTGGCCCGTTTAGCACCTGGGTCAGCCTGGCAACTGCATATGCTATATTTTTCTATTCCTGCTGAGCTGATTGTGTCTGTAACGTGCCTGGCTGGAGAGGGCCTCTAACAATGTGTTGATGATAATCCCATGTGAGCGGGCCTGAATCACCCATCATTGATAGTGCAGACTCTCGGTAGCCGAGACCCCGTCTATTCATCTTTCTGCCCTTGGGCACTGACTTAGTGCGTCCTTGGAGTTGTGCTCCGAGGTCTCTCCCTGGTTGATAGCCTAACTTCAGAATAATAGGCCAGCTTTTAGAATCTCAGATCTTGGGCTTCTCCTTAACATTAATAGGTGTAGTGATGGACTTGTGGGGTGCATAAGCCCATGGGAAGTCCAGATCTAGTATGAAAATAACAGGCCGACTGCTGGGCCATAGAGTGGGCAAGATCTTCTCTGAGATAGCTTTCACTGACTGGGCCGAGGATAGCCCGCATAAATCGTCACCTCGGTGACTGGCACGCCCTCGCACTCAATAAACCGAACGAACAAACGAAAGGATGAATAAAATAACGAAAAGAACGAAGAGTTCCCCATAAAGTGCGTCCACAACACCTTGTGGGCATGTGTATTCCAGACCATCTACACCAATCCATGGGCTACCCCGTGGTTCCAGCCCCTCAATTGGGTCCCACAACGACCCCCCAGTAAGTTAGGGTCAACCCCGACACTCAAACACATGGCAATAAGTCACTTAACTCTAGCTCTCTGGCCAACCCAAGGCTACACTGCCAACCCGCCGTGCAACGCAGCATGCAGCTCGGGGCACGACTCACATCCCCAAGATGCCTCTCCTTAGCTCCCACGAGCTCCCCTGTTCAACCCAAGGCCCATCTTAGGGCCCCTCGGCCATCTACCCAAGTCGTTCGACAATCTGGGGTGTGTCGGGCATTTACCCGAACACCTTGCGAGCGATTACAACGACTCAAAGAACAACGGCCCCTATGGGCCAGTCCCAGTCCCTCGAACCTTAGTGTCCCTCAAATGACACCCCGAGAAGACAATAGAAGACCCCCGGGGGCCATCCCTCGGGGTTATGACCAGCCCCGGGGCCAGTTCGCCCTGGGGGTGGCCGCGCGCCCCCAGGGAGGGCAAACTCCCTGGGGGCCGTGCCCTCCCTCCAGCCTGGTGGCCCCGTGGCCCCACTCAATCCCAATTCGTTCAATTCTTAGTCCTACGGTGCAGTTCGGGTGTCATACCAGTTCATGAAGTCGACACGTGGACGTGGCAAAGCAATGGCACAACGACACGATTCCTCGAGTCAATGCTTACACAAGCCTCCGCAAGCGCCACGTATCCTTCCAACCAGTTGTCCTTTTTCTTCTTAGTTAATTTAGGAAGAAAATAGGCCAAAAAATAGATTTTATAGGGTGGGGACCGCCTCCCTTCACCCTAGCGGCCAACCTGCCTAAACCCCCTTGGGGTGGTGTTTAGGCGGACCAACCAAGACACAGTTTACGCGGACCAGCCCAGCCCCCTGGGTTGGTCCGCATAAACCCCTTCCATTCAATAGAGCATACTAGGCATGGTCGAAGCACATGTTCATTGTTGCATGCAAAGGTCGATGCATGTACTATAGCATACTCTAAAGGTCGATGCAGCGTGCATTCTAAAGGTCGATGCACTTTTTGATTGAATTCATTGTCAGGTCGATGTATGTACTGTAGCATGCTTTACAAAGTCGATGCATCTTCTTCAACATGAAATGTCTAAGTCTATGCATACTTGGGTCTATGCACATATAAGTTTGTGAACTTGTAGAGTCCTGGGTTGATGCACTTGTGCATTTACCACTGCCAGGTCGGTGCACATCCTACATATGTTTGAAGTAAGGTCTATGCATCTCCATGTGCTGCAGCATGCATTTTCTATCCAATCTTAAGGTCTACCTAACTTGATACTCTTTTTAAGTACCTATGATGACATGGCTAATAATTGATTTTTATATTATCTTTGGCAGGAACTTAAATCTGTAAAGTTCTCAAGAATTTGTTCAAACACTTGTAGTGCAGAATGCATCGAGGCTTAAAGTCAACACGTGGCTTAAAGAATCATACGCTCGACACGTGATCCAAGGTAGCCTGGTCTCTAAGAACTTTCAGCCACGTGGTCTTATCCATGTTTATTACTTTTGACACGTGGACTTCCAGCCTCCTTTTTTGGATAAAGTGATTGGGAGGGAATGTTCCCTCCACACGCCCTCAATGGAATCTTGTGGGGACCACAAGCTTCGTGCTAGAGAGAAGGGACTGGAATCAAGTTTTCGGAGTCCCTATTTTTCTATAAATGGGGATCCTCCTCATCCAGGCGCGGGTGGTAAGTAGAGAAGAAGTTCAGATAAGAAGAGACAGAGAGAAGAGAGTTGCCTAGAAGAGAAAGGAGATAAGATTGGAAAGAGAGCTAAAAAAGAAGAAGAAGACGAAGAATGTGTGAGCAAGGAAAGAGAAAGAGAGTGAGCAAGAGAGAATCGAGAGGAAGTGTGAGCTCGAGGATCTGCGTTCTTATCAATTCTTAGATCAGATCCAAAACTATTTTTGCTCCTACGTGAGCTATATCTTTGTGGCCTTTTTCTTTTCGATTTCGTTCCTTGATTTCTATCCCTGACCGTTATGGTCAGGGGTTTTCTGTGGATTTTAGGTGTTCGGGTGGCTTTAACGCACCCCAGGTAGACTGCCATATCCCCTTTGACCGACTGGTTTGACCATTGACTAGTAAGGTGGTTAGCACGGCGGTCTAGGAGAGATGCATTGTGCTGATATAACACCCCATACCCGGTGCGTTATATCATGCATTGAACCGAGGTTTCCTGTGGATTCTTAGTGTTCGGGAGACTTTAACGGACCAAGACCCATGCGTTATACGTCTCATAACGCATGAGTCCCGGTACGTTATGCTCCCTGGGTTTTCGGCTTCTGCTCATACGAGTATAACGGCCATGAGGCCAACCTCATTTATGATTTGTGTCCAAACAAGGGTCTAATTGATTTGGGCAGATCTTAAACTGAGGCAATGAAGCCATACAACCTAACATGTACACTCCGTCAGCAGGCCTCCGATCTTGGACAACATGAGGATATCTTGTGTGATCTGTGGTTGCTCTAACTTTAATTGAATCAACTGATGGGATAATGTCAAGGCTTTGACAGTCATAAAACATCTGGCTTTGGTGAATAAAGATCCAGGATGCAGCTGGATTGAAGTAGAAAAGCAGGCACAAGGAGTCTCAATGCAAACATGGAGCATCTGCAAGGAGCTGAATTTGTTGATTCGCACAAAAGCAAAGGCTTGACATGTTCCGGATACCAGTTTCCTACCTCGCAATATGACAAGGGAAGACAAGGAGGATTCAATGTAATAACCATGTTGAAAAGATGGCGAGAGCTTTTGGATTATGAAGAGCCCATAGAAGCGGGTGAACAATCTCAGAATAACAAGTTACCATCACAACTTCACCAAGACCATCGACGTTGGGAGTTGAAGCAGTCTAACTAGCGACCCAACAAGATTCCATCACTCTAAATATGTAAATGTTCAATGGATATGAAAATAACATGAAGAAAGGGTAGAAAAACAGATAAAGGTACTTTCCTCACGATGTTAATGGCGCAGAAATTCCTTCATGTCTAGTAGTTCTTTACCTCTGGATCAGGCTGGTTTACTCAATTGACATGCTCAGAAGAGACTGGACCACCTCAGATAGGGTGGATAAGTCCCTCAGAGTACCGGTGAACATTGTCTTTCTGCAGCCTTTCGCGATGAATTATAATACATCACATGAACCACGACGTAGACAAACAGAGTTCTGTTGCATACTATAGCTTAGATCCAAAGTATGGCCTCAAATGTGTTGAACTAGCAAAGAGCATATTATGGAAATACCTCAGTTTGCAAGGGGAAAGGTGCCACATTGCATTCAAGTGAAAATCTATCCACGTGATATCACATGACCTTATGCCCATCCATGTTCTAAAGAAACGATATGTTGTTTCCAGCAGTTTGCAGGAGGGGACGCCTGCCAAGCCTACAGCTCATCTTTAACCTTCTTGTCATTTGATCCCTGGGTGTTATATGAAACAAATGCCCTAATAATAGATTCATATATTCCAATTCCTTTTATATACTCAGCTTGATTCAGAAACTGCAGAGTCAAGAAAACAACTTTTAGATCCAACAAGACAGGATACTAAATGTGGGTGCATGGGAAACTTATTCTTTAACATGGAACTTGGACGACAACCAATTTCAATAAACTGTCAAATACCGGAAATTCTGAGGGCACCCAGATGACTTCTAATATTGTTGAAATTCACTAACACTAGGTAAACATCAAATTGAATTAATTCTCCGTGTTCCTGAACAGGTTCCATCCAGAAGGATCAATATGCAGAATTGGCAAGCATACACAGGATTTCATGGACCTTCTATGCATCTACCTAAAGTTCAGTGTATGAACATAATCATCAAGAAGATAGGAAGATCTTTGTAAAAGTCTAGTGATTTGTGTGGTAAATCAGAATAAAAGTAAGTTATATAGATCTAACCTCATTATGGTGATGGAGCAGAAGAGGGGTGTTTGAAATTGGAGAAAAGCCAAATGCTGGCAGCCCTCTTTTACGGAAAAACCGAGCATCAGTTGAAGCTGGTAACATTTCCGGCTTGCTGAGTTTCCCATTGGCTTTCTTCACAGCACCCTCCAAAAGGGTCCACCATGGATTAGAGCTGTCCACAGAAGTAACAGCTGGCTTGCCAAACATGTCATACACAGAGTTCTTCTGCTTAAACTGCCCAAGATGAAAATACAAGAACTGGCTCTTCAGCAACACGGAGACACTATAATATTCAAGTTTAACCTTAATGAAAAATCTAAAATATACTAAGAATCCTACCGCTAGCTGTATATCTCAAGCAAGGCATGCTGCGTGTGAGCCTAGTACAAAGTTTTACTGAATAGTCCAAGAGGCTCCCAAGGGGAACAAGGACATAACTCCATAATGTTTGATACACAAACAGTGGTCATTAGCATGGAACATAGCCTGATAAGCTGACATGTCCAGACACTAAACATGCCCAATAAGCCAGAGCATCAAAGCTAATGGTGCCATTGAAGGCCAAGACATGCCAGCTCTTCAGAGTTGTCCTGTGCCAATGACAAAAGACCACTGTGCATCAAGCATCACTGGTTGCTGCTACATCTCAAAAAATCATCACATATGGACTGTAAGGTGCTTACCCAAGAATCTAAAACAGATCAGGTAGACAGGATAACACTGAGAATAGTTTCCCATATGGAAACATGCCTACACAGAGACAAACAGCAACCATTTCCTACAATAGAGGAAATAGACAGGAAAACATAGAGTGGACCCAGATTGCTAAGTACACAGACAAACCCTAGAAATAAATTCCCACAGGAACAGCCAACAATTTTAAAAAGTTCCTGATCATAGGATAATTGAGACATGACATCAACTATCTAGATAGACTGGCACGCACGGCACATGCTTATATGATAAGGGTGGTTGATCTCACAATCACTCGTGCGAAGACACTAATGTGCGTGTGTAGGTGCTCATTAGAGCATGAGTTCACTGAACTAATTCGTTCTGAACTCCTAAATGGCCAATAATATCTAACTATCAGTCAGGAGGTTTAGTGTCACAGTGGTGCAATTGATCTTTGGACGTGAGACACCAAAGACATCTTATGTGAGGAGCACTATATTTTGATGCATGGTTTATGGATCTTCTTAGAGGGCCAGTGTAATTAGATAACTGGGTGTTGTATGATTTACATGAAGATGATTGTGTGGTCAATAGGGGATCACTCACTCTCAATATTTTGGAGAGAGAAAATCCTTAGAACATAAAATTTCGATAGCCAAAAAGAGATAATTAGCTAAAATAGTTAATGGGCCTAAAGAGCCTTCAAGTTACAAGTGGGCCTTTGAGAAACCTATATATATATACCAAATGGGCTAAGACACACACACACACACACACATATATATATATAAGTATACATGGGCTTTAATAAAATAATCAAAAAATGAGGCAGCTAACAGACCACAAATATAAACCCAACGTAGATAACCCAAACTCACTAGGCAAGCAAAGTGTGCATGGGCTTTGTTAACAAAGAAACCCACAACCCAAACTCACTCACGTTCGAATAAGCCTTACATGGCTATTAGCTTAGGGTTTTTATATTAAAACATGGTAGGCGGCTAAAAACTTAGCAGGGTTGAAGGCTTTGCGGATCGCAAGAGGAAGCCTTGCCTTATTGACATTCGACCCCCTTAGAATGGCTATCTTTTTCCTATAAAACCAAGACCCCCACGAATGGACTAAGGCTACTGTAACCACCACATTCGGAGGAGTTGTTCGCCACCCCTGTCACCCTCATCTGTTGTGTCCTACTGTGACTATCGAAGGGGAGGCGCTACTGGGATGTCTTCCTTCTTCTTCTCACGGTCATTCGCCTGCTGCATGTTAAGTGCTGCTACCGTTGCTTTGTACGTGCTGCGGTTGTTGCGACAGTTGTTCCGTGCGATCGGCGTTGCTATACGTGGAGCAAATGAAATTCTTCTTCCTTTGCTGCTGCGTATTGCTACCGTTGGAGCTATTCTTGCATCCCTATCTTCTTCTTCCTGCGTATGTGAAGTCCTCTGCCTGCATCTTCTTCTGAAGCTACACCTGCTATCACTCCTGTTCTTCACCATCCCGCATCTTCATCTGTAAACGCATCAAAGGTAGGCAATCTCCCAAGTAAAATCATCACTAAATAGCATGCTCGATGATAGTGCATGTAGGTGTTCTCTCCCAGATAAAACCCCTTAACTTACGGGCAAAGTAGACATTAGATGCATATTCACGTCTTCGTAAATTCTCTGCATGTTTTGTATGGGTTATACATAGTGATTTGCATGTTTTACCTTAGTTTGTGCTTAATCTGTCTTGCAGCTGTTAGTTTATATTCCGCATTTGAAGTGCTGCAGTATAGTTTTTAGAGGGTGACCAATCCATTCACCCCCCTCTGGATCTTCTATAGACACTCTATCTGTAGAGATCTAGTTTCTAGGCGTCTATATATCCTATCATGTTGGGGTTTGGCATTTCCCGTCCTCTCTCTCCTGAATAGCCTCCCAGAATCTTCACTAGCAGAGATGCACCACCTGAATTCCATGTCGAGGCCTCTACTTCAAGTGGGCTAGCCTTTGGTGCTACTGATGGGCTGATGGACAACTACCCTGGTCTCATTCAATTTCTGACTGCCCAATTCAGTCACATGCACTCTTCTTTTTTGAAGCTCAGTTTGCAAGTAGACTGGCTAGAAACTAGACAAATTCATTATGAGCAAGAATAGACTAGCCGATGGGAAAAGTTTATCAAAGACAAATACAGAAGTGACAAACAACTGTAGGCCTTTGTGGACTCTCTTATTAAGGTCAGTGATAGGGCAGGGAAATTGCTGAGAAGACTGAGGGCCATTCATGCTAAAACTCTTGAAAAAACCACTGAAATGCTCCAGCATGCCTCTACTATTCGTGAAGATCAAGACAATCTCAACATCAAGTATGCCACCTTGATCGACACCTCCAACAACATTTTGGATCAAGTGGCTACAACAACTACTTCTATTAAAGACCATGTCGTCACTGAGACCGGTCGTACTATTGCTGCCACAGCTAACTTACAAGCCACTGTCAATGCCTCTAGCCTGTGGCACCTTGATGCCTTCACTCGCATGAAAGACAAGCTGTACTCCAACAAGCTCATGTCTACTTCCACCAAGCTTACTGCCCAAGTTCAGGAGGATACAACTCTTATTATGAACAACTCCACCAAGGTTCTTGAAGCTTCCTCCAAGCTTGCAGAGCAAGTACATGCAGATACAACTGTGATGGTGGCCAGCTCTACCAAAGCTGAAAACAAAATGGATGTTGTCTACAACAAACTTGAGATGGTGGGCACTGAAATTCTGGAACTCATCCGTCTCCATAAAGCTCAACTCCAACCTATGTTAATGGCCAGAACTATGTTGAATGAAAATAACTTGTCAAGATATTTCTTGGCTGAAGCAGTGAACACTGCTTGCTATATAATCAATCAAGCAATGGTAAGGCCAGTGTTAAAAAAAACACCCTATGAGCGATATCAAGGTAAGAAACCAAACATTTCCTATCTCAAACCATTTGACTACATCTGCTACATTCATAATGATGGTAAGTTAGATCTGACAAAATTTGACCCCAAAAGTGACAAGGGGATATTCCTTGGATACTCCCTTAGCTCAAGAACTTATCGGGTGTACAACTTGAGAACTCTTGTAGTTGAGAAAGTCCCCATGTCATTGTTGACGAATCATCATCAAAAGGAACTAATGAAAAATCTATTTTGTAGGATGAAGAGTTGAATGATGGTGATACCGGGAAGATGGAAAGAAACATTGAGAAACAAGAAGTAGAAGAACCACAAGAAGATAATGCAAACCAGGAAGATCAAGTTGAGCAGCAACTACCAAGGTAATGGACATTCACAAAGGACCATCCACCGGAGAATGTGATGGGCAATGTAGAAGACGGAATAAAAACACGAGCCTCATTCAGGAAAGTTGAAAATCAGGACTACATAGACCTTCTTTTGCAATCTAAACCTCGTTCTATAGAAGAAGCCTTGAAGGATGAGTCATGGATTACGGCCATGCAAGAAGAACTACACCAGTTCCAAAGGAACAAAGTGTGGTTCCTCGTGTCATGCCCTAGAAATCACTCTGTGATAGGAACAAAATGGGTTTTTCGAAACAAAACAAATGATCAAGGAGTGGTAACTAGGAATAAGGCTAGGGTAGTAGCCAAAGGCTATAACCAAGAGCTTGGAATTGACTTTGATGAATCTTTTGCTTCCATAGCAAGACTCAAGGCAATGATAATTTTATTGGCATTTGCATGTTGCAATAATATAAAACTATTTCAAATGGATGTTAAGAGTACTTTTCTAAATGGCTATATCTAGGAGGACATATATGTGAAGCAACCACCGGGGTTTGAAGATACGGAGCATCCAGACCACGTGTACAAGCTGGACAAAGCTCTTTATGGTCTGAAACATTTGAAATTTAAAATCTCCAAAATAATACAAACCAAAATACAACCCAAAATATATGCCAAATACACCTAATGCGTACAGAATACAAAATACACTCAAATACATACAAAATATAAATATGTACAAAAACATGTTCTAAAGTGTCAAAACTCTGGTGGAGACTCCAGACTGTCCCCTAACCACAAAGAGGTCGATGTCGACCGAGTCGTGCTACGCGTCTGGTATCGGCGGCTCACTGAGTTGAGCCGTACTCTGGCTCTGGTGTCCTCACCATCTGCACTCAGGCTCAGATCTGTATCCGGATGCTGGATGTGTAGTACTTAGAACCACATGGGCCTGAGAAAACTGCTGCCACGAACTCCCCCGGAATCTGATGAATGCGAGGCCAGTGTCGTTGTGACCATGGGGAAGCCCTCTTCGCAGTGGAACCAACGGGGAACCAGAAGAGGTCAGGGCAGAGGATGGCAAGTAGAATAATAGGATAGGGTCCAAACTGGTTTTGGCGAGTACTGTCGGTGCAGGCTGGGGAAGACGACCAGAATGGGATGCTCCAGTGGGTGAATGACTTCCCACTTCTTGGGATGTGAAGGGGACTAGATAAGGTAGCCCTCCTCTGAAGGGAATGCCAGGAAGCTCACCGAGCTGCTTGTGTAAGCCTATGCCAGCCGCCTCTGTCTATCTGCCAGAGACAGAGTGCACAGTCTGGCAAGAACTACTTCCCCGAATAGCACGGACGTCAGATGAAGGCAGGAGCACCTCGCCTGCGAAGCTACTTGGATGATCTTTCCACTGGTATAGGATATGCCACCATGAGGTTTGTGATGATGACGTGAAAGTCTCTGTAATCGGGTACTCCTCTGCTGCCTATGAACTGGTTCTGGGTCTGATGCTGGGGTTGTGTGAGGGTGGGGAAATGGGAAAATGAATGGCAAGGGGACTGGGGCTGATGCTTGTAGGATGCTGGAGGGGAGTGTTGGTGGTCGATGGGGGGGATGAGAGATGCAAGGGAGGGCCCCTTGAGACCCTTTGATCGTTCATCCAAGCCAAGCTACGGTAGGTTCTTTGGGTTTTTCTTTTCTTCTCGATAATCAATTGATTAGTTGATCGCACAGGCGTGCCAGTCACATAAGTGACAGATTTATTATGCACTCATTCTGACCCTTGTCGGGTGAGAGTGAGATCCGTGTCGAGACCAACAGTCCATCATACCATAAAGACTATGACATTAATTACATCCCCCATGAGGGAGAAAATCTTTGATTAATTACCGAGATAGTGAGCCGTCCGAGGTCGAAATAAGATGCAGAAAGATGCATATGATGGAGTCACATGAAACACTTCTATCTATCATGCAAAACAGGCATGGTTTGTTAAATTGGAAACCTCAATACATGGCGGAGAAGTCTGAAGACCACTATCACGCATAGCAAGAGCTTCCAATCGGGCATAACTCGACCTTCCGCTAATGTCATTTTATATACCGAGGGCCCATGCAAGCACGCATGCATTAACATGGCATTCGTGATTATGCTAAAGCATGATAAAAGAGTCATGAAGATAGACAATTTAGACTTGAGCTGTCCTTTTTATTTGATTAAGGATTGATTAGATTTATTAGTCCCCGCTGAGAGAGCCAAAAATCATCCCGAAGATGAGTGGGAGATTAAAACGGCGCGAAGGAGGGAATTAGACCAAAACTGGCATGCAGTAGCGTAGATAAAGGCTTAAATGGCGCGGCCAATCGTAGGTAAAGGGTTTAAACGGCGCGGCCATGGTAAACCATCTTCCCAGCCAGATGGGCTTGGGGTGCGCCAGAATAGGGCGTGCCAGGTATGGACCATTTAAAAAAATTTCAGTTTGAGGCTAAGGCTAATATGGTGCGGGGGTGTACCACGCCGTATTAGGGCGCACCAGTTTAAGTGCGCACCGATTTAAGGCAGTTTTCATGTACTTTTGGTTTATTTTGACTTATTAAGATGTTTTTTGAGAAGTTTGGGGTTAATTAGGTTAATTGTTTATTGAGTTGGAGTCCCGGGCTCTCCAGGAGCAGAGTCATAAGTTCGTGCGAGGTTCGTACTCAAGCACGGGGTTTATTCTTTGAGAAACAAGTTTTATTAAGTCCAAATCACAAGGGTATCTTATTGGTTAAAACCTGGTGAAAATTGGGTCTATGAGATCATGGATGAGAAGGACCCGGTTGATGTTGAGGACAGCGATGTAGATGACACAGCCGATTTATACGCCCAAGGCTTGAAGAGATTCGATGAGCCATCTTCAACGGTGGATGAACCTATGAAGGAAGTGAATCTGGGAACTAACGAGGACCCCAAGCCTATCATTATTGCCACTAATCTCCCTCCAGAAGTTGAAGAAGAGTTGATCAAGGTCCTGAGGGAGTACAATGATTCTTTTGCCTGATCTTACAAGGACGTGCCGGGTCTTGACCCCTCCTTGGTAGAACACCGACTAGTGCTTAAACTTGGGGCAACACCCGTTAAATAGAAGCTAAGGAGATTTCACCCCCACATGGCCTAAGGATGAAAGAAGAGGTTGATAAATTGCATAAGGTCAGGTTCATTAGAGTTGTCTTGTATCCTCAGTGGGTGGCGAACATAGTTCCTGTCATCAAGAAAGATGGAAAGGTATGCATATGTATCAATTTTAGTGATCTAAATAAACCATGTCCTAAGGATGATTTCCCGTTGCCTCATATAGACGTATTGGTGGACAGCACTACCGGGTATGAAGCCTTGTCATTTATGGATGGATATTCAAGTTACAATCAAATCTGTCTCTCTCCCGAAGATCAAGAGAAAACCTCCTTCACCATGCCCTGGGACCCATTTTGTTATGTGGTAATGCCATTCGTTCTGAATAACACATGTGCCACCTATCAAAGGGTGATGATGGCTATATTCCATGATATGATGCATGTTTACATGGAAGTCTACGTGGATGATATTTTGGTGAAGTTAAGAACTAAGGAAGAATACCCCGCTACTCTAGCTAAGGAGCTTCAGAGAGCTAGGGAGTACCAGTTGAAGATGAATCTAAAGAAGTGTATTTTCGGAGTCTCCTCAGGGAAGTTGCTAGGCTTTATAGTTAGCAAATGGGGGATTCAGATTGATCATAACAAAGCAAAGGCCATCATGGACATGCCTCCTCCTAAGAACATTAAGGAACTTCGATGATTGATTGGACGTCTATAGTTCATTCGAAGATTCATATCCCAGCATTCTCAAAGATGCCGCCTCTCATATGCGTATGGGCCTTTAGGGCCCATATGACCCGTTCATGAAACATTTTCATGTATTATTTTGTAATTCTTTGCTATTTTGCATTAACATTCGATGGCAGATGTCATAGACCCTGTTCTTTCAATGTCATGATATTCTGAAGATCTCTTTCAGCAGGCAGATGATGACTCGAAATTTAAACCAGATTTAATCAGACCGATTGTCGAAAGACAATCACTCCGGACAGTAGCTTTGTCGAGAAGGCTTCAGCTGGACAGGATATTATCTATAACAGATCTCAACTTCCATCATGGTTCTGGGACTTCAGAGAGTATCGTTAGAGCCGCATCTTTCATCAATCTTCGGAGCTTCGGTTAATGACTCATAGCATCTTTTGTTCTCTTTATTTGTACTTTTTTTTTCAATGTCAACAAATGCCCCCCACCCGTGGGTGGCGTAAGCGAAAGATGAGCGGCACGGGCCTGCGGGTGCATCCTTTAATGTGCTTCGTGCATGTCTTCAGACTTGATCATGCCTCCTGTGCTAGCTAAGAGCTTGATACTTATCATCTTAGTTTTCATCACATGTTCTTGAGTTGGTCATCAATCTGGCATTGGCCAATATGGGCCTGTTTGCTTCTGACTTGGCAATGGCTTGGGCTGAATTGACCTCAGTGGCCAGCTCTTCTTGGCATGAGAGTGGCCACGGCGCGCCTCTTACCTTCTCGGCGATGCCTCCTCTCGACGCGCTCGAGTATGCCAAGTGAGGATTCTTCTTTTAAAAGCGCCGATGGCCTTGTCGGTGGCTCATTTTGCATCGAATGTTCTCTCTCTTTGGATTTTCCCTCCTCTTTCCTGCGGTCAGCGCGAGGCAGTTTGACGTGTGATTCTCCTTTCTTTCGACAGGGCTTTGCTCATTCGGTGAGCTTTTCCCCATTTTCCCTGTGGCATTGCGCCTTTTTATTAAGGATTCATCCCCTCTTGGTGGATGTACATCCTATTAACCCTTTGGGCATACAATAAATAAGGGGAGGTGCTGTCGAAATTTCTTCAGAATTTCTTCTTTTATCGTTACTTCTGCCTTGTCTCATCCTCTTAGCTCGTGGAGACGGATCTTCCCCCAATTATTTAATCCCACTGCCTCCAATCAAGACAGGATTTGTGGATCTGGTCTGGGGGGTGTCTCTTGACCATTGAAGAGATATAAAAATAATCCATTGGGGTCATAAACCCTAATCAACTAAGAGAGACCAAGAGGGAGGCTATCAAGGGAAGAAGAGGGCTGCTGCAAACTCTCCGTGAACAGTACCCCATCCAGCCTTTTTCTTCATCCATCAGAAGGCATCAAGCTAGTGAAGAAGCAAGCAAGGCTTTCAAGGAAAAAAAAAAAGGAAGGCTGCTCAAGCAAGAAGGAAGAGCATTGTTGCTCTGTGAACAGTACTTAGTGCAAGAAATTCTACATCCACTCCAAGATCTTTCAAGCTCCATCTAAAGCCATTGAAGCTCTACTCAAGTGAAGAAGGAAGCCTTGTTCAAGATCGGCAGCATACATTCTGGGGAAGACCAAATCAGGCATTTTTCTCAATTGTGCTTTATTGTCTTTATGCTTTGAGCTTCAGTTTTGTGTTCCTTATAATCCGCAAACATTTGTGTGTGTGTGGATCAAGTCAGATCTATAGTCGTGTGTGTTTGGTTAGTTCAGTCAAGTGTGTGCGTGGATCTATCCTGATCCGGTCTTACGAGTGTATGGAGTGCTGCATCTGTCGCAGCATGTGTATGTGTTGTTGATCCGGTTGTCGGATCGTGTCAGAGACCTCGTCTTCGTGTGTGTGTGTGTGTGTTGGGGTGCGTCCCTGTGTGTGTGTGTGTCTGCAGGCGTTGCCCTGCGTGTGTGGTAGGAGTGTGTCTCCGTGTTGGGGATTTATCCCCGTGCTGTTTACAACAGTGAAGCCTCACTAGGTTTTGGTGAGGGGTGGATGTAGGATTGTCATCATTGCATCCGAACCACCTTAAAAATCATCGTACATTGTGGTTTGAGTTGTGCAGTTTGGATCATTTCTTCTACCCCTATTCTACGTGATTGTTAATGCATACCTTGTTCCAGATTTTTTCACGTAGATCTTACATAATCAATCTCATCTCCAAATAAGTTTTGATAAATATAACTTGTGGATAAACAGGTACCCTGGGTGGTATTTAACTCCCCGAGAAAGCCACAAGCACAAGTCAAACCGAGCTAGTAGCACAAACTACAGTGCCAAAGGCTGTGTTAGCAAGAAACCCATGTGCCCAAACTAAAGGTACACAGAGTTCTGAAAATGGTCATATGGCGACCCGAAAACTTCAATCAAGACTTCTCACCGTGGTTTTGCGAGACTGTGGCGAGATGAAAAATCACGGTGACTCTCGAAGCCAGCTCGGGACCCACTGTCTGACCCACGTTAAATGAACAAAACTAATCCGGCATGCCCCTTCCCCGGCACGCCCACTTCTCTGGCGCCCCCTCATCCAACGTGCCAAAATCGTTGGGTGGGCTTTATCCGGCGCGCATCCTCCACGCCGGGAGAGCCTCCGTCTATATAACACCAAGTGGTTCGACCAAATGTAATATGACGATGACAAAGGGGGGGGCAACGTAGAAGGGAAAGATACGAAGAAGTAGAGGAGAAGAAGAAATATAGCAGCCAATTGCCTAAGAGGGGGAAGCTTGGGAGGAAGTAGGGGTTTTCTAAGAGTGAGCCTCGGAGAGCCACCACCCTTCCTGTCCGTCTGTCTGAAGAAACCCAGAGCCGGAGAAGAAGTTTGCCGTCTGATACTCTATTTTTATGGTGAAGCTTAGGTTGGTTTCGACAATCTCTCCCAACTATCCCCTGTTGTTTTCCCTCTAATGTAATATGAGTGGGGGGAAAGGGGCGATGATATGAGCCCATCTCCCTCTCGCCGTCTCCCTACCTCTTTCTCTTTTGTAATTGGGTGTTACTCCCTCCTATGTAACTAGTGGGCGGCCTCCGGGTGACAACGCCGTGCCATGCCGAATATGTGTAGCATAAAGTTTTCTTCTGTCAATGTAATGAATGATATTGAGCACGGTAATGCTTCTATATATATATTTCCCCTCCCTTTTTTTTGAATCCATACGTTCAACTGTCTCCTGTGCGTGGTCTTCGAGTTTTACTTCGTGATGCCGAATACACCAGGGAGTGGCCATGGGCTACAAAAATGGTATCCCCTCCCCGGGGTTATCTTCTAATATGATGGCTATGCTGCTATATCTGTCAGTTCAATGTACCCCATGACAATCCTTTTTCCCTTTAGGGGCTTTATCGCCCTTGGGAGGCCTTGCGGGTTCCAAGTGGTATCAGGTATATTCGATAGTCCTATCGGGTATATCTGGTATTCGGGATCTGGGTCATCATACACGGGCCCCGGCTTCTACTCCATTAAGGCCTGTCATGGCTGTCAGGCTCGCAAGAGAAGAAGAAGATAAAGAAGAAAAGAATGAGGTGCCGGTCCAGACGTCTCGTAAACCAGCATCCCAGGCCTGCGCTCGACAGGCGAATGGTTGCTTATATGGTGGAAAGCATGGTGGGACATCCAGAAAAGGGCGGCTTACCTACAAATCTTCGGCATAAGCCTGCGTGCCACCACCTGTGATCTGCCCTGCTAGAGGGTGAAATGAAATTACTCGGGTTGTCCTGGGGCACTCCCTTAGTCTCGGAAACACCTCTTTGGAGACGCAACAACCCCTAGAAGTTGTGGATGCTGCGAAGAAGGGCCGGGAGCGACGAGCTGACCTGGAAGAAATAGAAGATGCAGAGTCGAACTACTGCGGGTCGCCCCTCTACGAAGACACTACACTGAGGATTTCGGTGTTTGATAGATTGACCTTCCCTGGTCAACCGATCAGGAAGGTGACCCGGAGAAGCAGGCAGCTTTAAATACTTAACTACAATATGGCTGGAGTGACCAGTCACTATGGGGCTCTGCTCGAAGATCATGATGAGGTGACCAGGCTCGCTGGAAAGCCAGGTCCTGTCACCAAAAGAAAGATGACTGCGGCTGAAGCAATGCAAGCCCTCGCTAGCGAAACAACGGCAGATCTGGGCACTATCCAATAATTCGATTATTAATTCGATAATTTGATTATTAATCTGATATGAATTCAGATATCACACTATCCGCTCCGTATTCAATCTGTTTACAAGTCTATCGAACTCGAAGTCCTGCGCTCGCAGTCGCAATAGGAACACCTCTCCCTCTGTTATAATAAAAATTAAGATTTTTTGCATGAAAATCATTGTTAGAGGTTAATTTGTAAATAATCATTCCTAGAAATACATTTGCAGATTCGTGATTCACCATTTGGACGCATTATGTTTTTCATCGTAAAAGAAATGAATTATGTAGAGACTAAAAAGTGTTTGCTGGGTCTCGTAATACATTTTTAAGATTTATTTGACATAAAAGAACGACCGACCACGCTGACAAAATCTACAAGTATTAGATGGAGCGTCATAAAGAGTTTTGAGAGCGATTACTAGAGACAATCCTCTGCTACTTGAGCCAGAGAAGAGTGAATGAAAATGCGATAAAAAAAAAGGAGAGTCAAGAGCGCGTTGAATGGAGATGATGTAACGCGTGTGAAGGATGCTCGGAGAGTAGTAGAGTGCTCGGAGACAAGGCTGAAGCCAAAAGAACCGGATGGAGAGCACTCGATATTCTCTCTCAAAATTGCTTGCCTTCTATACCTCTAGGATCTATGTTTGTATGCGCCTACGTGTGTTTGTGTGGGTCTCCCCTTCTAGGTCCATCTAGGGGCCTATTTGTACCAATTGTAGACTTCCCGACTTAACGACGCCGTGCTTAGTGGAGTGGCATCATGCTCGATCGTGGGATCATCCGCTACCCACTCACTCGGTCTCTAAGGAAAGACACAGTGGCGGATATCTCAACTGTGTGGACGCGACCTGGTGCTCATCGAGATAAGTCTCATGATAGCGGAGCCAACGTTCGTCCGTTGACGAGTCTTACGACAAATGACATGCACGATCGCGTAGATCTTGCCTGTGGGCCCGCCAAACCTTGATGGGCCATGTTTCAAGACCACCGGACAGTTGGAGACATCCGCTATGGACCGGGCTACTTTGAACCACAACGGGTCTGGCGTTATTGGCCTGTGTTGGGCCTGGCGTCTTTTTCCCTCCTCACTAGCCCCCACTCTCGAGCATTGAGCATGCTCGGTGCTTGGGAGGAATTGTACGAGGCCCGATGAGGGGAGGTGGAATCCTCACGAAGCTTCTTATACCTTTGGCATGAGAAATCTCATCGCACGTGACTTTTCTTGGGGCGCAAGGTGGGTCTCCTGCGCGCTGAGTGACGTCACTGTCATCATGGCGGTGTCGTTTCTCACTAGAGAAATGGGGCGCAGCAGGCGTCGAAGCAGCTCTTGGTTTTCCCATCGAGTGTACTGACGAGAACAGTTGAGCTTTTGATCGTTCGCCTATCAGGACAAGGCGGACATACCGCTCCCTAAAGACCTTCTTAGAAGGATGAAGGGGAGCCTATAGAGGCACCCCCGTGCTCTTCTTCTCCTGGGCCGGTGCTCATACTTCCTTACTATTTGCTCGATGCCTTGGTGAGGCTCCTTTTTCAGCTCTTCTTATGTGGTGGTGACTCTAGTATCTCAGGCACCCAACCTGGTCCTCGGCTTGTTGGATGCCCACTTCCGAGAGGCTGAGCAGCAGCTGAGTAGTCGAAAGGAGCATGAGGACCTAGTGAAACGGGTTAGGAGACTAGAGGAGGAGTGGGCAGGCTTCCAAGCCCTCCTGGAGTCCCAGAGGTGTTCTTTTGCGATGGGCGAGCAAGAGCAGGATGCCTTTCAGGAGCAACTACAGACGTCAGAGAGGGCCTGGCTACATATGAAGGTCATCGCCCAGGCAACCGGTGCTATGGTGCCCGAGCTCCAGCCCCCTTCCTCATCTATGAGATCGAGGATGACCAGTGGGAGGTAGCCAAAAACACGGAGGCTAAACGGATTGGGGAGTTACTGGTGGAGGTCAAGGACATGATCACCCTGGTGGACAGCCCCAGCCATCCGGAGCTGCGGCCGTGGAGCCCGACGTTGAGCAGGGTGTTGTCACTGAGTAGGATGCCGCCGACGGGAGTGCACTGGCCGCTAGGTAGCTCTTCTCTTTTTATTTCTTCTTTTTGTAATCTCCTTGGGCGCGCCCAAAAAGACATGGCCCTTTTTGTAATATCAAAATTCTCTAGCGTAGAAGGATTCCATATCTTTTCCACTTCTCAACGACATGTTGAATTGCCTTGTACTTCTTTTGTTGATATATCCTTGATGGAAATGGAGGAATCCTTTGACGTTGGGTCTCCTCTTGAGGTGTAGAAGGCCAGTTGAGTTTCCTGCGAAGTAGTAGGTCGTGATCGACGTAATTCTAGAGACCCCTGCCTTACTTTCAGGTGACTAATTAAGGGAAGTAACTCCTGTGACTTTATGGAGTGGTCGTTTCCACTATAAATAGAAGACCCACAGGAAACTCTGGAGCATAAAGCGCCTTTCGTTACGCCTTCAACCAGCCTTCTTGAAGCGACGTCTCAGCAGGGTTCTGAGTCTTCCTCATGGGAGAAGTCCCCTAAGCATCCCTACTCCTATAAGGAAGCACTACCCGACACCGACAAGGCTCATGCGGAGGGCAGCGGGAAGGATGACGTCTCAGAGGATTACAAGAGGGGTTACTGGTGAGGTTATTTTCAAGGCTGGCAGGTCGCGCTAACGAAGGCCCCTCACTTCTATTCCAACCAAGGGGTGTTGAACCTCACCCCAAACTTGTAGGCCTTAAGGATGATGACTGAAGTCCTTTATACACCCCCTTGCTTGTAAATAATATCAATACTTTCCTCCTTGTTCGCTTTGTTGTGTTTACTTGCTCTTGTTCCCATGTATGAGTGCTCGGATGGCGATAGTGGCATTAGCCCTTAGGAGTGGGCATCAATTGGACTTTGACATGGGTTGGTCAATCGGAGGAGTAGTAGGTGTTTTCCAATTGCTCTCCTGAAGAGGAGGCGGCGTGAGGCGAACCATGAAATGATTGGTTCCATTCGTGGGAGTGGTTGGTGGTTCACTAACGCCATCCTGAAGAGGAGGTGGGGTGGACCATGAAATGACTGGCTCTAATCATGGAGTAGTCAGTGGTTCACCATCGCTCTCCTGAAGAGGAGACAGAGTATGGTGAACCATGAAATGACCGACTCCAATTTTTGAGGGGCGTGTTCGACTCTCTCCCGAAGAGGAAGAATGCTCGCGTGGCAACCTCTACAAAATATCGAGTTGGGTACACCTGGGGAGTAGTCGGTGGTCCACTGTCGTACTCATGACCAGTGGGACCATGAATGACTGACTCCGTCTTGGAGGAGAGTTAGTTCCTCCTAAAGAGGAGGAGACGTCTCGCCTCTTGAATGCAGTAATGCAGTGTGGATGTATTTATTTATTTATTTATTTATTTATTTTTATTTTTATTTATTAGTGCGTAGGCATGCCAGTTACAAAGTGATGGTTTATTCGAACTCCAAAGACCAAGATGACCTGGAGCCGCTAATAAGGAGTGGCTGGACGATTTGGAGAGGATCTTCAGTGCGATGGAGTGTGCTGAGGAGGAGAAGGTGGTGTTGGCTACTCATCGATTGTAGGGATCAGCCCGGTCTTGGTGGATGTCGGAGTGGGGAGCAGTGTTCCAGTCTCGTCCTCTTCGGTAGATTACGTGGCAGGAGTTTGTCCCGACTTTCGAGCGTGCTTTTTGCCCGTCTTTCATCAGGTCGCAGAGGCTGCACAAGTTCTTGGAGTTGACCCAGGGTGACATGACTGTGATGCAGTACCGATCCAGGTTTATTGAGCTGGGCCATTATGCGTCTCACATCATGGCGGATGAGGAAGTGAAGACTGAGCAGTTTGTTGGAGGTTTGAGGCCAGAGCTGAGGCATCCCCTTCTTACATCGGGTCTGGCTAATCTGGATGCAGCTTGCAAGGCAGCAACGATGCTGGAGAGAGATTTGCAGAAGGTTCAAGGGCAGGGCAGTGCAGGTCAGGCTCAGGCAGGTTTCAGTCAGTCAATGGATGTGCAGCAGCGGAGTACCGTCCAGCCCTTAGCAGGTGATTCAGGGGCACCTCAGTCTGTGGCTTTAACACCAGAGTTGTCATCCTTTGGTTCGAAGCTCAGGAAGCTGCTCAAGGAGGCTAGTCTTGGCAGGAAGCGTCGGGGTCGTAAGGAGCCGATGCAGCAGTCAGTGAGTAGTGTTCAGCAGACTGTGTCATTACAGTGCCAGGGATCGGTGAGTGGTTCTCGGTGCGGTTGTCCCAAGTGTGGCGATTCTCATCCAGGCAGGCCATGTTCGGTGCCCATGATTTGCTTCAGGTGCGACCAGCCAGGGCACATGGCACGTGATTGTCTACAGAGACTGCGTTAGCCGCACAAGTTTCAGCAGCAGTAATAGTTCCAGCCCCAGTAGATGTCATCACAGTCGCAGCAGTACCAACAGCAAGAGCAGTTCCCTCATTTGACTCGGTCAGCCATTGTGGGGAGGCAGAGATCCCGAGGCAGAGTGACACACATGACTAGAGCAGAGGCTGAGGCGTCACAGTTGGTGGAAGGTACTCTTTCGATTTTGGGCTGTGTGGCTCGTGTGTAGAACATTTCAACAATAAGTATTTCTCAGATCGAGTTCAGGAGAAGAAGGCCCCCGAATTTGCCACACTTAAGCAACGATCATTATCGGTGGATGAGTACAAGGCTCAGTTCTTGAGGTTGTCCCGGTACGCTAAGCATTTAGTCAGTACCAAGAAAATGAAAGCTACAAGATTTCTCAATGGGCTCAGGCCCCAATATATCACACAACCTGGCCCCGATGGACGAACAAGTCTACTCGTAGATCGTGAGGTGGGCCCAGTTACTAGACGATGCCACGGAACTATATGATAGGATTCGTGGGAGAGATAAGAAGGAGCATGTCACTAGCTCCGGTTCCTTTAAACCCAATTTCAATAAGAAAAGGCCGAGTTATGGAGGAGAGTCCTCTCAGGAGAAGAAAGTCAAAAAGAATAATAAGCCATTCTCCATCACCACCGCACCTTCCAAAGTGGTGTGTAAATATTGTGATAAGGCCGAACACAAGGCCGATGAATGCTGGAGAAAACTTGGAGCTTGTCTCCATTATGGGAGCCGTGATCATCGGATTCCCGATTGTCCTTTGCTCAATGATCAGGTCGGTGATGAGAAGCGCCCGGTGACGAAGAATGCACGTCTCCAAGCTATTAAGGAGACGGATCAAGGCGAAGGCGGACTAGTGGAAGGTACACTAAAAGTTTGTTTCAAGTCTGCACATGTCTTATTTGATACTGGTGCATCACATTCTTTTATTTCCAAAAGGTTTGCCGATCCATTACCTATGGAACCGGAATGGATAAAATTAGTTATTTCGACTCCTCTCGAAAATGAAGCCGATATTACTCATCATTATCAAAATTGTAAAGTTTTGGTAAAGGGAAGAAACCTTCCTATCGACCTAATATGCCTAAATATGAAGGATTATGATATAATATTAGGAGCCGATTGGTTATCCAAATACCAGACAACTGTTGATTGCCGTAACAGCAAGGTTACTTTCAAGGAGTTCCCAGAATTGGTCTATACTAGCCCTAAGAGTCAGAGCAAGTCACATATTATTTTGGCTCTTCGAGCTAGCAAGCTAATAAGGAAAGGATGTGTATCCATCCTCCTAATGTGGAGGCCGCTTACATCTCATTCTGAGGTTCCTCCACCTCTTGATGTATTCAAGGGCTGTTTCATCTAACCTTTGCTTTGTTGAGTAGAGTTCAGCCACCGTGACCTCCCTCTCGGTGACGTGAAACCTTTCTCTGAACTTCTTTTGCATGTCCATCCAGTCACTGATCGACCCGACCGGGAGGTTGGAGTACCATTCAAATGTGAGCCTTGTCAGTGAGGACCCAAAAAATTTCAGCAGGTATGATTCATCTGTGGCTAGGTCACCGATGACGGTCATGTAATACATGACGTGTTCCTTCGGGGATCCCTTCCCATTGAACTTGTCGAACTTAGGCGGCTTGCTAATCCCTGGAGGGAGCCGCTTCACTACATGATGAGGCATATACGGCACCCAATAAGCATCAAATGTGACATAGTCACCTTCACTTCGCTCACCAAGCTTCAGCTTAATCATCCTTTCCACCATCAGCTTGTTCATGGCAATCAGATCGACTGGTTCTAGGTAGAAGTGTGCCAGCTACAGATAAGGGGTGACCAAGGTGGTCGCCTGCGGAGGAGGACGCAGCAACGGAGGTGCTTGGTGCACCTGTGGCAGCACCGGTGGCATCATCAGCTATGGTGGATGCTGCTGGGTGGTCGCCATGTTGGGCTCTGCCGACTAGGGTAGGGTATATAGTGGTAGGAAGTCACACAGGTTGATGCCTCCCCGTGACGACTCGGCTTGCATTTCAGGCTACTTGGAGGCCGAGGCTTGCTCCATTTTCTCTGTCAGCTGCTTCTTCAGAAGTTTTATCTCCTGCTGATATTTCTGGAGCAGCATCAGTACTGATGGTTCCATGGTTGCCGTGCTGGGGATGGCTTCTGCTATCTCCCCTGAAGCACCTTCGGATGAGATGTTCAGCAACACCTCTTCCTCTTCAACTGTTACCACGTTTGTAGTTAGGGTGGTGACTTCCTTAGACAATATTTTCTTCCCTTTTGTCACTTTCAACATCTCCCTTGCGGCTTATGCCATTCTGGTGTTTGGCCCTGGCCTTTCGGCTAAGCGAGCCAATTCCTGGGGGTGTTTGGCCAATATGTTGCGGAAAGTGGGGGTAGCATTGGAAATCAGCAACTTGACCTTCTCCTCCTTCGGATTGTGACCCCCTTTTTCTTGGTCCAAGTCCAAGTTAGGCCATGGACTAGCCACTATGGGCCCAAGCATGTAGGTTGCCCAATGGGAGAGAGGGTGGGGGCCCCGTCGGGCCATAGTGGCCTTTAACAAATAAACCCACTAACTTAGCCTAATTAACACACCAAATACAATCCAAATACATACCAAATACAGTCTAAATACACACTAAAAATACCAAACTCCAGGTGTTGGCTATAGGCTATCCCCGAGCCACAATGACGTCGGCGTCGCCTGAGTCGTGCTGCGCATCTGGTGCCGTCAGCTGGCTGAGTCAAGCCGATCACGGGCTCTGGTGTCCTCACCAGGGCTGAGATAAAGAAATGAAGATACCTGCTGGCCCTGTATACAGGGGTGAGAGAGGCCAATAGAATAGAAAGGACACTTTATCTGTCGAGGTCACCTCGTGAATGAGCCAGCACACATCTCTAATCGACTTGCTTTGCTCGACTAGCGACGCCAAGTCCAAATGGCCGCGAGAAGACAGATAATAATGCAGGCTAAGATGGTCCAGTCCCCACCCATCAGAATATTTAAAAGAAAGAAGAAAAGGCTGGCCCAGAATAGCTTCCCTTGGGCCACCTACTGAAAGCCCGTGAGCGCGAAGCAGTGCAAACAACTAGGGGGTATAGCTGTAGAGTCCATCTTGCCAATCTTCCCCTCTGATGAATGTTCTGTAAGGATATAGGTTGTCAATCTCGGGACGCCACTCGATTACGGAAGGAACAGGCTCTTCCACTAGCAGGGGAAGCTGTTGAAGCACCACCCGCTCACTGCTTACATGGCATAGCCCTTGGAGCGTCTTCATGAAGACATCCTTGCTAATCTCGGGCAATTTTGGCTTCGCCCTAGGCGAGCACCGCTTCGTGGCTTTCTGAGCCTCTAAATAAGCCATCACTTCCGCGTTGGTCCAAGATTTCAGCTTCTTCAAGTAAGCAGGATCAATGTCTAAAGCTGGCTCTGGCTGAGAATCCAGGAACATTTTAATTGCTTTCGTATTTCAGTTTAAAATACTATTCTAATTCATATTGCACGTGGTGTAATTCCAATTCGTTATACGCTCCCTCGATAAACTCCACCAACCCTTCAGGGGCCTCATCAGCCTCTTGGGTGACTTCCCCAAGTTCCTGGTAGCGGTAATCCGATGCTACACTGGGTTATCGGTATCCGGAGCTCTAGGTCGTTACAGAGTCACCGTTCTAGAGAGAGCCCAGTTGGAGCGCATCCCACGCCGACGATTGGTCAACAGGAGCCAGTTCAGCAACCTGCTGCAAGGGCTCAAGGGGTAGATGATAGGAGGCGTCGAGTCCCCGAGGTGAATGACTATGAGTCCGATAACGAGAAAGGGGGTTATGGTCGTGACCATCGTGTTCAACGATGGAATCGTGATTATGATGAGGACGAGCGGACCCTGAGGACCATTCGTGCGGACCCTCCCACTTTTGATGGGTCCTTGGACCCGAAGGTCTATTTAGATTGGGAGGCTGACATGGATTGGTACTTCAAATGGTTTGATATGACGGACCATCGAAGTGTCTGATTCACGACCATGAAGGTGATAGGACAGATGCAGACTTATTGGAAGAACTTAGAGAGCCTGTTGTTTCAGCGTTTCAAGCCCTAGGTTGATACATGGGTGAGATGAAGGTCAAACTTTGGCAAAAGTACCTTCCTGTCACATACCGTCAGCGACTCATCGATAGGTGGTAGAGTCTCAGCCAGGGAGATCGGTCCGTCTCCGAGTACATCACTAAATTTGATGAGTGTTTTCTACGATGTGGCGTCTCTGAGGAGAGCTCCATGCCTATTTTTTGCTTCCAACATGGTCTGCGGCCGCATTACCAATATGAGCTTTTTCGCTGCAATGCAAACACTTTGGAAGAGGCGTATCAGGTTGCTCTGGAGTTGAAGCAGTTCGAGATAGAGTTCGAGCGTGCCCAACGATTGGGGCCCTTTCCTCATCGTGGGGTTGAGCCTCGTAGCTCGTCGGGCCCATATCAGAGGGCTCCCATTGTCACGCCTCGAACCGATAGCAGCGGGAAGCGATGCTCAGAACGTGGTAGGTTTACCTGGGTTTGACCAGGGGGTTTTACCCAGGTTTGACCGGGGGTTTGACTGGAGATTTAAGTGTGGGTTTTACTGGGGGTTTGACTGGGGGTTCGGATTACCAAAAGACATGAATGCCCTTGTTATAAAGAGTAATTTTCTTCCGAGGGCTCCACCCCCGGAGACCCCCACAAGGGGCGTTGCCCCCTTGACCCCCACGACCTAACTGCTCACGTCGATCCGCGCGACCTGATCGCGCAGGTCGATCCGTATGCGAGGGCACACGATGGAGGTGCATGATGCGATGGGTTGCTGGGAGTCCAGAGTCTGACTCTGGCTTGCTATAGAGCGGCTAGAGCATATGCGCCCACCAGGTGCTCGGGGAAATTCCCGACACGCACGTGTGGGGCCGTATGAGGCTACTGTGAGCTCTTGAAGCTTGCGGTTGGCCTAGATGCGTCTTCCTTTGACTTCAGAGGGCTAGAGGGAGGTGACTCAGGGGATAGACCCCGCCCTCGTTGTTGGGTTCCACATGACGTGGCTTCTAGGCAGGGTGCCCCGGGGTCGGCTCGGGTAGCTGTGTTGAGCGCGGGTAAGCCCGCAAGCTGAGTGATCGGGAGCGGGCCCGATCGATTGTTGATGTTGCCACGGGTCACGGCTAGCTGGTTAGGACTCTTGGTTGGGCCCGGTGACTGGGGCGTCGACATGATGATGTTGTTTGTCTGGTGGTTAGGGTGACCCTCGTTCCTTGGCGAAGAGTCATATGATGCGGCAGGTTGTTCTAAGACCCGGGTTAACCAGTTGTTGAGGTGCCGACTGTGTGATACCATATGCAGGGTATTCGGGGGTGATCCCCGAATCTCTTTAGAGTGCCGCTCGATGTGACAAGTTGTCCTGAACCTTGGATCCAGCTCGATTATCGAGAAACTGACTGGTGCAGTGTCCTATGCTGGAGGGTGATCCCTGGTTGTTGTGTCGTGTCACCTAGCCTAGCGACGCCTCAATTTTTGAGCCCAACTCGATTGGTAGAGCACCTTTGGCATTGTGCCATTTGGCTCTATTTAGGGAGTGTTTCCCTATGCTTAATTCTCAATTAACTTAAGTGATGAGGGTTCCCAGGGGCAATTTTGTGAACAGTTATATGGGCTAAGCCCGATAGTTCAAACCCACAGTCCTTAAGCGACTTTATGGTGACCAGGGATGCGTGCCCCTCGTAGGCTAGCCCTCAAGATTTTCGCTCCCTATCGATCGATCTGGTGCGGATGTAGCATCGACCGTGAGCCGCGTGCCCCTTGTAGGCTAGCCCTCGGGGTCCTCGCCTCTCAGATCGGTTGCCTCATCTATCGTTTCTAACCCACGGACTTTGGTGCCCCTAGTAGGCTAGCCCTCGGGGTCTTCCTATCAATTTGGGTCTAGCGGTCGTTGTTGTGCCATCCAGCTCTTAGGGGTCTACTCCGCTACGTGAGTACTTCCCCGCTTCTCCCCTACAATCCTCTGGGATGGGGAGATGCTGTCGAAATTTTGGCGTAAATAAATTAATAAACATATTTAATAATTCTAACTTAATAAACTTGTTCGGAATGAACACTACGCTTGAGTACGAACCTCACGTGAGTCTGTGACTTCGCTTCTGGAAGGCCCAGGGCCCCAACCCAATGAATAATTGACTTAATCAAGTCTCAAAATATCTTAAAATATTTCAATAAACCCAAAAATAAACCAAGAAAACCTAAAATTCCATAAACATTCGCTAATCTGGCGCGGGATCAACCGGGCACGCCCTAAACTGGAGCGCCCCAAGGTTAAGGCCGCGTCGTATTACCAATTTCCCCTTTTTCCTATGCTTGTCACCCCAGATTAAGTCTATCCCTACTCTTTATTGCGCCATTTTAAGCTTTTTGCTACGTGCGTCGCACCGATTTTGCTCCGACTCACATCGTCACGCCGTTTTAATCTTCTCCTCGCCTTCGACGTGATTCCTGGTTTTTATGGTGGAACCAAATCAACTTGATCATCAATAAAATGAATAAAAAGAGGTTGTTTAAGCCGAATTTAGTTATCTCCATGGTTTCATCATCACGCTTTAACTTAGACATACATGTCATGTTAATGCATGGCTCATTGTACGGACCCTGGGTATATAAAATGGCATTAGCCAAAGGCCGGGTTACGCCCGACTGGAGATGCCAAAGTAAAGAAAAGTTTATTTTAGCAGCATAGATATAAGGCCTACACCAAAAGGTTTTAGCATCGATCCTGACGATGATGTCAATGACTTGACGGTAGTTTGATCATCGGCATGGGGTAAATGTCGAAGCAAGAAGAAGATTTATTTTAGCAGCATAGGCGTAAGGCCTACACCAGAAGGTTTTCAGCATCGATCCTGACGATGATGTCAAGGACTCGGCAGTAGTTTGATCATTAGCATGGGGTAAATGCCGAAGCAAAGAAAATATTTATTTTAATAGCATAGGCATAAGGCCTACACCAGAAGATTTTCAGCATCGATCCTAACGATGATGTCAAGGGCTCGACGGTAGTTTAATCATCAGCATGGGGTAAATGTCAAAGCAAAGAAAAGTCTGTTTTAGCAGTATAGGCATATGGCCTATGTCGGAAGGTTTTAGCATCGATCCTTACGATGATGTCAATGACTCAACGATAGTTTGATCATCATCATAGGGTAAATATCAAAGCAAAGAAAGGTTTGTTTTAGCAGCATAGGCATAAGGCCTACACCGGAAGGTTTTAAGATCGATCCTGACGATGATGTTAAGGACTCAATGGTAGTTTGATCATCTACATGGGGTAAATGATGAAGCAAAGAAAGGTTTGTTTTAGTAGCATAGGCGTAAGGCCTATACCGGAAGGTTTTAGCATCGGTCCTAATGATGATGTCAAGAACTCGACGATAGCTTTGGGCTTCTTGGTAGGGCATAGGGAGAGTACCATGCTGAGTGCTTCTATAGTAGGGTTTGAGAATAACGATGCCTCTTTTTTTTTAATTACCACATTACTGACTCAAGTGCCTTTCTGAGTTTTCGCTGGAGCCAGCCCCCTCTTGCTTTTACCTATGCGCCCTTGAAGATTTTCACGTGGTGGGGTACCCAATTCTGCCTACTGTAGACACGCTAAAATTGACATCATCTTGAGTTCATTTCATATTACCTTATAATGCCCTAATTTGACCCTCAGATTGACTCATTTGAGTGGTTTTCCTCATTTTTTTTAGATTTTTAGCTTCTCCCAACTTTTCCATATTTTCCCTCGCGGGAGGCTTGGATGTGGGAGGTCATGCTGAGTCTCCTACCGCCGTGGCTCCTGCAGCTGGGTCCCTCCCTACTCCATCCTCGGTGGCCATTGCCGTAGGGGGGCTTTGCTGCAGTTGTTCTCGCCCCTGGTCGCTTCTCTCCTGCGGTGGAGGGCTTGGCCGAAGGTGGCCTTGGGCATCCAGCTCACGGCGACGCGTCCTCTGATGCCCCACCGTCTGCTCCGGTGCCGGCTGCCTGTGCATCCGTCGCTTTGGCTCGTCTTCCGGCTTGTTCTTCGTTTCCCTCCGGTGACAGCCCCAATTGCCTGTTGCCCGCAGGCGGCACTCGCGGTTAAATGCCCGCCTGCTCCTCCTCTTGCTGCGGGTCCTGTGGCCTGCTCTATTGTCGCTCAGGAACCCTTGGCCACCCCTGGCCATGCCTCTACAGCTTGCATGGTTGGCTTCGCGTCGGCCTGCCCGCCATTTGCCTCGTCGAGCTCCGCGGTCGCTGCAGCCATGCCTTTGCCCCCCAGCTTAGCCGTTCCTTCCAGTGGGGACCAGCACGCTGCTCCTATCCTCAGACAGCCCCCTGGCAGTTCGCAGGGTGCTGGTGGCTTGCCGCTGCCCAGCCAACACCAAGCGCTCTCCTCCCCGGCCCCTCTGGCAGCTACGGTTGCCGAAGCCTGCTTTGACTTTCCCTCGCCAGCGATTGTGGATCGGCCTGCTGCTCTTGGCCTGGACCAGCCTCACCCCCCTTCCCCTTCTTTGGTCCCCCACAGCTCTAATTTTGCTATTGGTTCTGCTAATGTTCTGCCTAGCCCGGCTAGGCCCCAGCCATGCTCTCCTTCGGTTGTTGCTTCTGCCATCCTGGGGGTCGACCCCCCCCACCCAGGGAGTCGACTCTCTTGCCGTTGGGTCCTGTCCGCGTGTAGTGGCCGATGTCATGGCAGGCAGTGTTTCTGATCCTGCCTCCCCAGTGGCCCCTACCCCAACTGCTCCGGCTGATGCTGTCCCACAACCGTCTTCCGCACATCTCATTTGGAATTTGGCATTTGGGTCGTTTTCTTCTCCACCAAAATCACAAACCTGTAGTTTCCGCGTTTAGTCAAAATGGACTGTGGATGTTTTAGCTACTTTGTATATGAAAGAATTTGTGAGGCTATACGATATTCTTGTGTCGATTGTATCTGACAGAGACCCAAGATTCACTTCCCATTTTTGGAAAGGATTGCAGGCATCATTGGGAACTCGTCTGAATTTTAGTACAACGTTTCACCCCCAAACTGATGGACAAATAAAGAGGACCAACCAAATTATTGAAGACATGTTGAGGGCATGTATGATGGACTTTGGAGGCAGTTGGCATGAGCATTTGCCTCTAATTGAGTTTGCTTACAATAATAGTTACCAGTTCAGCATTCAGATAGCACCGTTCGAAACTCTTTATGGAAGAAGTTACAGATCGCCCCTGTGCTGGGAAGAAGCAGATAAGAAGCAGTGGCTCGGACTGGATCTCATATCTGAGACATCCAAGAATATTCAGATCATCAGAGACCGTCTAAAAGTAGCTCAGTTCAGACAGAAAAGTTATACTGATAACCGGAGAAGGGACTTGAAATTTCAGGTTAGTGAGCATGTGTTCTTAAAAGTTTTTCCTATGAGAGGAGTCTGAAGATTTGTAATCAATAGTAAATTAAGTCTAAGATTTATTGGCCCATTTGAGATCTTAGAAAGAGTAAGAGAAGTTACTTACAGGCTGGTGTTGCCACCCCAATTGTTTGGCATTCATAATGCCTTTCATGTGTCAATGTTGAGAAAGTACGTGTATGACCCATCGCACGTAATCCAACATGTGGATTTAGAGCTGAAGGAGAACTTATCCTATGAAGAGAAGCTTGTCAAGATTTTGAACCGAAAGCAACAACAACTCATGAATCGGTCCATACCAATGGTTAAGGTCCAATGGAGTAAGTGTGGAGTCGAGGAAGCCACATGGGAATCTGAAGAAGCAATTAGGAAGCAGTACCCCAAATTATTCTAAGGTCAGTATCTGTAATGGCCTTTTGTTCCAATGAGATAGGTGAGTTTGGAGACTAAATTCTTTAAAGTGGGGGAGAGTGTAGCAACCTGAATTTAAATAAGATTAATTAAGTACCTTCTCAACTCAAATTTTGTGAAAACTTCGGGGGGAAGCCCGATGAGGGTACCAGCTGGCCACACTAGACGCTACAAGCACGTGCCCCAGGTACACATGGAAGCCGAACGAATGACCACCACCTGAAAAGTAGGGGTGAGTCTCCTGTCACTGACTCAGTAGGGGTCACGCGGATCCCCACCAAGAAAACACGTGATAACACGCTAAAACAGCAGGTAATAGCAAAGCAGGAAAGCTAACGACAAAGTTGTAAAGGAAACAGAACAGGGAGCAGGAGTAGGGAATAGGCTAGGGAAGAGGGACAGGAAAAAGCCGCACCAAACAACGGCTATCGAACTAACCTCAGTACCCAACTACTCCAAGCAAGGGCAGAAGAGTGACTCAGAGCTGACAGAGTCAGGAGTTACCGAACTATAGACCCGAGGAACTACAGCAAGCAAAGACAGAAGGGCGAACTCTGAACTACAGAAGTCAGAAGCTTACCGAACTATCGACACGACACCAGACTCCAAAAGGAGACCTGTAAGGACACAAGAAGAGCCTAGGAAAAACCTAGACAGACGACCGACGACACGACAGATAACACGACGAGGACGTCGTGAACACTGCCACACGCACAACCTAAATGTCGTGCAAGCGATAGACGCTGACCTTGAGTATAGCCACCAGAAGGGCTAACCCCGAAGGTCACGATGCATGAGAAATGTCGAGATTCACACAACACATGACTCGAAAGAGGAGCGGCCAACTGCATCCACTGACGTCTTACGTTGCACCACAACTCACTCCATAAGTACCTCGACAACCAGCCAAATGTGGGCTACCACTCCTGAGGCCAAGTTACAGGTCCACGTGGAAATCATCACTGCAAGGAGCAGTCAGGGTCATGCCCGTCAGTGTGAGTCCAATGCCCCTGACTCCGTGTGCACACACTGGCTGATGACCATAAGCCAGGCCTCTAGCTAGTATTTCCCCCCGCAGACACTACGGTCAAGTCGGGGGCCCTCGAAACTAGCTTAAAAATCGTGTCTCAGGGAGAAGTGTCCCGCTACAAGAGCCGTCACGCCCCAGGCGTGCCGTAAGGCACCAACCAAAGAGGAGCCACAAAACCCGAAGACTCTGAAGCACAAGCGCCGAAGTACAGACAGCCCGTACTACGCGCCCCACGGCAGCACAGAACACTGCCGACCACACTGGGCAAGGCAAACTAAACCCATAACTACAACGGTCTCTAAGTCCCACGACTATGAGTCAGGATCGTCGCACACGGCGGGACAACCCGCCAATCGATCTAATCCTAAGCCAGGGAAAACAGCGCTCCGCGAGAACCAAAACATGGAGACCTGAGGGGACACTGAGAACCCTCGGCACACCTGGACACATAAATCGAGGTAGAATAGTACCTCAAAGCATCCAGAACCAACGTCTCGGATTGGACAAGGCCACCGAGACACGACAAGGCTTCCTGTCAACCACTAGGCCAACCCGGGTTGACGGGAACCAGACACGACACTGACACATAGACACATCCACCGCCACCGCAGCACAAGCAAGCAGAACCACCAAGAACACAAGCGGCGGAGGATGACGACACTCTGGGCAGAGCAACCCATCAATCAACTGTTAGAGAAAAATTCAACAGTCGAGAGATAGCCGCTACGCGACCAGAGACAAGGACGATGGTAGTTTCTAGATAAAATCGTTAGGGTACTGTCGTAGTCTAGGAAAAGACCACACCCAGTTACCTAACCGACCAATCTAGACAACCACTGGCATAAAAACACCGTCCTAGACAAGGACCTAAGACAGACGGACGCACAACACACAAACAAACGGCCAATACGGCCAATAGGACTGTAACGCACCAGCAAGGGGGCGCTATACACACATAACGCACCACCATAGGGGCGTCATGCCAACCAAACCTGAAATCACGCACAGACAATATAACGCGCAAGGGGCGTTACAACAACATAACGCACCACATTAGGGGCGTTATACTCGACAGACCAACGCGCTAACCACACGAAGTATAACGGACCACCACTGTCACGTTATACAGGTATAACGCACAAGGACAGGTGCGTTATACCCAACAGACGCCAAAACGCACAACAACAGACCACGAGAATATAACGGACCACAACCTATCCGTCACAGCCACAAAACGCACAGGGTGAGGCGCGTTATACCAACCGCTCAACCCAGCCAAAGCAACGGTCAACAAACCATAACGGCTCTACACCTGCGCATTATCCTAAGCATAACGCATGGGGAGAAATCCGTTATGCAAACCGACTGACACAGTCTTCGAGACAGACACGATCGTCGAGCAGTCTGACATGTCAGATCCTCGAAATCCACCGACCATAACGCACCTGGGCATGGGCGTTATGTCCCACATAACGGACTAGGACTGGTCCGTTATGCTCCAAGGCCTCTGAAGATAAAAACGATGAACAGAGCATAACGGCCTATCGCGGGACCGTTATGCAACATAGCGGTCTCTGGTAGGACCGTTATGTCGACCCGATGGTGAAAACGGTGGAATGGCCAGTTCGGCCCGTTCCACACCCCATGCACGCCATAGCGCAGGGGAAACACATCCAGACGGTAGGAAATCCTTCAAGGATTCCAAAAACATCACATGCGCACACCGAAACGCATTAAAACGCGAGATCCGGGCGATTTAGATGAATCGACCCAAATCGAGTCACCGGGGTTCCTAGACTCCTACCGGCCCCAAATGACAACTAATCGACGCGAAATTGGTGGGGTTGGGATCTTGACATCCCAGCGGTCAGTTTGACACTAACTACGCCACGAGAGGTTACCGTTTTTCGGCCAACCCTACGAACCCCAAAAATTACGATTTACGCTAAACTGGCTCGATCTCTCCAGATCGGCCACTAAACCACGCGAAACTACAGGCAAAAGGTGCAAAACGCAGAGAGGATCCATCTCCCTACCTCCACCGAAGAAATCGAGCACCAGGGGTGACTAATACGTGTCGAGAACGTCGTCGCGAACCGAACCGCCGGCTTTGAATCCGCCGTTCGGGATCGCGTCAAATCCACGCCGTTCCTCGCTCTACCACGCGTCTCAGTAGGTCCTACGCGTCGTCACCTCACCCGTGGATCGCTCCGTCTGTAGTCGGGCGCCTCCGGGAGAGAGAACGAGAGAGAATGAGGGAGAGAGAGAGTGAGCGCGCGAGAGTGAGAGGGGGGTGGTTTTGGGATTAAATAAAAGAAAATTATAATATTTTCTAATTTTTCAAAAATCTGTAAATGTTTAGATCAGTTCGATCTATTTCTCCATAGGTCTAGAGTTGATTCCATTCTGCTGCGTTTAATTTCTAATTTGGGAAAATAGTTCAATCTGCTGGGACTGGCGTAAAGAGCAGTAGATTTGGTTTAGATGTAAAATTTTTTATAGGGCGATTCATTCACCCCCCCTCTGAATCCGTAGCACCGTGTCCCAACATGAGCACCCTTTCTTTATCTACTTTTCTTGGAAGTTGTGCTCTCAAGACGTGATCGTGGTCCTAGAGATGTATTTTTCTGAGAGTTGTTGTGGGTCCTTGTTGGTAAGCTGTGTGTGGCTAGTTTCTTTTTGGCCGTGTGTTCAGCTGTAATTGTGCCTTGTTGTGACCCAACTTGTAGTTGTGTTCCATGGTTCTGTGTTGAGAACGGAGCCAGGATTCTGCAGGTGTTGTTGAGGTTGTTGATTGTGTTCAACGTGGGAGGAGTTCCCTATGAGTCTGAATTTCGCATTGTTTGGACCGTGATCTTGTCAGTTGGTTGTGTTGTACTCTTCTGCCGTCGTAGAGTTAGCATGCGACTCAAATCAGATGTAATGTCTGAGTGAGGACTGACTTGATTATGTTTGTGGTCCAGTGCTATCATTGGCATTTTGTGTGTCAGTTCTATTTATTCGTTATGGCACAAAAGCCAATGGTTTGAGCAGTCAGTTGAGATGTTTGTCTTCCTCGTGAAGAGCTGATGCTTGTGTTGTTGGTGGTTATTTTTCGTGGCATGCATCGTGTCTCCTTTCCTTGTGAGATGATAGCGATGTTACCTTGTTTCGGAGGTGTCAGACTTGTGTTCCTTGGTGTATTGTGCTCGTTCAGTGGATCGATCTTCCCTGAGATCTAGACCATGATGATCTTGCTTGTGATCATAGTCTGGCATTGTTCCCCTGAATTGTATTTTCTGAGAATCGTGATCTCGTGTTTTCGTGTGGTTGTGGTAGGTGTTCGAGCTACTAGCTAACGCTTGGAGAGCGTGGCCAGCATTTGGGTTGTTCTTCCCTTGTTCACTTGTTGGCTCCTTGAATTTTGAGGATGAAATTTCTAAAAGGAGGGGAGGATGTCTAAATAATAAAGTAAAAAATAAATAATTAATTACTCACTAAAAACTATAAGGTCCAGTGTGTCTCATGTCCAAAATAAGTACAGTCAATAGAAAGAAGAAGTACATGTATGTGGGGCATACCCCGGCTCTAGCAACTGGCAACTTACCCTGGCCGAAGGAACCATGAGGAACCTCGGACGTGCCTGTCGACGAACCTGCCTTAGCTAAAAACACAGGGGTGAGCATCATTTCAAAGGCTCAGTAGGGATCCTACAGACCCCCACCTCACACGAGAAAAATAAGACGACAAGTCACGCGCAAACATGAAAGGTAATGCTACCTAACAAAAGTACGACAGAATCAACAAGCATTAATAAATAAATGGAAAAGCTCTCTACAGCTAGTCGTATCGTACAAACCAACCCTGGTCTGACAAAAAACAAGTCCATACCTTCCAGAAGACAAGAGATCTACCCACTAGAAGCAATATCGGATGTGTCCCCTGACATCTTACACTGCACCCAAGTGTCTCCCTACACGCCCCAAGCGAAAATTGAGACACACAATAAGTACTATGAACAAGGACTAGTTGGGGTCACGCTCATCAGTGCATGTCGACTTCTCCCAATAACGTGTGCACACACAGACCATCTACTCTAGGCCAGGTTCTCTAGCTGATTTTTCCCCCAGCCGGACTCAGGCTGCAAAGGCAAGGGGCCCAATGAAAACTAGCGTACAAACTGTCTCTCTAGGTCACACTCTATACCACTCCCATGTGGGTCCGCACCCGCATGCACAGGAAACCTACGACTAGTGGACAGGTCACTGGAGGTGAGACTCAACTCATGGGAATCACCGATCGAAAAGAAACAGAGTGGCAGTCCACCTGGGACTTCCCTCAGCCTGGCGGTCACCCTAGGACCGCAAAACAGGCCTAGCGTGATGCATCCCCTAGTTGATGTTTGGTGGTTGATTTTAATGATAACAAAACGATTGTGCTTGTGTGTGTTTCATTGAGCAACATACTTATATCTTGACTGATGAGTTGAAAGATGGCTTCAAGGTTCACACTTGAAAGTCATATGAATCTTTGGTGTTTAATCCCTTAGCGGCGGTGTCCGGTTAGGACCCCGCCAAGGTCAATAAGAAGGGATGCAGGACCATGACGAAGACAACGAGGCGACGATCGGTCGCCATCCTGGCACTCCTCGCGTCAGTGTTCGGATGGCTCGGGATGGCAGCACCAGCTCAGGCCGTCACCGGAACCAGCGTCACATGGAACGTCCGAGACGCGGGCATCTCCGACAAGGTCCGGCTCCGCATCACCGTCCCCGGCGGGAACCTCTACTACCAGAGCTACAACACCACGCGGAACAACGTCCAGACGACATGCCCGCCATCGGACGCGTACCAGCTCCAGGTCCCCGGGGCCAAGAACCAGGGCACGAGGATGCTCGCACCGGGCGAGTGCCAGACGTGGAACTACGCCGGCCATCGGTACGTCGGGCTCTTCCGTGTCCCGCTCGAACCGCCTCCCGTGGGCGAGTGGCCGGATGCGTCGAACACCGGCTACCAGGGCAACCCTGACACCCTGCCCGAGAGGCGCGGATGGCGAGTCACCACACCGGGTGCTGTGATCGAGAACGTCCACATCACATCGGACGCCCCGCTGACCATCGACGCACCGAACGTCACCGTCCGCAACGTCTACGTCGAGGCCGGTATCTGGGGCATCGACGTACTCGGCACCGGCGACGGGGTCACGATCGAAGACACCACCATCGTCGGCGGGCTCCAGGCCGGCATCGGCTTCGACTGGCCGCACGCCGACAACTGGACGGTGCAGCGGGTCAACGTCTACGGCGGGAACGACGGCATCAAGCCGGGCGGGTCCGGCGTCGTCCGGGACTCGTACATCCACGACCTCGGGCAGATCGGCTCCGACCCCCACAACGACGCCATGCAGTTCGGCAACGCGTGGGGGATCCTCATCGACCACAACCGGATGGAGTGCCGCGACACGTCGTGCATCGCCATGTTCGAGGGGCAGGCCACTTACCGGGACGTGACGATCGAGGACAACATCATGGGCGGCGCCGGCTACACGATCTATGCCGGCGGCTCGACCGGGACCAACATCGTCATCCAGCGGAACACCTTCGGCAGCTACGGGTACCAGCACCCCCTTGACTTTCTGCCTTCTACGGAGCCTGGGGATTTGGCATAGACACACCGGCTGGAGGATACTTACGATGGAACAGACACTTGCTCTGAAGGGCAAGATTTTGGGCCAGCGTTACATCAGACAAGCCCATAGTTGGTGGCTTAATCAGCCCAATGGGGTGAACAAAGGGTGTGGAGGTAGGGGTTGTGGACATAGTGGGGGTAATGGGGGTAGCGGCGGTGTTGATGGGCCCTACCGGGAGGATGATGGATGGAGGGTTAGATTGCGAGATGGGTGGAATATGCACTTGCGAGGGAGCAAGGGCTGCTGGAATAATAGGGGGTGCGGGAGGTTGGATGAGGGGTCGGTAGGCGTAGAGGGTATGGTGGTGGCAACTTGGAGGTTTGGTGGAAGGATGATAGGGGTAGAAGGTGAAGGTGGAGCATGGAGGGTATTGCGGTAGGCCTAATGGAGGGCCATGAGCCGTTGAATAGAGGACTCGTCATCATTAGACCGCCCGACGCTAAGGGCTGGGCGGTGGACAATACTCACCTGGGCTGGTGCCGGCGACTGAGAGTTTGGAGCGGGCGTGTGATTCGACATCAGATTTTGGTGAATCCCCAACTCTTGCACAGTTGCTGTTGCTGTGGCGGTTGCTGCGATTGCTATTGTTGCGGTTGTCTCAGTGGCTGTCTTCTCTTCTCCTTCAGTTCCACAATGACTTTACGCATCTCAGCCCAATCAATGTGATGTCCTTCATGCAGATCATATACAAAATCTCTAAATTGAAAACAACATTCTATTGTGTGCCCAGGTTGGTGATGGAATATACAGTATCTTGACTGGTCGACGGTCGAGTTCCAATTAGGCCATTCCGGAGGAAGCTGTAGAGCACCAATAGACATAAGGGCCGAAAAGATATCTGGGAGGGTTTTAGGCAGAGGTGGATACTAAGCCCTTTTAGGACCCGGGCGCTTGGATGCATAGCCATTGGGAGGCGGGACGTTGTTGTAGCGTGGTGATTGCGGTTGTGCCCCTTGTGCTTTGATGATGATGTGCTGTTTTAATGATAGCAACATAATGAGTCACCACATAAGAATGCATGGGAGGGGAAGTTAATATTACACCCAAACACTACCTCCCACAGGGAGGGGTGGTAAGCCGGCTAGGCGGGGAAGGGAAACGCTGAAATAGAAACCGAATGGATGGAAGACGCCGGTTCTGTCCACCCTCTGGAACAGGGGATAGACAGTTGAAGTTGACACTACTGTGGCTACTCCCGAATTTTATTGTCAATAAGAACAGTGGAAAAATATTCAGGGTTGGATCAGGATGACGTCCAATTTCTGGGGAATTTCCTGGTCGACGATGCTGGTTGGGGAAGGGCCACAAACAGGGTCCCTGAGTTCTGGGTTTTGACAACTACGGTACCTTAGCAGCCTAAAGATGAGGCTGCCACGAGTGCTCCTGACCTCTGAATCGAGCGTGGCTAGAGTCGTTGTAACCGTTGTCAAGTCATCTTCGAAACGATATACACGGGGACACCAGAGGATGTCGGAGCAGATTGGGAGATCCTAAACAGTGGACAGGGGTCGGTTCAGTCCAAGAGGGGACAAAACTATGCACTCTGGGGAGAAAATTAGGAACTCACTTGTCCGGGGTCCAATATGGAAGCCTCTTCTTGTTATTGGAATACGACTCGTCGTAGTAGGTATCGGCCAAGCACCGCCTCCAAATCTTTAGGTGGCTGGTCGTGGGAGCCTCTGCAAGCAGCCTTACGTTGACAATCTTGAGGGAGACGCGTAGTCTAGGGAGATCGGCTCCCTCGGGCAGCCACGAGCTCAGGTTGGGATGAAACCATCGCCGTTGTGAAGAAGACATAGATACGCTTCCGACGGTACCAACTCGAGCCTTCAGAGACGTTGGTATGAAGTCATGGTCAGCTCTACAAGTCATCGGTGCTCTGCTACCAGTGAACTGAGAATTGTCGGCTGAAGATGGGAGGTAGGAAATGAGGTAAATGGGAGGAAAAATGGGGTGGATGGGTGTGGAGGCAACCCTTGACTGTTAGGGGGTCTAGGAGAGGCCAAACTAAGGTGAGGGAGGGGGAGAATTAGGGCAAGAATGTGGTTTAGAAGGGGGTGAGAGAGGGAGCTACGAATTTGGGTGTTGGATGAAGAGGGGGAGCTTTGTATGGACATGTGCATGGACTTTGTTCCAAGGAAACATGCACGGACTTCATTTGTGCACGGACCTAGTTTCCTAGCATATGCATGGACTTAGTCTAAGATGCTGCACGGACTTTATTTCTAGAAGCCTGAAATGTGCACGGACTTGTTTGGGCACGGACTTAAGTTTTCTGGAAACCAAAAATGTGCACGGACTTGTTTGTGCATGGACTTAAGTCTTCTACCGAAGGAAAACATGCACAAACTTAGTCTAAGAAAGTATGCATGGACTTCACATTATGCAACTGGTTTATAGACGTGCAAATATGCACGAACTAAATGATGCACGGACTTTTCCATGCTCAGACTCCAATTTTCTACTAAGGCCAAAACATGCATGAACTCATATGCACGGACTCACATATGTGCATGGACTTTAATCATGCCTAAACAAACTATGCATGGAGTTAGTGTTCAACTGGAAATCATGCATGGACTCATATGCACAGACTCACATATATGCATGGACTTTAATCATGCCTAAACAACTATGCATGGACTTGGTGTTCAACTCGAAAACATGCATGGACTTTATTTTCAACACAGCCAAAAACTGCACGGTCTTGGTTCGTGCTTAAGACAAATATGCATGGACTTGGTCTACACAAAAACATGCATGGACTTTAAATGAAATGGAACAAACGTGCACAGACTTGGAGTAAAAATTGCACCGACCTTACATTGGACTGATTGTACTGCAGTAGAAAGGTGCACGGACCTTAGTCTATTTCCTTGGCCTACAAGAGTCAACCTTGGTCCTTCTTGGTCTGTAGAGGAATGGCTGTGGTGTCGACACTTACCCAGAAGGTGTCGACACTTCAATGGTATGTGAATCAACTTCAGCAATTGCACTGTCCTTAACTTACATAGACTTTTGTGAAACTTGTTGCCTTGTGATGCCAGTGCCTAGATTTCTGTGCAATCATGAATCTTGAATTCTGCCTTGATTCTTGTGTAGCCAAATATCTCATTTTCTGTGCCTTGCTTGATTTTCTTTCTTTCTTAGTCGACACAATTTGTTGCCAATTATGGCTTGACCTGAACCCTTGAGAGGCCTCGCGGATTCCAAGTGGTATCAGGTATATGTGATTGTCCTATCGGGTATATCTGGTATCCAGGATCCGGGTCATCACAATTGGTATCAGAGCTTTTATTGTGTGTGGTACATGAAAATCTCAGATATGCAGTTATTAGAGTCGTGAAGTCCTGTACAGTCGCCCAGCTTTTAGCTGGTGGATTCTGCTGGCATTAGGTTTCGTGATTTATTTTCCGTATATTGGCAATCCTGCCGTGTCTGAATTGTTCAGCTCGTTTCTTTTTCGCCGTAATGTCTGTCTCGATCATGTTGTACTTGGCAGTGTTCGCCAAAAGGTTTGAATCTGCAGTACCTTGTTCGAGAGTTTTCTTGTAAGTTGTTCAGGTTGTTGTTGACTCCTAGCGTTGGTGTGTTGACCGTACACGTTCTCACGTTGTTTTGGTCACTCCAGCTTGAGTTCGTTTCAGCTCCTAATGTGTCTTGCTTCGATTAAGTGCTCGACTAGATTCCGTGTTTGAGAAGTTGCTCGAGCTAGGATTTTCCTTTCTTGGTGAGCTTTTGTCGTTGAGCTTATTACTTCTCGTCCTTTCTGGTGGGATCTTTTTTGAGATTTACCTTGGAATTGCTATCTTAGTGACGCTTCTATCCTGTGTCTGCTTAAGTGTGGGCAACTTTATTCTGAGTCTGCTCTGCTTCTCGTTTATTGGTTGCTTAGCTTTGGGCTCCGTTATGGTGTTAAGAGCTGTGGCGTACCATGTTCGTCGTGCCGTGTCCAACGGCCGATGTGTTGAGAAGACTCATTTATTGTTCCAGGACGTAAAAGTGAGATGAGATTAGCATTTTTCCTGTGCTTTGTGCTGAAGCTGGTGCTCCTCTTCCATTGCACTTAGGTTCCTTATGATCGATTGCTCGCTGGATCAGTATCCGTGGTGTGTTACTTGCGATTCTGATGAGTTGCAATACCGTCGTACGTGTGCTGAGATGCGATTACCGAGGCCTTTCTTGATACCTATGTGCGTCGTAAAGAGTGCGCAGTGATAGTGTATGGGTTGGCTACCCATTTGGTCGAGGATCGTTAAGGTGAGATTCCTAAATGATCGCCGAGCCAAAGGGATGCCGACGAGATCCGTGTACTCCGTCGCAAAGTGTGGCGCGTGTCCTCACCAGGCGTAGAAAGTATCAGAACAAGAACTAGTCAGAGTAACACTCATCAGTGTTAGTCCAAGCCTCTGACCACGTGTGCACACATCGACCCCTGCCTAGGTCAGGCCTCTAGCTAGTTCCCCCCCCCCTTCCCGTAGGACGCTACGGTAATCATGGGGGCCCACGGTAACTAGCCTAAAAACCGTCAGACGGGAAACACCCCTCCACCTCTCCCGGGTGGGCCGACACTAAGGTCGCTGGGCTACGACTAGTGACTCCATCATGAGAAAAGAGAAAGTAACTCTACTAGGACATAAAGATATGTTTTTTAATTCATAAAATAACTTAAACATGGTGGAGAATGCATTAGAACATGATTCACTACTCTAAATATAGTAGAGAGCATAATGGATCTGCTCTGCCCTGTTACAAAATATAACGGATCAGCTCTGCCCCATCATATAGCATAACGGATCCGGTGAGGTGCGTTAAACTAACATGGCATGCCTCCACTGGTCCATCATATTCATCTAATCTCAGATACAGTGGTCATAACAGATCAGGAATAGAGCGTTATGTAGCATAACGCGCCACCACTGGTCCTCTATGGCCACTCGAGTTATTTTTATAAGACTTAAAGACCCAAAGAACATAACGGATCAGGGTCGGTCCGTTAAGGTCTCCAGAACATGGAAAATCCACAGTTTTCCACAACTATAATGGTCATACAAAGGGGTCATATACTAACGTTTTAACTAATGCATGCATGAGCATAACGGACTGGGTGTGGTTCGTTAAAGAAGTATAACGCGCCAGGTGTGGTGCGTTATACACATAACGGCCACTGGCGTGACTGCCATGTGAGCTGGGCAGCGAGTGGGTTTGGTTTGAAATCGTGCCACATGTCAGTCGACCGAAATCGATGGGGTTCGCTACAAAAATCTACAACCTGCCTTCCCCAGCATCCATACCACTCAATAGAAGCTAGAAAACATAAATACAATACCCATGGATAATTAAAAACACTAACTGTCTTCCACTCATCCCCTGGTCGGATTCGGACCTGGTGGTAGTCACTTTTCAAGTCAATCTTGGAAAAGATGGTGACTCCACTCATAATGTCAAGCATGTCATCAAGACGGGGAATTAAAAATCTATACTTGATAGTGATTTTGTTGATGGCGCAGCTGTCAACACACATCCGCTAGGTGCCATCTTTCTTTGGTGTGAGCAATGTAGGGACAACACAGGGGCTCTTGCTCACCCTGAGGAAACCCTTTTGAATAAGGCCCTCGACAATTCTTCGGAGCTCAGCATGCTCCTTGGGGTTCAGTCGATAATGGGGAAGGTTGGGTAGGGTGGACCTGGGGGCAAGGTCAATGACGTGTTGTACATCACGCATAGGGGGGAGTCTAGAGGGTAAGTCCTCAGGGAAAATGTCTTGAAAGTCCTGCAGGATTGCCTGGACTTCAGGTGGGACTGGGACTTAGGACTCCTCAGGGGTGATGGTGACGACAATAGTCCAGACAGGGGCACCCTCGGTAACCTCTCTTTTTAGCTTACAGACACCTATGAAGTTAAGATGCCTAACTGGTTCATGACCAACCTTAGGGACCTTAGAAATGGACATGGTAGGTGCAGAAGAAGAGGGAATAGAAGGTTTCCCTTTAGTGAGAGTTGGGGAATTCTCCTGAACCTTGGGGGTTCCAGTGGGAGTAGAGGTGGAACTCTTTCCCGGGGTCACCTTTGGGGGTGTCAGGTACAACTGAATCTTCTTCCCATTGTGGGAGAAGGAACACTAGTTGGATCGACCAAATGTAGTAAGATCTACATCATAGATCCATGGTCATCCTAAGATGATGCTCCCGACCTTCATAGGCACTACATCGCATAAAATCTGTCCTTGGTAGGACTGGAACTGAAATGGGAATGACGCATGTAGTGGTGACCGAGATAGAAGTGTCATCAACCCAAGCCACATTGTACGGCTGAGGATGAGGGTGCGTAGGTAGACCTAGACGGGAGACAAAGTCTGAAGAGACTGCATTGATACAGCTCCCGTTGTTAAAGATCACCTTACAGGGTTGAGATTTCACCATGATGTAAGTTTGGCATGATGAAGGGGCAGAAGCTCTGACCTAGGATCTTCTTCTAGACCTTAAAATCCATGATTTTTGAGGTTTACGCCTCATATTTTTATTCTCTGGATGGGCTTCGAAAACTATGCAGGGTAACAGATTGTCTCACCCCGAGCCATATGTGTACAACGGAAGTAACTCGGGGAACGTGTGCAGTCGGCAATACGTCTCAAGTTAGCAATAATCATCAGAGTGTAATAACATCCACATAAAAGGAATGCACAAGAATTGACCAAAATTCTAACTTTTATTGATAATATCGATCCAAGTACATAAATATCTGACTCCTGGACATAAAATCAACTAGATGTAATTAAAAATAAAAATTACATCATATGACTCAAGAAAATAAAATTACATGACATGATTTCAACTAGCTAAGACTCATTACATTCTAAGTCTTCTCATGATCATCAATCATTGCTCTTGGACCCATCACTAGCGTAGTCTGAGTCCAACTCACTTGAACTTCCTGAAAAGATGGAGAAATAGGTATGAGCACACTTGCCCAGTAGGTATCTTCGCATTAACATGGAAGCAAGCTTTAAGTGATTACATTTTCGCTTTAGATGATGAAGTAATGGAAAATATGATAAAACACGTGAATAAACCATAGTAACAACAAGATTTTGACTATAGAGATATGAAGAATGTGAATGAAATATGGAGCATGATCAAGCAAGATATAAGGTAAAGTGGCCTTGCATTAACAGGAATGTACTTCATAACCATTAAGACTATGCACTAGAAAGTCATAAACAAGAAAGTACGAGCAAGCATGTAATTATCACAATATTGCCTCAATATTTTCACCCGTCTACAAAAAAAGTACTCCCGACACAATGCAACGCTAGTGTTCATCGTATCCCATGGTTTTCAACATGTTTCTGGCTATCTGTCGAGGAGGCTAGCTTAGAGCCCTTGGACACTGTCTGTGCCCACTCTTGCATCTTCAAGTTATAGATCAAGCTACTTTCATGAGAATATAATAAAGTTTGGCTAATAAGGTACAGTTTAATAATAATTCCATGATAATGTAACCAAGGTAAAGAACACACTAATAAGAAATTATAAGAGTTCAAAGGATGATTTAAGATAAGGTCATGCTAGAAGGAATTCGACAGCATAACAGCATGTTCTTAGATTTTCACAATTCATTAGATAGCTTTGGTACAGTATGGAGTTCCAGACCATCAATAGATCATCTAAGAATTTAGGAAAATCAACCCATGGGTCAAACCTCAAGTTTCACATGAAGAAAGGAAGCGGTCATGTCTGGACCGTTTCTGGATAGACGCGATCATGCCAGGACCGCTATAGTGAAGAAGCGGTCAGGTCAAGACCATTTCTAGACATGGTCGACACCAGAACAAGGAGAGAGTCGATGTAACAGAACTCTGGATAGACGCGGTCACGGGCCAGCTGCTATGTTACAGTAGTAGTCGTCTAATGGCCGCCTCTAGCCAGAACTCAGAAAACCAGTGGCATGACTTGTGCCTTCTACTTTATTATGTTTTGAGGGTACAACCAGCTCGACGTCCTAGTGGGAATCCCAGGCTCGCGGAGACTTACGGAGGCCTTGAAACAAGATCACCTAATCTGGTGGAAGGAATATCTAATGGAGAAGATCACAAGTCCAAGAGGTGTGCCTATAAGTACAAAATGTAACTAATGGCCACGCACCATGTACTTAAGAAAGACTGGGGATGAGAAGAGATCGTAACAAAAACAATGATCAAACAATCATAAAACCAGTTCATGAAGCATTTGAAATTATAACATTAGGCAAGTCCGAGCATATGTATGTCCGAGCATATGTATGTTCGAGCAACTCAATGTCCGTGCACATTTTGGACTTAGACGAAACTCTACTGGATTGTTTGTTAAAGTCCATGCATGTTTTTATCTCTGCACACAAAGTCCGAGCACTTGAAAGTCTGTGTAGATTTGTGAGTGCTCAAGTCCGTGCACAAACAACTCCGTGCACATTTTGCATTTCACCGCCAAGCCTGTGCATATGTCCAAGTCCGTGCATTCCCAACCTCGTGCATATTTCTCCATAGAACAAGTCCATGCATATTTGAGTTTGCTCACTTGTTAAAGTCCGTGCACACATAAGTCCGTGCACGTTTCTTCCAAACCAAGTCCGTGCACTTTTTTCTGTTAAAAGGAAAATCAAGATCCGTGCACTTTCTGTCCAACTGAAGTCTGAGCATCTTTTAGTCCATGCACGTTTTCAGCAAAACAGGTCCGAGCACATTACACTTGTTAAAGTCCTTGCACCTTTTGACTGACCCAAGTCCGTGCCCTTTCTGTTGATGTCCGTGCACATCAAACCCCGTGCACATTCTGGACTTAAACTCTTTGCTATTGGGTTGCATCGTAAGTCTGCGCAAGTTTTACCCACCAAGTCTGTGCACGTTCACTCTAGTTCGTGCAAATCTCTATAGGTCCTTGCACTTCTTCATAAAGTCTGTGCACGTTCACTCTAGTTCGTGCAAATCTCTATAGGTCCTTGCACTTCTTCATAAAGTCTATGCATGTCCAACCCCGTGTAGGTTTCCTAGTGGAACTAAAGTCCGTGCATGACTTCATAAACCCAGTGGATGTCTAACCCCGTGCATGTTTCTTTTTAAAACCAAGTCCGTGCACATTTTCACCAAGTTCGAGGATGAACAGTCCCGTGCATCTCAAGTCTGAGCATGTAAAAGTCATGCACATTTCCGGTTGTCTACTCGTTTAACATAAGTCCGTGCATGTTAAACCCTGTGCACATTTTTCCTTTGGTTTAAAGTCCGTGCATGTTTTTCCTTTGGCAGAACATAAGTCCACGCATGTCAAACCCTGTGCATGTTTTGCCTTAGTCACTAAGTTTGTGCATGTTTGCCTGCACATCTTAAGTCCGTGCATCTTTTTACTTGCACATTTCAAGTCCATGCATGAACAGTGGCCGTTTGCCTTATGCTAAGACAAGTCCGTGCAGGGTATGATCAACTTTTGTTCAGATAATATACTGAGTCCATACAATTCTTTATCATTGTCTGATTGTTCCTTTTTGACAGGACGCTTGTTCTCCAAGAATGAGGAAGGCACGTGATCCAAGGACAAAGAAAAGCCATGATTGCGACATGTGAAAAGTAGTGAAGCTCAGATGCTGTCACCTAGCAAAGAATCTCAGAAGAAGCTTCGAAGGAAAAGGTGTTTTACACACGCCCTCTATCCGTTGGACATATATCCTACTGGCAACAGAAAACATGACTCGGTCTCTCGTTGGGGGAACAACAAGGTCACACACTCGACACACAACCCAGTCTCCCGTCGGGGGACAACTAAGTCACGCACCTGACATCTCGATTCCACGATCGAGAGACTACCAAACACGAACTGTCCTAGCCACGCTACCAGGAAACGACATGACGCCACGGTCGCGAAAAACCTGCCTTCACAGCAGGGCTTGAGCCGAAACCGCACGGTCTGGAAACACAGTCATGACTTCGCTGTCGTGAACTCCACGCCGTCTAGGGAAAGCTCTCGGTGATGCACACCGAAAACCCCAGACCTTGACTACGGGAATGCTCCCGAAAATAACATCCAAAATCCTGTTTCGCAGATAAGAAATGGAAACTCGGGACATGACAACTCACGTCACATGACGGGAGCACCACCCCCTAGAAAAATGACCGGATGCGTCCCCTGATGTCTTACACCGCGTCACAAGTGTCTAGCTACAACGCCCCGGACGCGAGACTCAGACACCACAGTAACTAGAAGTACCACAAACAAGGACTAGCTGAGGTCGCGCTCGTCAGCACGGGTCTGAACCCTCAACCTCGTGTGCACACTCAGACCATATGCCCTAGGCCTATCCTCTAGATGGTATTTCCCCCTAAGCCCGAACCCGGCTGTACGTGGGGGCCCTACGGTAACCAACCTACTCACCGTCTAACTTGGGTATGCCGCTCTACCACTCCCGGGTGGGTCAACACGCGCGTGCCGTAAGAAGGCTGTGACTAGTGGAGGGTCACTAACGTGAACACAGAAAGTCACGCACGCACCCATCGCGAGTGGCACGAAGTAACCGGTGGCTCGAGGCCACCAAACTCTGGACATCCCACTAGACCTATTAACCCAACGGTCCTTGAGTCATAAGACTTGGAGTCAAGACCGTTGAACGTGACGGTACAATAGCGTCAATCTAGCCTAGTCCCTAGGTCTGAAACTACGGTAACACGGGACCCACATGTTAGTGTTGGTGTGCTACAGGCCAATTTCGGGTCGGGTAGGCCCAATAGTTGTACGATCTTGTTCATTAGTAATACAGTGCCTTCGGCACTGCTGGACCGGGTGACAAGTGGGATCCAACCTTAGTTGGTGCGTGATAACCTCTGGCGGGATTCCGGGGAGTTCATCCTCGGACCAGGCAAATACGTCCTAATTGGCGGTGAGGAACCTTGTATAGGCTTGTTTGTCATGTTCGGAGAGGTTCACGCTGATCCTTAGTGTTCTGCCTGGGTCTTCTTCCACCTGAATGAGGTATAAGTCTTCTGCCAGGGTGCTCGTGCTCGGGCCTGGATCCTGGGTCTTGGCCTTCTTCTTGGGCGGTGTGTCCTCAGGGCGTCGGTCGCGCGTGGAGATGAGGTAGCATCTCCGAGACTCCCTTTGATCTCCCCAGACTTCCCCTACCCCCCGAGGGGTGGGAAACTTAAGCCTTTGGTGGTAAGATGAGGGAACCCCCCGGAGCGTACTGAGGATCTTTTGGCCTATGATGGCATTGTATCCTATCATCGCACGAACAACAGTGAAGTCGGCGAGGAAGGTTACCTCTTTTGGCGAGGTCCCGAACGTGATCGGGAGTGAGATACGTCCTTTTGGGTGGATCGTCGTTCTCGAGAACCAGTACAATGGTGTGCTCAATGGTGTTAGTCGAGACATATCCACACCCATGAGGACAAGGCAGTCGTAGGCAATAGCATCAGGCCCGCTTACGTTATCTACTAAAATGCGACGTACGATACATTGATTAATGGTGGCCGAGACCACCAAGGCGTCAGAATGGGGCGTAGCTACTCCATCTAGGTCATCGTCGGAGAAGATAATGGGATCTCCTGGGCGGCCTGGGGTGGAATCCCCACGCGAAGCGTCATCGCCTTGGCCCATGGCGCGGACCACCGTCGCGTACTGTCGCCTCCTGCTCGCGCCATCCCCCCCGGCGGTCAGTCCTCCGGAGATCATCATGATCTCTTTCCCGTTGGGCCGGTTGTCGATTTACGGGGGCATCTTCTGCCGTCGTTCCGCCGCCTTGGCGAGGAACTTGTCAAGGAGTCCCCTCCAGATGAGGTCCTCAATGGCGTCCCTAAGGTTGATGCAGTCGGAGGTGTCGTGGCCATGGTCGCGATGGTAGGACGCAGTGTAAGACGTCAGTGGATGCATCTGGTTTCTTCTTTCTGGTGGTCTTCCTTCCTCCTATCACATGGTTAGTTGAGGTTTACTCTATTGGTAGATCTAGCTTCTGATGCTATTAATTAATTGTAATTCGACATGTTTACCTATTTTGATAGGTTTTCCTGCTTTGCTATACTTGCGATTTAATTGTGTCATTGCCTGTTTACTGCTTTAGATGCATGCTCTAATTGTCTTATCACTGTATGCTTGTGTGTTTAGTGTGTGGTAGGGATCTGCGTGACCCCTACTGAGTCTGGCTGTGACTCACCCTTCCTTCCTGTAAGTGAGCCATCCCAGCCATCTGCTGGTCCCTCATGAGTTTTTGGAGACCGTGCCTAGAGCGCCAGCCATGTCCGTCAGTCCTGGTGTACTTTTGTCTGGGGTATGTCCCGTGTAGTTGTACAGTGGGACTGATGTGGTCATGTCAGACTTGCACATTTATAAAATTCTGGACTATCATTTATAATTATCACTCTGATATATTTCATTTAATTACTTCCACACTTTAATTTAATTTCCTGCTCAAATTAATATTATGCGCGTTGTAATTCTAATTATTTATACTCCTCCTCAACAACCCCCACTAACCCTTCAGGGGCCTCATCAGCCTCTTGGGTGCCATCCCCAGTTCTTGGTAGCGGTAATCCGGTACTTGTATCGGGTTATCAGTACCCTGAGCTCTGGGTCGTTACAGTTGGTATCAGAGCCACGTTGGGGAATCGTATAAAGAATTGAAATTACATGTGATTGTCCAGAGCAAGTCCAGTCGAGTTATCTGTTGCTGGCTTAGGATGTTTTTCGTGATTATTAATGTGTTTTCCGTTGTCATATATTTTAGATGCCACCCCGTAAGAGAAGAGCTCTTGTTCCCCTGGAAGGAAGTGGTAGCGTTCCTCCTCCTGTCGTGCCTGCTCCTCCCCTGATTGCACCAGTCCCTGCTCTTGCCGTGCCCTTGCCAGCTCCACAAGATGACTTACCCGGTGGCCGTGCTAGAGCACTCAAGGAATTTCTGCTATTCCACCCGCTGACATATAAAGGTCAGATGGCAGGTTTGGCCGTATAGGTGAGATTGCTTCCGTGTGACTTGCATGACTGTGGAGAGTCATATCCACATGAGTTATGTGACCGTAGAGGGTTATATCTGCATGAGTTCTGTGACTACAGTGGGTTGTCCCTGTATGAGTCTAGTGGTTCAACATTTGTTTGTTTCCATTGCCCGGTCGTAGGGGGTTTTGTGGTATGTGGCCATATCGCATTGTGGTTTTGGGTGTGTGTGAGTTAGTGCTACCTTAGAGTAGTACCCCACCAGCGTAGCTTACTGACTGTCTTGCACGTACCGAGTGCAGAGCCGAGAGTGTTTCTTACTGAGTGCAGACATGTACTGACCATGTGGTCGACAGCTATTCCTGAGAGACCGTTGGGCTAGTAGCCGTGGGACCCCTCCTCGCTATCCCTAGGGTCCGGGTAGGGGTAAGTACTAGCTACCTGTAGGACCATGATGGGCGTAGGCCGTCTGTGTGTGCACACGTGGTTAGGGGAAGAGGATCGGTACTAATGAGTACTACCCCAACTAGTCCTAATGTTGTTGTGACTCCGCCTCACTCCTGGCGAGAGGAGGTGGGCAGGCGTGAGTTGGTCGGTGGTGTAATCCCTCGTGGGACATATCCGACCCAGTTCCTTTGCCTCACTCCTCGCGAGAGGAGGTCGGCAGGCCAGGGATGGTAGGTGTGGTGTAAGACGTCAGTGGACGCATCTAGCCGGTACTAGCAAGTGGGTACTCTGGTCACCCGTGGTTTTCGTTTCCCTACTATGAGTTGTGGTTCTCCTAGACTGGAGGTAGTGTGTTCTGACTGGGTGACTCTAGCATGACTTCTCAGCTGTGAGGTTGAGACTTTTCCTAACAACATTGTAACGGTTCTTTCGATATCCGTGATAGTGTTTTATGGCAGTGTAGTTCCAATCATGGTTTTTGTCTGCGAGGATGGGTTGCACGACAGTGGTGTTGTGGGTTCTCTCAATACTATGATCATAGTTTCTCCATGGGTCAACAGTCCCGACTAGTGGTCATGGCTTCCTTGTTGAGAGTTTGTGTAGCGTAGAGACCCCATAGTTCCAGCATCTACTAGGGGGTTGAATTGTCCCCTAGTCGAGATGACAGATTTTGAAAACAAGCTAAACTAATTACAGTGGAATAACAATTAACTACGTTAATTAGCCTAAACAGACGTGAGATTAAAATATTCTCTCAAGCTTTCCGATCTCACTCGAATAAACTATGCAATGGATGATAGAACCTACGCCAAACACGGATTATCAATGCAAGGAACAATTAAAATTCATCCTAACACGGATAGCGGATGAAGCTATGTGCGATGATGTAGTGAGTAAAAACTTACTAAATTAACCTATGAATAGAGATAGAAGAAATGAACAATCACACATGCAATCACAATAGACACAGAGAGTTTTAGGTGGTTCGGGACCACGACGGGCTCCCTACGTCCATACCTCACCGAACCCCGATGAGGCTTCACTACACGCTACGAACCATAGCAGAATAGGGATGAACCCCAACACCACACACGCTGCTTCCGCAGCAATGCATACACACAGGGCCTGGCCCCAGGACGCTGCCACCGCAGCACTCGCACGCACACAGTCGGGGAACACACCCCAGACACTAAGCTACACGGAGTCACAGCTCCGTCTTCACACACGGACTCGAGGAAACTTGCCCCACAAAAGATCCACACACTCGGAGACGCAGCTCCGCCTTCACACAGAAGTATTCTCAGTTTAACAAAACAGAAGGATGTACAATGATCGCCCAAAATATTGATCTATGCTTAAATGAGTGTAGAAATGAGAGAAGAAGAAATTCCCCTCAAATCTACTATGAATCACGTCCATTTGGGTAGTAGGGTGCGCTGGAACATTTCTTCATGAAGTGGAAGCCAACCAAGGTCATAGGAGATGCCCAGGGATGAGTCTTCAGCAGATGCTTTCAGAATTGGGACAGATTCGCAGAGATAAGCTTGTGGACGACGTCCTCCTCTTCTTCTTCTTCCTCCTCTAAGTGTTTGTGACGTCCTCTCCTCTTCCTGCAAGCAGATAGACACGTTAAGCCCCAAAGATTATCTCCTCCGATGGAGATCGCAGCATACATATACACCAAGAAAAGAGATGCCAAAAGACATGAAACCCCTTCACGGGAGAAAAATCCACATGGAAGGTAAAACTCAACTCGGGAGCTACAAAAGCAAACCAAAACTCTCCGAAAAGGATGCGAACAACCTAACAATGATCTGCCAAGACCTAATAAAGATCCGGTAAAGATCCGGGGTGTTACAACTATGGCCACATCAAGATCCCCGAGAGTCTTATCAAGCCAATAGCCAACCTCGACTATCCCACTATCATACCTCTCAAGACACAGGAGGTGGCCCAGCCTGAAGGCCCCAGCAACCTACTATATGCGATTGAAGAGCATGCTATACAGGAGGATACTGATTGTCAGCTTCCTGAAGATCCGGAAAACCCAATAGTCCCTATTCAGGGGTTAACATTCACACCAGACAAGGTGGTTAGAATGTTCGCAAAGCAACACAACCCCCCTGGCCAGCCTCACAAAGAAAAGGAAGCTTTCAAAAGGCTTTGGTATCCCGCCAGTCTGGACAAGGAGCTGAGGCGTATTTCTAAGCACTCAGGATTGGGCTTTACCCTTGAAGAATATTATTACAATGGGCGCTATGAGGTGGACGCCATCTCCGCCCTCTTTTCAACAGACGATAGTCCACCAAGGGCAACTTATGATGAGTACCCAATAGAAGATGAACATGCTAGGTCACCTTGACCAAAAGGCCAAGAACTAGAAACTATGACCCCCTGTAGATGCTAGGAACAAGTTTACTGTGAAGAAATGGCTTTACAAGTCAGATTTGACACGATAAACAACAGTGAAGCCGAAGACACTAAAGAAGGAGGGGCTTGCTTCTCTTGCAGCCCTCCCTTGGCGGTGATACCAGCACACCTCAGAACGGTCAAAGAAGTCTCTGGTGAAACCAGTCGGACAACGTCCATCATTGAAGCGGTGGCTAAGAAGGAATGAGCCCTCTCCATTGAAGATGTAGTGACTCAAGGCAACATGGTAGCCGGATCAGCCCTATGCACTACTGGGTTAAAGTACCTTTGATGTGACACGACCTCGGACCTACTAGCAAGCACAATAGCGAACCGAAGCGGGCCTTATTTGGCGGTCGACTCACCCGACGCTAACCCAAGACCCGGGGTGTGGCAACTTGCATGAGCCTCCTCGTCTCCCTTCTTCCTGCTTCAGTTATTGGGGGAGAAATTCCCGGATAAGTAGCAAAGCGGGGGCCCAAATGTGTCGGTGTTAGCGTTGCGAGCCCAAACAGTTGATTTCTGGACCGAAACGGACCCAGATTTGGGCCTGGTCGGTCAGGAAACTCAGGACATTCCCGTCCCCGCCAACTTGTACCAAGAAATCAATAATACCGGGGATCTATCTGAAAATTTACCTTTCTTCTCCACGGGACTTCCCCCGGACGAGCAGGGAAACTGGTGCAGGGGCGTGCTGATGGCGATCTCCCCCGCCTTCGTCTCCTCCAAATCCCTCCTCTGATTTCTCTCTCTCTCTCTGGATCTCCGCCTTCCAACTCCAGATCTGAAGCTTTGCTCCAGGTCCGGCCATGGTGCACAGCGACACAGTCCCCCTCCACGCCTCGTCCCAGTCGGACATAGACGAGATCGAGAACCTCATCTCTGGCCCCGCTACCGTTCTCCCCGCCAGGCCCCCCAGACCCTCCCGCGCGTCCATCCCCGTCTCCCCCAATCCCTTCGTCGCCTCCAGCCTCCCCCCGCCCAGCCGGTCGCCGCCGGGCCCGTAGCCACGGCTGCTCAGCCGGCTTCTAATGCCCGTAGAGGTCCCTCCTCCGGCGCCACGGGGTTCGGGCCGCCACACAACACGCTGACGGAGCCAGTGTGGGACACGGTGAAGCGGGATATGTCGAGGATCGTGAGCAATCTGAAACTGGTGGTGTTCCCGAACCCGAACAGGGAGGACCCCGGGAAGGCGCTGAGGGACTGGGACCTGTGGGGGCCGTTCTTCTTCATCATCTTCCTGGGGTTGACGCTGTCGTGGTCGGCGTCAGTGAAGAAGGTTGGGATTACATTCCTCTTTCCTCTGTTTTTTATATGCATTGTAGGTTTTGTTGGTCATGTACAACATCAAATATGGGGGTTTTCCTTTAGAATTGCGCCTCCACTAGTTGTCGATTCGTTCCTGTTCTTTCACATTGATATGGACCAATCTATGCAATCGTCACCCCTCCCCTCCCCCTTCCCCCACCCCCAAAGTTCGTTGCTGCATTCGAACGTGTCTATACTCCAGCCTGCCTAAAGTTAGCCAAGATGTATCAATTTCTGAAGCTGACCCAGGGCGAGATGTCAGTGCTGCAATATCGCGATAAGTTTATTGAGTTGGGCCGGTATGCACCCCACATCTTTACCGATGAGACTATGAGGACTCAACAATTTCTGCGCGGACTAAAAGCAGAATTGAGCATGCTGCTGTTCACTACCCGTGTGACTGAGTTGGATTTCGCATATCAAGCCGCCATCGCACTAGAGTTAGAGTTGGTGAGGACTCGAGGACTTCTTCAGACTGGAATGATTCCATCGACTGTGCAGCATCAGTCACCCCACCAGTCGTCTGTTCCAGGAGTTTCTCCCACTTCATCTGCTGCCAATGGTGCTTCCTTCTCGCAATCTCAGGGCAGAGGTTTTCGATATAAGAAGAAGAAGAGGAGGTTTGATCAGCCGTCATTTTCTGATCCGAGTCAGCAGTCTGGTTCTTCAGTTCGCCCGTGTCAAGATTTTGTTACTTTTTAGCCGAGATTGTGTTCTAGATGTGGTGGCAGTCATCCGGGTGTGCCATGCTCCTTACCGGTTGTCTGTTATCATTGTGATCAGTCAGGGCACGTCTCCCGAAACTATCTGTTGAGGGCGCAGATAGTGCAGTTCTCTCAGACTTCTCAGTCGTAGCAGCCGTAGTTCTATCTTCCTCCGCCGCCTCAACCTCAACCATTTAAATTGCCAGTTCCTATTCCTTCTCAGCAGTCGTTTGCAGCTACCCGTCCGCCGAGAGTCAGAGTTACACACATCACTCGTGCGGAGGCATTGGCACCTAATCTGATCGAAGGTATGGTTTCGATTTATGATCGCTCAGCACGTGTTCTTTTCGATTTAGGTGCAACCCATTCTTTTATCTCCGAAGATTTCATTGCACATATTGAAAAGCCAGTGAATGAAGTTTCCTGTGAGATGCTCGTGGAGTTGCTGTCTGGCGATTACATGTCTACTCCTTTGTGCCTGGAAAATTCTCCGGTTATGGTCAGTGGTCAGAAACTGCCAGCGAGGCTTTATGCATTACAGTTGGAGTCTTCATCAGCCTTCATCTTCTCGGCCACTAAATCAGTGAAGGAATACTCCGGGCCCACCTAGTCTTGGAACCTCTTAATAAACTTTTCTTTAACAACTTTGAAACTTTTTACCTCCTCCAATGGCAGCGTATAAAACCATTCTAGCGCTACCCCATCCAACGAGCGGCGAAAGAGATACGCCATGAGGCGATCGTCATATTAGAATTGCGCCGACTCGTATAAGAACTCCCTTATATGAATGAAGGGGTTGCCGTTCCCATCATACTTCCGGTACATGGGGAGCTCAGACTGGGGTGGGAAACAGATGTCATGGAAATTAGGAACTGGGATGTCAGCAAGAGATTGTGGGCTGACCCGTTTGTGAAGGAGGTCAAGTTGTTGCTGCATGGCAGCCCATTTATCAAGGAGTTCCCGTTCCCAGGATGGAGGAGGCAAGACTAGAAGGGTGGACCCGACATAAGGAGCCGAGGGATAGGTGGCCAGAGGGGGAGGCCCACAAGAGGGATAGTGGGCCAAGGACAGGCCCATGTCTGCGTGAGCTAGTTGGGTAGCCCCTGCTTGATGGCATAGGAAATCGACCGGGGCCACAAGAGCCTATGGCGTGGGTGAGGTAGTTCCATGAGGATCCGAATGAAAAGATGGAAGGAGCGGGGTCTTCCCCTTATCAGGGGTTTGATGGGCCGAGCTAGAAGCTTGGCCCACCTCGACGCTAGGAAATCAGAGTGTTCGGGGCTGGACAGGGGTAAGATCGATTGGAGTGACAGACGAGGCCCCTGGCTCACTAATTAGAGATGAAGACATGGCGGTGACAGTAGTCATGCCTTGGAAGGAAATAGAAGACGGGGCGTTCGGCCCCTGCAAAGCCTGGTGGAGAATATGGAGCTGGGTCGGATTCAGGTGGGCCATCATGTGGAGAATTTGATTGGCTGAATTACGAGTAGAAGAATCTGAAGGTGAGGGCTGACCACCCTCAATAGCAATAGACAAGAGAGGAGGGGCGATCCCTCTCTTCCCTGCACATTCGCGACCCAGGGCGGGTCCTCCAATAGCCCCTAAGGAAGAGAATCCTCGCGGGAGTGGGAGAGATGGGCTACCGACCTCCAAAGGAATCATGACGTTAGTGCCATATACCAGCTAGAAGGGGGTCTCACCGGCGGTAGTTCTTGGAGTGGTTCGGTGTGATCATAGTACACTTGGCAATTCCTCGAGCCAATTACCCTTGGCTTTGCCTAGCCTAGCCTTGATACCTTTCAGTATGATTTTGTTGGCATTTTGGACTAGCCCGTTGGCCTGGGGATGGGCTACCGAAGTTTAGTGGTTACAAATATGTAGGTCAGCACATTTGTTCTTGAAATAGTGAGAATCAAATTACCGACCATTGTTGCTCACAATCACTCGGGGATACAAAAATGACCAATGATTGACTTCTAAACAAAACTCCATACGACCGACTCGATGATCCTGGCGGTGGCTTCAGCTTCGATCCACTTGGTAAAATAGTCGATGGCGACGATGATGAATTGCTTCTGGGCTTGAGCCGTAGGAAATGGCCCCAGAATGTCGATCCCCCACCGGGCAAAAAGGTATGGCTCAGTAAGGGTGACGAGCTCAGACGCAAGCTGATGGATCAGGTGGTCAAAACGTCAGCATCGATCGCACTTTTGAACATAGGCTGAGCAGTGGCGCTGGAGAGTGGGCCACCAGTAGCCTTGCCGCAGCAAGATCCTAGCGAGCAATCTTCCTCCTTGGTGCACACCACAGATACCTTCGTGGACTTCTTGAATTGCTCGACTGACTTCATCGATATCAAGGCACTTGAGGAGGGGACTTGAAAAAGACCTCTGGTACAAGGCTCCATCCAAGATGACGAAACACCGAGGTTGATACTTCAGTCTCCGAGCTTCTCGAGGGTTAGGGGGCTCTTGAGAGTCTCGGAGCCAGGATATGTAGGGGGTCCGCCAGTCGCTCGGTAACGACTGGTCAATGGTCATGAGCTCTACTTCTATGCTTGGTCGTTCTAGCTCTTCGAGGAAGACCGATTGGGTACCTCCTGGGCTAATGGAGTGGGCCAGTCGAGAGAGGGCATCCGCCCAGGAGTTTTCCTCCCAATCTATCCGGATGACCTAGAAACTCTCAAAAAGTCAGGCTATTCCTCTTACCAGCTGAAGGTATTTGATCATTGATGCTTCCCGAGCTTCATAATCACCATTGACTTGGCTGGCGACCAACTGGGAGTCAGTGTGGATCCTGACTCATTCGGCCCCCAATCGTCGTGCCATCCTGGCCCCCGAGATGAGGGCCTCATACTCGGAGATGTTGTTGGATGCCTGGAAGTTGAACTGTAAGGCGTACTGCAACTCTGCTCCTTCTAGCGACTTAAGGAGGACGCCAGTGCCGCTACCGACCAAGTTGGAGGACCCGTCAACAAAAAGGTCCCAGGTTGGCCCGGGCGTCGGCTGAAGGGCCTCCCCAGTTGGAATGGTGCTCTCCGTGATGAAGTCCGCAAGTGACTGTCCCTTGATGGCTGAACGGGGGCGATAAGAGATATCGTACTCCCCGAGTATTATGGCCCACTTGATGAGGCGACCCACGGCTTCAGGGTGAGTGAGGATCTTCTTTAGGGGCTCGTTGGTTAGCACGACGATGGAGTGCCCTTAGAAATAAAGCTGGAGGCGCTTGGCCAAGGTCGTCAATGCTAGCATGAGTTTCTCGATTGTGGGGTACCTTCTTTCGACCTCGTTGAGTACCATGTTGGTGTAGTATACCGGCCTCTACACTCCCGTGTCGTCTCGGACTAGGACTGAGCTTACTGTTGAAGGAGTTGATGAGACGTACAGGTATAGACTTTCACCTGGGATTGGCTTTGACAGCACCGGGGGTAAAGCCAAGAACTCTTTTAACTCTGCAAAAGCCTTCTGACATTCCTCATCCCAAGCGAACGTAGCAGATGACAATTTGGGCCCCCTCAACAATTTGAAGAAGGGTAGGCATCATTTGACCACTCGGGACAAGAAATGGTTGAGGGCAGCAATGCGCACTGTCAGGCGCTGGACATCTATGACGCACGTGGGTGGCTTCATGTTTAGGATGGCCTGAACCTTGTCGGGGTTTGCCTTGATCCCACGTTGTGTTACCAAGAAGCCCAGAAACTTCCCGGATTGAACTCGAAAGGCACATTTCGCAAGATTGAGCTTCATGTTGTACTTTAGGGGGGTATTGAAGGTTTCGGCTAGGTCGGCGAAGTGGACTTCAGCCATGGGCATCTTGACGAGAATGTCATCGATGTAGGCTTCCACATTCTGATCGATTTGCCCTTCAAAAATGTAGTTGATCAACCTCTGGTATGTCACGCCGGCGTTCTTCAGCCTAAAAGGCATTCCAGTGTAGTAGTATACGCCAAAGTCGGTGATGAAGGCTATCTTCTCATTGTCTTGGGGATCCATCTGGTTCTGATGGTAGCCAAAGTAAACATCCAGAAAATTAAGCATTTCATTACCAGAGGTCGAGTCGACTAGTTGGTCGATGCTTGGCAGTGGGTAACAGTCCTTTGGGGGGGCCTTGTTGAGGTCGGTGAAGTCCATGCACATCCGCCATTTGCCAGAAGCTTTGGGTACCAAGATGACATTAGCGAGCCACGTCAGGTAATGGACCAGTTGAAATAGGCCAGTTTTCTTTCCCTTAATAATCTGCTCTTTGATGATCGTCTGCTTCTTAAGGGCATGCTTTCTTGGGTGTTGTTGGACGGGCTTCAGCGACGGGTCGAGGTTAAGCTTGTGTACCACCATCTCCCTAGGAATCCTGGGAAGATGCTCATCATACCACGCAAAGACTTGGATGTACTCCGAAAGAAACTCTTTATATTGCTCTCGTACATTTGGTGGTAAATCAGCTCCGATTTTGACTTAGAGAGTCGGGTCACCTTTGATTAAGACAGACAGTAATTCGCCACCAGGCCCTGATACTGTCGATTCATCCTTGGCCCCCCAGACCTCTGTCTTTTTCCCTTCTGGCTTTATGGCGTCGACCAAGATTACGTACCACCTTCTAGCCATTGCCTGGTTACCCCGGACTTCCCCGAGGTCATATTTAGTGGGAAACTTCAGTTTTTGGTGATAGGTGGAGGGCACGGCCTTTGTTCAGCTGAGGATACCTCAGCCAAAGATGGCATTATAGGCCAACATCCCCTTGATCACTATGAAGTTAACCATAATTGTGACCATCTTAGGAGGGGTACCGAGAGTGACCGGTAGGCTTAGGGCTCCCTCGGGATATGTTGCCTGGCCGTTGAACCTGTAGAGGGGGGTTTGAATCAAGTGGAGCTTGGATGGGTTTCCACCCATATTCCACATTTGGATCCATTCACCCCCCTTTGGATCCACTTTCTGCTAGTAGATCGTATCCATCCGCTCTCCAACACTATCGAAGATGACTAGGGAGAGCCTCCCGTGCCCTCGATGGTTGCTGGGGACAACCGGATTATGGAAGAGCCTCTGCCCTCCCCGACTCCAGCGGGGGATACCTCGGATGCAGAGGAGAGGTTACCCTCATCGACCCTTAACGGGGACGCCGCAGGCATGGCAGGAGCCATGCCCGATGAGGATCAGGACCTTTCTCAGGTTTTTCACCATGTCTTGTCACAAGGAAATCCTGAATGTTGCTGACTCTCCTTTGTGTTTGGTGGGATTGTGCAGGCCCTGCTAGTGTATTGGCTGAGATGGGCCACTCCTCTCCAGACTTGGGGGTCGAGTGGCCTACGTGCCCTTGCCCGCTAGAGCCGTTGGTGGATGCGAGCGTGGGCGCGGCCTTGCTTCAGCGAGCCTGAGGCTACCTAGGAGGTGACCCCCTGCCTTCTCTGGAGTAGTTTAGGCAGTGGTTGAGGGACTACACCTAGGGCTACCACGGCCTCGGCTTCTCACGCGAGCTCTGGATGTCTGGCTTGGCCGACATCTGGGTAGAGTACCTGTGGCTCCTGGCGGCTTAGGAGCAGAGGGCGCAGCGGCTGGTAGCCATTCGAGAGATACGGGAGTAGTGCGCTCAGCTTGCATCAGCGGTGACCGAGTAGAGGAGATGTGCTGACGTGGCCATATTACTTGCTAAGGACCGCGCTGTGCAGTTGAGCGAGGTGGAGAGCAGAGCTGAGGCCTTAAAGAAGGCCCTGGAGGAGCAGCGGCGAGCCGTGGAGCTCGCTAAGGTTGAGTGGCGGGCTGCCGAGATCGGGGCCGAGGCTAGCGTTCAGCTTGCCTCGACCTTGGAGGTGGAGCTGGCGGCCGTAGAGTCTCGCCTGGCAGCACTGGAGGGGAGTGAGCCTGGGCTCTGATTGTATTACCCCTCTTTCTTTTTGCTTTTTGTTATCTGGACTATATGTCTTTTGTTACCCCAAGGGCATGTCTTGGGCTCCTTTTTATAGAGTACCAATGACAAACGGATGAGTACCACTTTGTCGACCTGGCCGAAACCTTCAACACCCTCCTGAGGTACAACATGAAGCTCAATCCAATGAAATGCTCCTTTGGAGTTCGATCCGGGAAGTTCCTGGGCTTCCTGGAGACACAACGAGGGATCGAGGCCAACCCCGACAAGGTTAAGGCCATCCTGAACATGAAGCCGCCCGTGTGCGTCAAGGACGTCCAGCGCCTGATAGGGCACATCGCTGCTCTCAATCATTTCTTGTCCCGAGTGATCGAACGGTGCCTACCCTTCTTCAAATTATTCAGGGGGCCCAAATTAGCATCTGCTATGTTCGCTTGGGACGAGGAATCTCAGAAGACTTTTGCAGAGCTAAAGGAGTTTCTGGCTTCACCCCCGGTGCTGTCGAAGCCAATCCCGGGCGAAACTCTGTACCTCTACCTCTCGTCAACTCCTTCCACGGTGAGCTCGGTCCTAGTCTGAGACGACGCAGGAGTGCAGAGGCCTATATGCTACACTAGCAAGGTGCTCAACGAGATCGAAAGAAGGTACCCCACAACCGAGAAACTCATGCTAGCGTTGGTGACCTCGGCCAAGTGCCTCTGGCCTTACTTCCAATGGCACTCCATCGTCGTGTTGACCAACGAGCCCCTGAAGAAGATCCTCACTCACCCTGAGGTTACGAGTCACCTCATCAAGTGGGCCATAATACTCGGGACATACGACATCTTATCACCCCCGTTCCGCAATCAAGGGATAGGCACTCACGGAGTGCATCGCAGAGAGCACCGTTCCAATGGGGGAGGCCCTTCAGCCGACGTCCGGGCCCACCTGGGATCTTTTTGTTGACGGGTCCTCCAACTCGACCGGCAGCGGCGCCGGCGTCCTCCTCAAGTCTCCAGAAGGAGCAGAGTTGCAGTACGCCTTGAAGTTCAATTTTCAGGCATCCAACAACATCTCCGAGTATGAGGCCCTCATCTCGGGGGCCAGGATGGCACGACAATTGGGGGCCGAGCGAGTCAAGATCCACACTGACTCCCAGTTGGTCGCCAGCCAAGTCAACGGTGACTATGAAGCTCGGGAAGCACCGATGATCAAATCAGTGCACTTGTGGGTATCACAGAGGCTAAAGTAGCAATAAGCTCTGGTGTCAGAGAAACTTCAACTGGCTGTGCAGCAGCAGGATTGCTGGCATAATCAATGGGAAATGATTGTGTTGAGCAAGACTCATCATTGCGTCTAGACAATGGCTTCCCAATTGTGGTGTGAGGCAGTGGCTCCTCTGACCTATTATATTCCAACTATGGTGTTTGGTCCTCACTCCAAGGAGCTACATTATATCCAGGTTGGGGAGGTGAAGGTAAATTTACTGCCCGAAGGTATAAGAAGTGCCCACCATGCAGAGGTTGTTATGTTCATGCAATTGTTTGCAAATCTGGTATGAACTTATATGTATTTGCAGTGCTTGATAGCCTTTTATGAAAACATTTACATGCCACATCTATCTCATGCGTGCCATGAAAAGGGCAGACTGGGCCTTCAGAGGGAAAGGTGGGGGTCAACCTCCTGGGCAAAAGGGGTCGACCCCTGCGGGAGTGGATCTCCAATTCTAAATGCAATGCACTGCAGATTGTTCGATTCCTTTTTTTCTTAACCTGAGCATGAACCCTTCATGTGCCCTCTCTTTTTGTCTCTTTCATTCATCCTTTCTCTTATTCTTTATTTACCTCACTCACTTTCATCTTTAGCGATTTTCTTTGGCAATGTGTGTTCAAGATTTGGTGTGCTCTCTTTGAATGCATTCCGGATGTTTAATTTTTTTTTATGCTTGTCATGAAGTGCATAAGGCTTTGATCTGCCCGTGAAATGCATATGTGATGTCTTGTTAGTGTCTGTGCAGGAAGTGCATGCACATGAGGAACATGGAATGTGCAGATATGCCATAGGGAATAGTGTATGCCAGGAATGCGTCCTCTGAACTATGCAACTGTGAATGGTGTTTTTTTTTTTTTTTAGATTGGCCGGTCCAAGATGATAAGGGGCTGTGCACAGGGGGAGTCGACCCTTGTGCACGGGGCCCTTCAAAACTTCCTTCCCTTTTGTTTTTGATTTGCCCCCCTTCCTCCCAATTCATTGGGTTTCACATGTGATATGCGGGATCTTCAATTTTAAACCGAGAGTTTCGATGCTTCCCATGTTGTTTGGTGGGTCTCCTTGTGAGGTTGGCCTTGGAATTGCCATTTCAGTACCGCCTTGTCCTTTGTCTGCTCAAGTGGGGACAACTTAATTTGAGCCTGATCATCTCCATGTTTTACGGTTGCGTGGCTTTGGACCTAATCTCTGTGTCGAGAGCTGTTATGTACCACATTTTCGTCATGCCGTGTCCAACAGTCGATGTGATGTGAGGCTCATTTACCATTTACAGGACGCAAAGGTAGGCTGAGATTAGTGCTTTTCATTGGGCTTTGTGCTGAAGCTGGTGCTCTTCTCTGTTACACTTAGACTTTTTCTGTTCGGTTGCTCGCTGCATCAGTGCTCGAGGTGTATTACATTATGATTTTCTGGGATTACGATGACGCCTGGTGTGTACTGAGATGCGAAGGCCGAGGATCTTTCTGATGCCTTCGTGCGCTGTTGAGTGCACAGCGGAAGCGTGTGGGCTAATGACCCACAAGCCGAGGATCTTTTCGTACAATTCTGCCTGATCAGGAGAATTACTTCTCGATGTGACTCTGTCTTAGCTGCATGTGCCTAGACGTTGTCGTGACCGTGTCGTTGTCGATCATTTCTCTGGTTTTGGCGTGGCATTTGCAAGTGTTGGGGAAATTGTCAGCTTCCCTACTGATAAAGCACCATCTACTTTGCATTCCTTCTAGTGGGTGTTGTGCTCTCGAAGCGTGTTCATATTCCTTGAGATGCATTCCCCGAGATTGTGGTGTCTCTTATCGTTTTGCGATCAATTTCAATTGTTGTGGGTCTTTCCTTGGTGAATGTCCCGATGCATGACTCGCTCCCTGTAGTCGTGTGCTCAGTTGCCGCGTGTCTTGATACGGCCCTACTTGCAGTATGTTCCGTGGTTCTGTGTGCTATACGGAGCCAGAATCCTATAGGTACTGTTGTCGTTGGCTGTTATTTTTGTAAGTGTCATTTTCGTATGACTGCGTTTATGTGCTGGACCATTGTCTCGTTAGTAGCTTGCTGTGCTCCTTTTCCCGGTGGAGTAGCTCGCAACTCGATCAGATGCGATATCTGAGTGAGGACTGACTATGAGGTCCTCTCTAGGGAGGAGATATACTGGAGGCAGAGATCAAGAGATAGGTGGATCAAAAAAGGAGACAGAAATACCGCTTCCAACATATTGCTTCATCAAGGAGGGTCAACATTTTAGCTTCCATCGAGGTAGGTGATCTATCCTTCTCAAATAAGGAGATCAAGGACCAAGCGAGAGTCTTCTACTCTAGATTGTTCACTGAGGATGAGTTTTGTAGGCCGAGGATTGTAGACGACCTCCTACCTCACCTCTCCTCTAAGGAGAGAGATACTATCTCCAAAAGTTTTTCAAAGGATGAGGTTCACCCAGCTGTCTTTTCTCTTGCAAGGGATAGAGCTCCAAGGCCGGATAGCTTCTCCTTAGCCTTCTTCTAGAAGTGCTGGGATGTCATAAAAGGAGACCTAGTGGCTACTGTGAGGGAGTTTCAAAAGGGAAGGGCTCATTTGGGAGGGGGGATCAATAAAACCCTCCTTGTTCTTATCTTTAAGAAGACATGTGCTCAAGACTTTAGGGACTTCAAACCTATTAGCTTGCTGAATGGTACCTGTAAGATCATCATTAAGCTGCTTGTAGGAAGATTGGTTTCTATTATGGACAGGTTGGTCAGCAACTTCCAGAGAGCCTTTATCAGGGGGAGACATATAGGATAACTTCTTAGTGGCCCATAAGTGCTTATTTGTCATAAAGACTATGAGGAAGAAAGGGTGGTCCTGAAGCTAGATTTCGAGAAAGCCTATGACAAAGTGATTTGACAATGCCTCTTCAATGTGTTAGATGGGTTTTGCAAAGTGATAGATTGGCTAGATTAGAGCTTGTATGTCTTATGCTTCCTTTGCAGTCCTTGTCATTGGGAAGCCATCTTCCTAATTTCTCAGTGGTAGGGGTTCCATCAAAGAGACCCCATGTATCACGCCCCGAACAAGGCGGAATTATCAAGGCGTGAACAGTTATACAGACAGGTCGATCAAGAGACTCAGACGATGAGTATGAACAACAAATGAACAAAATCACATCTTTATTTCATAATCTGACATTTCTAACAAATATCCTTCAAGGACTTACAATACTATTCAAACTCTCTTATACTGACAATGACTAAATGAAGGTGGTTGATTGATTGTCAAAGCAACACAGTGAATATCTTTACACAGCTGTAGAGGTTCCTCGGAGCATACATGCTGTGATGGATTTCAATTGTAAGGGCTGGCAATTGGGTTGACACCCATTCAATGCAATGACTATCCAATTTTTTTCTGAGCCTGACATTTGCTAAACCAACTACCACTAACACTAAACATTGAAGAGGTCATTCTGCTGAGTAGGTTAAGCTTGAAATTGCTGTGTTTGACAGTTCTGGCATGCATTCACAATCCAGGGCTGGCAGTTGGAGATGATCCTACTTAATATGTCATGCTACCTTCATGTATGTTTGTTTTACCTCTTAGACTTTGCATTATAGTTTCATTATTGCTTGCATGTTCCAATGCTGACAGTTCACATGCATCGGTGGATATTAAGTATTTGATCTGTTGGTACCGGGCAGGCGAGCAGACAAGAAGGGGGGGTTGAATTGTCCCCCACTTGAAATGGTAAATTTAAAACCTTCTTAGCGAAATTACCAGGTTTACTGAGATTAAAAAGATTAAACCAAATAGAGTAAACCAAGCTCTCTCAATCTCCCCAAGTTCACTCGATCATGCAAAAGATTATGTAATTAAACACGTCACACAATGAAATCTAGGCAATTGAGAATCACTTGTGCAAGTGGAATTCGCTCATTCTCACCGATCACACATGTATTGAATTAACGATTAATCATAATAAAGCAAACCACAATGCACATCACAAGACACAGGAATTTTTAAGGTGGTTCAAGACCATGGCGAGATCCCTACGTCCACCCCTCACTAAATTGAATGAGGCTTCACTACTGGTAAAACAGTACAGGGAAAAATCCCCATACACACACGGAGCCAAGCTCCAACACACACACATAGGACGATGCCTATGAAGTCCCATGTCAATGGCACCCAACAGGGGGGTGAATTGGGTGTTTTAAACTTTTTAAGAAATTTTAACTTTTGCAAATTATGTGATAAGATATTAATGCTTAGAAGCAATCTATTCAATCAAGGATGTTTGAACAAGTTCTTATTGATAGCCGACGGACAACTTAGCAGCGATACTAAACTAAGCAAAAGTAAACTAGCAAGGGTGTAACCAAGTGCTTACCTGATCGGTGTGAAGACACCGATCCCAACCGGAGATGAGGCGAGCGGGGAAGCGTGGGTATACCCTGCACGCTGTGCCGGTGTAGCTCTAACCTAAAAATCAGATGGTACAACACTACACCTCTCACAAGAGGGGGGATCTCGGGGTGGGGTTTAAGATATTTACAACTAAATACTATCTCCACATAGGGAGGGGCTATAAGCTGGCCAAGCGGGGAGGGGAAGTGAAGCTAGAAAATCATCATGTCGAGTTCTGTCGATGCTGCCAACTTCTGGAACCACCGGATAGACATTCGAAGATGTCGCCGCCACGGTCGCCACCGAACTCCAAATGGGCTGAAACCAGTGTAAAAGTCTCATACTTTACCCAGGAGGAAGTCTAATTTTTCTTGAATTCTCTTGACGATGTTGCTGGTCAAGGTAGGACCTGGAAGAAGGCTAGACTGCTCCGGTTCTGGCTGCTTCAGTAGCACTACATCAGGAAGGCAAGGTCACCCTGGACACTCCTGGGCTCTGATTCAGTCGTGGCTGTAGTCATTGGATCCTTTGTCGAGTGCTTTATCTGAGGTCAAATCGAGAAGTCACTTCTTGGTACTGGAAGGTGACTCGTCATAGAAGATCTCGGCCAAGTCCTACCTCCAAATCCTCAGATGGCCGGCCGTGGCATCTTCTGCACACAGCTTCAGGTTGCTAGTCTGGAGGAAGACGCACAGTCGGGGGAGATTGGCTCCACCGGGCAGCCACGAGCTCGAAATGGGACAAGACCACCGCCATTGCGAAGAAGATAGAGAGACACTTCCAACGGTTCCTCTTGGGCTTTCAGGGATGCCGGGATGATGTCGTGGCTTGAGCTGCACTTGAATGGTTCTCTGCAGGTCCACCACTGCGAGCAGGCCTCTGGTGTATCTCCAAGAGGACAAGAGAAGTGGGTGAAGGGATGATGCCAAATGGGGAGGGGGGACCAGAGGGTGATGTGTGAGGGTGTGTGGAGGGGGGATAGGGTGTGTTGGAGGAAACCTTTCCTGCGAGACAAAATTTCACAGGTTGGCTTGTTAGCTCCGCCCCACCCACTAGTGACCTCAAATCAACACCAAACTTTGCAAAGCACTCTTCCGGTGACATTTTGGCACAAGCAGCACTGCTTTTGGGGTCCTATGTGCAGTGTACCATTCCGAGTTCTTCCACTCTACCCTGCAAGATAGCAAGCGATGATTCGCTCGAGCATTCCCTCCCTTGTGTCCCCCCCTCCTGCGTGAGGGTAGTGCTATACCGTTTGCCCCTCCCCGAGTTCCCCCTCCCTACGTGGAGGTTATTTCATTTCTTTGTAGTAGCAGGGTTGACCGGAAGCTCCATCGACGCAGCGTGTTTACTGGGTGCGCATGCTCCCTAGCGCACCCACGTCTCTGACCTGAGCCGATCCTTCGGACGGATAGGTAAGTTCGGTTGCCACTCCTTTCCTGCTTCTCTAGTATTAGTTCCTATGTCATTCTGGTGAGATGAGTGTCCGTTCCCAAATGATCCACCTAAATGAGATCTGGCTACCGGTGAGAAGAGTGAACATTTGAACCGGTCCCCTCGGTATCGGTCTGCCCGGTAGTATCTGGTGCCCATCCCATTCCCCCCCAGGTGGCTTCCACCACCCTCCTCGCAGTTCGGACCATGTTTGATGCCCCTTGAGCTGCTGCTCGCCTAGCCACCACTCGGTACCCTTGAGGAGTTCGCTCTTCACGTGCGTGATCATCTTTCCATCCAGGCGTACGTGCTTACGAGTTTGCTGGTTTTAGGTCTCAATTTCCTGTCTAGGCTCATCCCGCGTCACATAGTTTCTATGGCGCATTACTTGTATGTTTGATAGCTGTCCTTTGAGCAGTCTGTAAGCTTTGGTTTGCACCTTCCTTTGAGCCTTCATATACTCATTCCTGGGAGAACATTTCTCTCCAAGCATCATTCAGCAAACCAGTGCTTGTGATGCAGCAGACTTGTCTGACTATCGGTTGTTCTTAATGCATTCCCTCCGGCGATCCGCTCTCAATCTTGAGTAGCTTAATGCCTTGTGGATCTATAACAAGCACTCACATGTCCAAACATCAATGCTAATGGGTGATCATTGACCTTTTGACAAAACTGGCTCATTTTCTACCTATTAAAAGCAGATGGTCTATAGATATCCTGGCTGCCTTATACACGAAGGAGATCATCAAGCTACACGGCGTCCCTGTGACCATTATCTCAGATCGAGACCCTCGATTTACATCTCAATTTTGGAAGGGTCTATAACATTCATTGGGGACTCGACTAAATTTTAGCACTATTTTCTATCCTCAAACTGATGGTCAAACTGAACGGATAAATCAAGTAGTGGAAGATATGCTCAAGGCGCGTGTCATTGATTTCAGTGGAAGTTGGCACGATTATCTACCTCTAGTGAAATTTACCAACAACAATAGCTACCAGACTAGCATTCAAATGGGGCCATTTGAGGCATTATATGGAAGAAGTTGCCACTCACCAATATACTGGAATGAAGTTGGAGAAAGATAGCTTCTAGGCCCAGAAATCATTCGAGATACCACCGAAAAGATAAAACTCATTCGAGAGAGACTCCATGTGGCACAAGATTGACAAAAATCATATGCTGGCAACCAAAGACGTAATCTAGAATTCCAAGTAGGTGATCACATATTCCTCAAGGTTTCTCCAGGTCGAGGTATTTGGAGGTTCAGCATAAAAGGCAAACTCACTCCAAGATTTATCGGCCCTTTTGAAATTCTCGAAAGGATTGATGGACTCACTTATCGACTAGCATTGTCTCCCCAATTATCTGGCATCCATGACGTATTTCATGTATCTATGCTCAAAAGGTACGTCCCTGATCCATTTCATGTCATAATGTATGACAACTTGGAGATTGGAAAAGATCTGACGTATGAGCAAAAGCCAATCAAAATAATTGAACAAGAGGAACGTCAACTTAGGAATAAAACTATTCCTATGGTCAAAGTCCAATGGAACAAATCTTGGCCACACGAGGCGACATGGGAAACGGAAGAAGCAATACGTAAATGATTCCAGGTGTTGGGATAGAAATCCGCTCTGATCCCAATTGATGGATGAGATTGGTGCAAACAGGTTTGCGTACGGCTAAGATCCAGAGGGGGGGGTGAAAGGATCTCAGTTAACACTTCTTCTTCCTCTCCTTTCTATTCATCATTTCTTCTACTCAGCTCCCACCCTTGGGTGGTGTATCTTCCCACTTCAGATCCTGCTTCTATGATCTTCTTTTCTCCTCCAGGGTCTGTGAACCCCCGCTTTCCTTCTTCTCGTTCGGGGCCTCCGGGTTTTCCACAATCTCGTTATTCTAGGCCTCGGCCTATGCCCTCTCATCATCCCGATCCTAGGACATCTTTTGATTCTTCTCCTCCAGTATCTCTGGGTTCTAATTTTCCTTTCCCGACCCTGTTGGGTGATTCTCGTTCTCCTTCCCCGACCCTATCGGGTGTCTATGATTCTCTTTCCTCGACTCTGTCAGGTGGTCCTTATTCTCCTTCCCTGACCCTATCAGGTGATTCTCGTTCTTCTTCCTTGACCCTATCAGGTGGTCCTCATTCTCTTTCCCTAACACTGTTGGATGTCTATGGTTCTTCTTCCCCAACCCTGTCGGGTGATTCTAATTCTCCTTCCCCAACCCCATCCAGTTATTATCATTCCTCTTCTCTGACTATGTCAGATGATTCTTCTTCTCCCCTTTCTACTCACTCCTCTTCATCCTTTCGGGGTTCTTGCCCTTTTTCTTACTATTTTCGACGCTTTAGCCCACCTTGATCTCAGTTAGTCTCCATTTCTTCTATATCTGGTTCCTTGTTATTAGGGTCTCTATGCCCTAATGAGGGGATTCTAGCCCCTGTCTCTCTTCCTTTTTATCCTTCTTCGTCCAGTGTGGCATCTGTTGCTCTTTCATGTTAAGGAATCATCTCGCCTTGTTTTCCTTTCCATTTCTTGGTTCTGACGAGCAAGGACTACAAAGCTGCTCGCGCTCCTCAAAGCTCGGTGGTCAAGATCACTTCTGGATGCTATTTTCACGCCATGGATGTGCAAGGTATCTTTTATTTTGTGCAAGAATATGTTATTATTGTTACTATTTCTTTTATTCCTGTACGTGGTTATAACATCGGTTCCTTAAAACATGGTTGAGTGGCTTAAGGCCATAGTCAGTTTAGTTAAGCAAAGTGAGTAGGCTTCACAACATCTCAGGCTGGTGATAGAGCCATGCAGAACTGGCTAATGGTGTAGAAGAAGAAGTTGTAGATCTCGAAAAATTGAACAACTTTGGCGTATGGCACATTTTAAATAGAGGATTGGAAGGGGTTAAAAAAGGGTCATGTTCAGTACTGTGTAGCGAAAGAGAGCCAAATGCTTGAAGGAAGCCAGCCTAAATGGGCCGAAAGTCGACTAGGAAACCAGAAGTTGATAAAATAAGCTCCAGGGCTCAATGGAATCATGGTCTCCAAGGCTCAAAAGGAATGGAACAATGAAATGAGCTCGAAATTCATCCAAAGAAGGCTCCAAAATAGTGGTTAATTCGGGACATCAAAAATGATGAATGAGAGAAATGACACAACTTGCGGGCTGAAAACGGGTGTCAACAGGCTGCAGGAGCTCTGAGTTTGGTGCCGGCTGAGGTAAGAGATCCCTTACCAATCTCGTCTCCTAGCTTTTCTTATTAGTCTTCATGCCAGAGTTCTAAAGCGTGTCATATCCATTTCTTCTTGTAGGCTTCATCTATGCAGACTGAGGTGACCCTGCCAGCCATGACCGTGAAGATACCTCTTCCTCCCTTGAGTGTAGATCAGCAAACATTTTCGCCTATCCTGCGGCCAATAGCTCTGTGATACCCCAAAGATTTCATTTCGGCAACAAGCTTGGAGGCAACCATGATAGTTATCAAAACTACTCAGTCGATAACGGCTTTGGAACCCCAGCTGCTTCTTGCTGGCAGAGAATTGCTCCCGGGCGAGAGAAGTATTCCTGAGATAGAAGCAGGAGAGATTGTTGAAGAAGTGGCTGGTGCTTCTATGGCTTTGACCCTCGTTGCAGAGTCAGTGTCAATAGGAGCCGACCAAACTAGACCTGAAGAGGAGACATCCACCATTATTGAGACCCAGAGTGCCGCTCCACTTCCAGAAGTCGGGAGAGAAGTTGTTGTTATCAGGGCTCCTTCCACTGTACTAGCTACCGAGGCTGGTTCTAGTGTGGGTAGTCTGCGGGACATGTCGTCATCATCTTCCGAACCGAATTCTAACTTCCTGATACGCCATCACTTGATTTGCAGTCATCAATGAAGTCCCGGACATGTACATTTGGACTGATGTTTATATAGCAATCATGAAAATTATGTAAATCTATATAAAAAGGATATTTTAAGTTTCAATTCTTTCAGTTCTGCACTAATTTTAGATTTCTGTATATCCTTGCAACACACCTTTTCAACCCTTCGGAGCTTTCCCACTCTTCGGTGGCCTCTCAGGATCCAACCGGTATTGGGTTCACCCGCTATCTGAGTTCTGGGTCGTTACAAATGGTATCAGAGCGGTGTTGTGGTGGTGTATAGGAATGTAGAATAAATGTAGTGTTTACCAGTCCAGAAGTCCCGTACACTCAACTAATGGCTTAGCGGGAGGAGGTTCGTCCCCCGGTGGAGCAAGCAGCTAGGGCTCAAGTAGAGCACTGTGACATACGATCATTGCCCGTGGCTATAGTTTTAGAGGCACCAGGACCGGCTAAATTCTTCTTGTGGTCATCTCAATTTCTGGCTTTGCGGCAGGAGGGATTCCCAGTTGCCATTTATTGCGCCAAATTTCGGGAGCTGAGCAGATTCGCACCACCTATCATGGCGAATCAAGTGATGCTGACCCAACAATTTATCACAGGGTTGAGGTCAGAGATCTATCGTGCTCTTATGACGGCTAGTGTGAGTAACTTGGAAACAACGTTTCAGACTGCGGCGATCTTGTAAATGGATTTTTATAAGGGTTCAGGAGCAGGCCCAGATGGCACAACTTCATCAAGGTGACCCACAGTAGCTTCCGGTGCAACAAACGGCGTTACCTAGACCCCCTTCACCTACTCTTAGACAACCTCAGAGAGAAAATAGAAGGTAGAGGATCTGGCGGATGAGGAATCTTCGGCACCATCAGAATAGGCGATAGGCACGGCGACAGGCTTCGATTGAGAGTGTACTTCAACCCGTGGATCAGGCACCACAGCAAAGGCCAGTAGTTCAGGGAGATCAATGTCAGAGAAGTGGTGGTCCCCACCTCAGTCATGTTTGCCTAGAAATTGTTACAATCAGGAGTTGTTTTGTGTGTGCTCAAGTGGGCCACATTGCGAGCCAATGCCCATTTCGCAGGTGCTATAGATGTGGTCAGGCGAAGAGAATGGGAAATCAGCAAGCTCATTTCTACTGTAAAGAAAGAAGAAAAGGGAAGAGAAGAGAGGAAGAGAAAGGAGAGAAGAGTCTAAGAAAGAGTGAGCTACTAGAGTTCAGAAAGAAAAAGAAGGAGTGTTGAGAGGAAGAGGAAGCGAAGCCAAGCCAAGTGCTGCATTATAGTCAAAGTGCTTCCATAGGAAGCTACAATCTTGGTTTCGTCGTTAAGAGTCTTCTATTATGCCATTTCAGTTCGGCTTTCTTTGTTGTTTTCCTATTTTTGTTTTTCTTCCTGTTTGGTTCCTTGCCTTGGGGTGCTTGGTGCACACAAGGTGTTGCACACGCTTCACCACTATGCGTGGGTAGTTCTGGGAAACCAGGGCATGGAGGAGTTGTTCCTCCAGGTCCTTTTGTGTAGCGGAAGAAGAGAGGATTCATTCCTTTGGGTTGTGAGCAGCTAGAAGTTGTTCACGTTTTTCCTTCTGGGTCTTTAAGAAGAAGGGAGGAGTGTGTTCCTCCGGGTTAAGCTATGTATCAGCATTTATTGCAGCCTGAGTCTGCGTTTTTACTTTGTGCAAGGGAAGCCTCACTCAGGTTGAGTGAGGGGTGGATGTAGGTCTGTGGGTAGCAGACCAAACTACCTAAAAATCACTGTCTATCGTGATTTGCCTTGTGCATACACTCCTTATCTTCTACCTCCCTTCACAGGTTGGAGTGTGTGGTGTTTCTGAATTGTGATAATCAGTGTGTGCTAAGTGTTCAAGATAGATCTTGTATGGGTTGATACACTCAGAGGGTAAATTGCTTGATGCTTTAATGCTTTCTACTTGAATCTTTAATTCGTTCAGCACACTGATCAGTAAGTGGTTCTTAATCTGTATTACACTGCAGCTCGAGTATTCTGTGAGATGCTTTCATTTGTTTCCATGCCTGAACTTGATTAATTATTACCAGTTTGCCTAGTCTATAGTGTTAGATTCTATTGTGTTTTGAACTTGGTGTGATTTGTGTTTTTGAGCATAATATTTTTGAAGGGGATCTATTCACCCCCCCTCTAGATCCCGTCCTTACAACTAACAAATGGTATTGACTCTCCTTTGTATTCTGTTCTTGTTTTCTCATCGACACCCCTGGACTGGGGTGTGCTTCTCTTAATATACCCCCGGGCTGGGGTGTGGCTCTCCTTTATCTGCCCTCCTAGGTTGGGAGGGTATGTCTCTTGTTCCTATGCCCTCAGGCGGGGAGTATTCTTCATGGCTTCTGTGCCCCCGTAGTGGGGTACGTCTCTTCTTCAAATACCCCTAAGGCAGGGTGCGTTGCTACCTCAGATGCCCCAATGCAGGGTGTGTTCTTTGGCTTTCTGCGCCCCTCAGGACGAGGTGCATTCCTCTTTATATACCCCTGGCACGGGGTGTCTTCTTTGGTTTCTTATGCCCCCATGGCGGGGGTGTGCTTCTTCTTGTGCCCCTGAGTCGGGGTGTGTTTCTTCTTCAAATCCCCCTAAACTGGGGTGCATTCTTTTATGGCTTCTATGCCCCCGGGCAGGGTACGTTTCTTCTTCAAGTGCCCCTAAGCTGGGGTGCAGCTTTGTCTCATATGCCCCTAGAGCCGGGGTGTGCTTCTTCTTGTGCACCCGAAGTGGGGTACGCTCTTCTTCACATCTCCCTATGTCAGGATATCACTTATTACTTCTCATGCCCCCAAACCGGGGTGAATTCTACTTTTTCTACCCCCTGAGAGTGGGGTATGTTTAGTTCTTGTGCACCCAAGGCAAGGTGTTTTCTTCTTTTGTACGCCCCCAGGCTGGGGTGAACTTATCCGCTTCTTATGCCCCCTCAGAGCGGGGCATATTCTTCACTTCTGATGCTCCCGAGGTGAGATTTTTATGCCCCCAGACCGAGGTGAATTCTTCTTCTTTGCTTATGTGCCCTGTATCGGGGTGTATTCCTTTCTTCATATGCCCCTAAGCCAGGGAGTGTTGTTTGTCCTACTTCAGATGCCCACAGGGGGGTATATTCTTCGTGGCTTCTGTGCCCCCGGTGGTGGTGTGTGTTTCTTCTTCAAATGCCTCTAAGTCGGGGTATATTCTCTTGCTCTTTATGCCCCTAGATCAGGGTGAAACTCTATTGCTTCTTATGCCCCCATGGCGGGATGTATTTCTTGGCCTCATCAGATCTGAGCTCAGGAGTCAGCCTGTTCATAAATACCCCACGCAAAAACCCAGTGCCATAAAAATTCCTGTAACAGTCTGGGTCTGAAAGGACTTTCCAACGGCACTGGTCTCGCGTCGATCCGACGTCGGGGCTGATCGCAGTAGCTGTTCTCACCCGGTCGCGCAGTGCTATGACAGCAGAACAGGCTAGTGGACAGCAAGCTGCAACGACCCCCAGGCCGGCTGCCTCGCCTTCCACAAGGCGAACCAACGCGTCTCCCTCTGAGGGATCGTCCCTCCAGGAGTCCCCGTCGCAGCGGGACCACTCTTGGCCCACTCGGCCCACCGACCACGACGTGGACCCCACAATTGCCAGCGCGTGCTACCACCTGAGCTGCCCAAATCGCTGCCCGTCAACACGAACCCGCTACTCCCGGGTCCCACGTGTAGCCCTTTACCTCCTTGCGTGGAGTGGACAGTAATATTCATTGCTGTAATTTAATTAATTACTGTACCGGGAGTACGAGTCTCGACCGGGGTCGTCTTCCCCACGCCCGGTAGCGTGGAGGTATCGTGTCCATTTCCCCTCACTCGGCATTTTGTTTTACTTGTATATATTTTTATATGCCGCTACTAGAGTGATAGGATAACTAGCTTGTCAAATTTTATCACCGCTACAAGAGTGAGTCAGTGGAACCCGTCCTGTGAATCAACCCACGCACGGAAGATCCGATACCCTAAGCTCATAGTTAGTTTCTCAACCGCGCAGTCCGCACGCTTCCCTCGCTAGGGACGTCCGTGGGCTAGAGTCTCAGGTTCGCGTCGTCGTCCTGCATCAAATAATCACATATGAGCCAGCCCGCCCCATTTTGTATGTGGTTGCCCAAACCAAATTTCACCTCTCACACAAAGCAGCCTGACCTATTATGAAAGTCCATACTCTCGGTCGGCCCAAAATGGGATCCCATCACCTATGATGGCCCAATTTTCATTGTTTACCTAGGACCAGGCTCACGCCACCCAATTCTTCCAAGGGGGCCATGTCTACGTTTCAACCCGGAGCAAGCCCAATATGACCAATGATTTTCTCAGCCTGATTACCCCATGACCCGTGGGTGTCTGTTGACATCCTATGAGGGCAGTAACCATGATGGGATGGCCAGGAGTGCTTATGCATGCAGTGTGTGTATGTGTTAGTGTGTCAGTGTCGTGTCTGGTTCCGGTCAACTTGGGGTCACCCAGTGGTTGACAGGAAGTCTTGTCTGTGTCTCGGCGGCTTTGTCCAATTCGAGACATTGGTTCTAGATCCCCCGAGGTACCATTTTACCTCGATTTACGTGTCCAAGTGTGTTGAGGGTTCTCAGTGTCCCCTTAGGTCTCCGTGTTTTGTTTCTCGCGGAGCGTTATTTTCCCTAGCTTAGAATTAAACCGATTGGCGATTTTGTTCCACTGTGTGCGACGATCTTGACTCGGAGTTGTAGGACTCAGGGACCGTTGTAGTTGTAGGTCTAGTTTGCCTTGCCCTGAGTGGTCGGCAGTTTCCTGTACTGCTGTGGTGCACGTAGTACGGCCTGTCTGTACTCCGGCACTTGTGTTTCAGAGTCTTCAGGTTTTGTGGCTCCTCTTTGGTTGGTGTCTTACAACACACTTTGGCGTGATGGCTCTTGTAATAGGGCACTCTTTCCGAGACATGATTTTTAAGCTAGTTCTGTGGGCTCCCGACTTTATCGTAGCATCCGTGGGGGAGAATACTAGTTGGAGGCCTGGCTTAATGGTCTACAGCCAGTGTGTGCACATGGGGTCAGGGGCTTAGGACTCGTGTCGACGGGCGTGACCCTGACTAGTCCTTACAGTGGTGGTTTTCACGTGGGCCTGCGACTCGGCCTTAGCTGTGGTAGACCACGTTCAGCTGGTAGTCGAGGCACTTGTGGAGCGAGTTGTGGTGCAGTGTAAGACGTCAGTGGATACAGCTGACCGCTCCTCTTTAGAGTCACGTGTTGTGTGACTCTCGATGTTTCTCATGCGCCGTGACCTTCTGGGTTAGCCCTTTTGTGGCTGCACTCAAGGTCGGTGTCTTGTCACATGCGTGACGTTCTTGTCATGCGTGTGGCAGTGTGCACGATGTCCTTGTCGTGTTGTCCGTCGTCCGTGTCGATCATCCAGCTAGCCTTTTTCCTAAGTTTCTAAGGAGCCCCTGCAACTCCGCGATCCTGCCCTCAGGGTCGATCTGCATTTAGGAAGTTCAAGCGTCAGTGCATCATTATAAAGCATAATAGAAAGAGTGCTAGGGTTAGAAGTCGTATCGGTCGGCGGGAACCCCGAACACCTGGTCCCGGTAGTGCTGGGCGTACACTGTGTAGTATGCTACGTCGCTCTCTACTCGGGCGATCACAACCCGCCCGAGTGTCATCCAGTCCGCGATCTACTCTGCAGCTCGTGTCGTCCAATCGAGCACTGTCGCCACGCCCCTCGGGTGTCGCCCCACTCTTTTCGCCGGCTTCTCCGGCACCAGGAACTCCACCACTGGCTGATGGACGCCAATCGTCCTCATCACCAGTCTGAAGTAGAGTGGCTTCACTACATTCATGCAGTGAAGCCACACATCACGCCCAGAGAAGGCGAGGGCCCCCACTACCCAGGGCTGACCCTCGTGCCCCTCATCTGCATAAGGAGTCCACCATACCTGTCAAAATAGAAAGTCACATCAGCATCATAAGCATATCGATTGCATCTAATAAAAGAGTCTGAGTTTAGAGTCGTACCGAAGTATAGGGTAGTGAGTCCAAGTTGTCCTGGAGCCCTCGGACCTATCTCCGAAGGCCTCAGGTCTCCCGAGGTGCGGTCCACCTCCTAGCAATCGATAGTAGTTCGTGGTAGGTCTCCTTGCCTCTCCCCAGCCCACGCAGTCTCACGTCGGCCCACACCTGCATCGCGTTTCATCATCCGTCAGCACAAAGAAAGCACATAGGAATTGCATAGTCAAGTCTAGGGGTCAGGTCGTACCTGGAGAAGAGGGGAGAAGCCCCCAAGCATGGTCCGCCAGCTGGTCGAGCTCAGGGTGTCGAAGAGGAACGCCAAGACTGCAGCTCCCCACGCATAGTCACCCACGTGGTCAAGGTCCTGGAGTAGCAGAAGGAAGCGGCAACTGATGACGTCTGCACACGTCGTGAAAAGGAGTTGTCTAAATAATAGCATCAAAAATCTCCTCAACACTCGGTCTGCCTCCGGTCCCGCCTCTGCTGTGACTCTCGGCCTCGCCCGGTCCACCCACGGTCCAGTAGATACAAGTCTTCAGGTTTTCCTCTCTTCACGATCTCTCTTTCTCAAAAATTCTTCCTTCTCAGTTGCTTCTTCTTCTTGTCTATATTTTTCTCTGTCTTCGCCCCTCTTTTTCTTCCGAGGCGCCTTCCCTTTTATATTAACCTCCATAGGTCACCTGGAGTGTGGAGAACACGCTCCATAGCCTTGGAGTCTTTCAAGTCCTCACACATGTCAGAAGGGTTCTAGCATGTGAAGACATTCCTGCTTGAGTGAAGAACAACAACGCAACAACACGGATACCTGCATGACAAAGACTTGACCAGAGCATAGTCATATGCACGAGGATAACCTTAGAAACTGCAGAGAGTATGACACCAGTTATGTGTAAGAGATGGCACGATGTGTGATCTTAGAAAGAAACACTAGGTGTAAAATACAAAGGAAGAAATGACACGATGTTAAGACGGAAAGGTCGACAAAAGAGATGAATAACAAAATGACACAATGTAAGGTTGAAAATAACAAGAAGTGGAACAATAGAACAACACATGGTTAGTAGAGAAATGATACGAAGAGCAGAGATGAAACAGACTATAAAACTGACACGGAGTATAGAAGAATGAAACGACACAAGGTGTGAATGACACGAAGTACACACGAATGAAAAATGACACAAGGTGTGAATGACACGAAGTACACACGAATGAAAAGTGACACGAGGTGTGAATGACACGAAGTACACAAGAACGAAAAGTGACACAAGGTGTGAGTGACACGAAGTACACACGAACAAAAATGACACGAGGTAAACAGTTGGAAGACTGACACGGGATTTGTACTTCAAAGATGTTGCTCGAAGTAAAACATCTGAAACCAGCACGAGGTAGGAAACTTGAAACAATGACACGAGCTTCAACAGTGCCAAAACTGCACAAAGTATACCATCTGGAAAACAACACGAGCTTCAACAGTGCCGAAGCTACACGAAGTAAACCATCTGGAAAACAACACGAGCTTCAACAGTGCCGAAGCTACACGAAGTACGACACTTAGGAAAAATGACACTGAGTATAACTCTAAGAAAAATGACACGAACCTGACCTCGTCTATCAGAAGACCTGAGTAGTGAAGACTGTTCATACTCGAGGTTCATTTTGGTCAACCACAGTCTTAGATACTGGGATCGGCACGAGGTTAAGAGAACGCGAAGAAGGAAAGAAGGTGAAGACGACACGGGGTTTGAGAATGTGAGAAATTGAACTACACTAAAAGAAGACACGGACAGACAGAATCTGCACGAGGTAACGAGCTCCGAAAACTGCACGGAGTGTGCAAAATGTGACGAGGAAACTTTCAACTTATCCAAGGACAACATTAGCATAAGCATCATTTAGTAGGGCATTCAGCAAGTTCACTGTTTAGCAAAAACAACATTCATAAAAGAATCACAAGTAACCATATTGACTCTTGGTGTTTACCAATCATCAAAACGCAGGGACACAACAGGTTTGACCCAGCTTCTGGTCCACTAGAATAGTTCCCCACGTATATGCGCAAGGCTAGTCATCATGCTACTCATTTTCCCTTGCTGCTAGATTAATTAAGTCATATATATGCATGTACATATATAGCTCCCTCAAGCCTGTACATTTATGGGTTGCATATATCCGCAAGCCCATTCATGAACCCCCACATCTGCATACATATGTGCATGCATAAATAAGCCCTTCAACTTCTCTAAACTAACTCACCAGCTGGCCCATTTAATCCTACGCTTGTACATGCATGTATAGGCCTATTTGCATGCTAAACCAACTTGCCCACTTAATTATACGTGTATGAATAAACCACATAGGTACCTAAATTGGCAAACTTATGCATGGTCATTCACTTCTCCATAGACATGAATAAATGTGCATGGGCACATAAGTTAAATAAATGCATAAAACCCACACCCCAATCCTGCCGTTGGATCACATGGCTCCCACACACCCAGCCGCCGTATGAACCTTTGGCCGCCGGATAAAACCCCTGTTGGCCACCGTATGCCCCCCAATCCCCAGCCAGCCACCATATGTCTCATCTTTAGGCCATCGTACCACCCTTTGGTCAATCACACCATGCTCTCCACTGTCCCTATGACTGTTGGGAGTCGGATCTGATTCCTAAGATGTTCATGGGTGCCATATTAATGGGGTTTATACCCCTACATATTGATTTATTTTGGGTTCTTCAATAACCCCATTGAATCACGGGAATCTGCCATCTACTATGACATGTTCTTTGATGGCCTCATTAGGAGAATAGTGAATAAATTGCCTCAACGGTGAATAGTGTTCTATTGTTTCTCGGCCCTTGGTGGCTCCTGGGCTTCGGTATGCCCATATATTACGGATCCCGTGTCGGCTCTCCGTGAACATGTATCCTATACAGCTCTTGTCATATCCTGAGATAAGGGGAGATGCTGTCGGAATTAAACGGGGAGACTGTGTTATCCCATGTCTTGATGGGTGTTCCAATCATCCCACTGAAGCACGAGGCTTCATTACACATTATAACGTGAGCTCCGATGATCACGTCAGGGAAATAAAACATTGACCACCTCAAAGGCGAGCAATGCCATGATCATTTCAGGCCCTTCAGCCCATAGTTATGTCGGATTTCCTTAAAGCCTTTGTATGCACTCTGTGGTACCAAAACATGTCAAAACTAATCGACAAAGGGTTCATTACCCACTGTTGGGTCTGGGCCATCATTTTGACATGCTCATTTTTTCGGAGTCCGTCTCAGCTCACTATGGATGGATTTCCTATACATCTCCCCTAAAATATTATGGGGCAGGAGAGATGTTGTCGAAATTTCGTTAAGGATTTTTGGTTTAACTCCGCACCATGTTTCTCAAGTTTTCTGGTCGGTTTTCACCCCTTATTGTGGTAGCCATCCCACGGCTACTCATGCCGAATTATGAGAGCCGCGTAACCAATTTAAGGGAATAAATTATCGATAGGTGCCGTTCCCGACACATATTGTCCCAGCAAAACATGAGTCCGCCAAACGTGGTCATGCCAGGTCCACACTCGTGGACCCATATGTGTGCACCGCAATGCTGTGAGTGGTCTCAAAATAAAAAGGTAGCTACCGATCGACAACTCTATGAGTGATATATACTGCTCAGAGGGCTAGTCCTCAGGTTCCCCACTCATCATAGTACGAGAGTGTTGTCCGGGCATGACCGTCTTTTTGGAGTTCGTCTCGACGATTCGTAGATACTGGAGGATATTACTTCCGTATGGGTAGTAAGGAGGTCGCATTCAGTGTGAAAGATGTGGACATAATTTTAGGATTACCTTGCTCCGGTCAACCGGTTCAACATTATGGATCCGCAAAATAGAAGTCAAAGTTGTAGCATCGATTTAGATTTATAGGAATTTTTGACCAGAAGAAAGTGTGCTCTCTCATCCAGTAAATTCTTGGGTCCGATGAAGAGTAGGATGTGGCCAACACTGTTTGGCTGTGGATTGTACTCCTACTGTCCACTTTCCTTTGCCCACGGTCGGTGCATTCCTGTCCACAACACATGCTGTCATGCTTAGATGACATTGAGAGAGTTTCAGATTACAATTGCGCAGCCATCTGTTGATTTTTATATTTCTATTTGTTTGATTATGTGATGAATGAATGGTGAAATTCCTTAATTACAAGATAGTGATGAATAGTGCAAAAATAAGTCAAGTGATCCGTCTACCACTAAACTAGCACAACATCAACCTACGCAACCATCGTAATTCCAGACATGGGCAAACGCTCTCAATCTATAACTAATCTGAAGAGGAAAAATAAAAACACACGCTGGAGCGTGGAGCAAAGGAAGTAAAACACACCATGAGGGTGGAACAAGTAAAAGGAAAGGGTAATGGAGAGAGAGAGAGAGCTATTGCCCAAGTAAGGAAACATGATCGCCACTAAGGTAAATAACTAGTTAGAGACTCGAGGAGTACCTTAGAATAGGGAGGATGATGCACCCGCCTATAGGAGAGAGAAAACCAGAACTAGATATCTGCAACTCAGGAGAGATTAACGGATCGGATCTGATGCATTATATGAACTTAACGCGCCTTCAGTGATCCGTTATACTTCTACTGCAGAGGAAAGAGTGGAAACTTTGATCTCCCCGCTTCCCAACCGGCTAGGAAGCTTGGGCCTCGTGCTTTAAGCTCTGTAAACCTTCAAGAAAGTGTAATCCACAAATAAAAATAACCCGGATCAGTTTCTTTCAAGTGTAGCAACTATTCAACAAGAAACTTGAAGAACATGAAAAGGATGGAAGAATATCGGGGAGGTTTGGGTTTTGGCATTCCTGGCGCATCTTGTCCTCCGGCTCTCAAGTTGCTTCCTCGGAATGAGAATTTATCCATAAGATTTTCACCAATTGGATGGTCTTATTCCTCAATGCCTGATCCTTCCTGTCTATGATCTCCATGGACTACTCCACATAAGATAGATCTGCTCGAACTTCCAGAGGTTCATGTCCTATCACATGCGAGGCATCTCAGACATATTCCCTGATCATGGAGACGTGGAACACCGAATGCACATGTGCTAGAGTGGGCGGGAGTGCAGGTCGATAAGTCACCTCGTCGACGATTTGCAAAATCTCAAATGGCTCGATATATCTGGGACTAAGCTTGCCCTTCCTTCCAAATCGCATGACTCCCTTCATAGGAGAAACCTTTAGGAACACACGGTCTCCTTTTGCCAATGTCAACTCTCTCTGTCACTGGTCTACATAACTTTTCTGATGGCTCTGGGTGGTGAGGAGTTGTTGCTGGATCAAAGATATCTTTTCTGAGCAGTCTTGTTCTAGTTGTGGCCCGAATAGCTGCATCTCACCAGCTTCATACCAGCACATTGGTGACCTGCATGGCCACCCATAGAGTGCCTCATAAGGTGCCATTCCAATGGTGAAATGGTAACTATTGTTGTATGCAAACTCTATCAGGGGTAAGTGATTATCCCAGTTCCCTTTCCATTCACTGCAGCACGCCCTCAGCATATCTTCTAGAGTTTGGATGGCACGCCCGGATTGCCCATCGGTCTGAGGGTGAAAGGCCAAGCTGAGCCGCAACTCTGTCCCCATAGCCTGCTGCAAACTCTTCCAGAACCTCACAGTGAATTGAGGGTCCCGATCAGAAATGATGGACAAGGGTGCACCATGCAACCGAATAATCTTAGTGATGAATAGTTTCGTTAAGGATTCAACAGGGGTTTGCTTGTTGACGGGCAGGAATTGTGCAGTCTTTGTGAACTTGTCCACAGTTACCCAGATTGTGTCATGCCTTGTCACGCCCCGAGCCAACGGAAGATAACTCGGAGGTGGCGTGACGGAGTCTATAACGATCATGTCAATCAGAGCGTAGTGCATTCATCATACACTATTATTATTATGCTACCCTTGGAGTTAACTGATTGTGACTCATCCGGCAATTGTTTATTTTATGATCACTGCTGCTGCTGGGTGGCAGGCCTCTTGGTTCAGCAAAAAGACACAATTGCATATTTAGAAAGTTTTTAATCTGATGATAGGTCAGATGGATGGATATTCAGGTGGTCCTTGGATTAATTGTGCCTTCCTTCGTAGTAAGGCCCTGCAGGACACAACATAATTGGGATGGTAGTCAGATTCTTATGATGTCCTTGCCAGGGCCCTGTTGTGCATTTGCTCTCCAGAAATAAGTTGAAGCTGTGGGTATTCAGGACCTTGTAGGTAGTCTGAGACAGAATAACTGGGTTGATCATATTTAATTCCGCTGACTCTTGCTCAGAAAGGAGTTGGATATTGAAGTTTCAGTCCAAAATCATGCAACCCTGACTAACATGCTGCTCGGAGAAAGGGGATGCGAGAGGCCCCATTTTGGCCCTGGATTGTCTATATTATATTATATGTTAGATTCCCGTCACTCACTGGTGTTGAGCAGTAGATTTTAGACTCTATCCAAAACTCCTAGCTCGCTCATTTCTGAAGGTGAGGGAAACAATATTATGGGTGCTTTGGTTTTTCTGTCTTTAGAGAATGAATGATGACTTTCCATCCGGATCTAAAATTTTCTTTGAATTTGGATGAGGCTACGACTCAGAATGTCTTTATTTCGTGAATTCGGGCCCCATCTGAAATCAGTTACTTCGGATCAAATTTTGGAGCACCCCGACGTGCCCTTACCCCCATTTCGGGATGCCCTGAAATCCATTTCACGACTTCTCCGATCCCCTCTTCTCGAAAGTAGGGTTGTCGATGAGTCAGGCTTACGTCGACTCTATTCGTACCTAACTTATCAACATTAAAGTCCAAACGGTCTGGTCGAGACGGGTTCGACATTTTTATAAAAATGTAAAGGGGGTTCGATGGTCACCCCTTCGATGGCCAGGGATGGCCATAGAACCCCCATCTAACACCTTTCCTAATAGATGCATTATATAAGATGCATGCAGTTTTTTCAGGGAGTGAGGCTGAATGTTACTAAAGGGAACGTGCCATCAAGTCGGGGGAAGCCCGACACTGGCAAAGCTGGCAACGAAGAATCACGAACCGCACCACCAGACCACGAGGAAGATAAGCAGTCGCACCTGAAAAGTCAGGGGTGAGTCTCGTGTCACTATCTTAGTAGGGGTCCCTCAGATCCCCACCGAGAAACCAAAGCCGTAACAGTAGTACCAATAACAAGAGCAACAGTAGTAAGAAAAATAGGAGTAACAACAACGAAAGTAAAGAGGTAAGCTGTATAGAAGAAACTAGGATAGCCGATAAGACCTTGGCCCTGTAAACTACTACTAATCGGGAACGGCACAACTTCCTACACACCTGGTAGGGAGTTTCCAGACTAAACTCAAGAAACCCTGATTACATTACCAGAACACGTCATGCTACAACAGACGTGTAGACATAACACTAACCAAAACACCGGCGCACACACGACCTCACCGTCGCGTCTGTAACATAAGCCACAGTAAAGCCAAACATAGGCTACTCGAAGCATTACGCCAACATTGATGAAGAATCGGTCATAAAACCACAAGTCACGGGTCATGTGATAGAAGCACCTCCTCACTAGAAGCAAAGCCAGATGCATCCATTGATTGCTTACACTATGCTTCAAGCATCTCACACTCGTCTCGAAAATGGTGACTAAGGCACTATACCAGCTAGTTTTCTCCCCGGTAGGATGGTACTACAAAGCAAGGGAGCCCATCAAAACTAGCCTAAAAATCGTATCTCAGGAACTTGCCCCGCCACCACTCTCAGGTGGGCCGACACGCTGAAGTGTCGTCAAGCTATGACTAGTGGAGACTCACCATGGTAAACACTCACCTGTGGCACGCACTACGAAATATAAAGTAGTATACAGAACTATCGCCAGACTCAGGATAGACAACTTGACCTACACAAAATGATCCTTGAGTCTCACGACTCGGGTCAAGATCATCATACATCATGACAACTTACCGTTAATCAGCCTAGTCCCTAAGCCAAAAACATGATAAAACACAAGTCCCTAGCCCCTAGGCTGCACATAGGACTCTCGACTCCGTATAACACAAATCACGCACCTCTCGCAGGAGGGGGATCTCGGGGCGGGGATTAATTGAAATTACATCCAAAACTACCTCCACGCAGGGAGGGGTAGTCTGCCAGCCAGGCGTGGAAGGGGAGAGCCTAAGTGAGATTGAACGGGTGGACGTCATTGGTTCTATCCGCTCTCTGGAATAGGGGACGGATAGTCAGAGTTGACGCTGTTGCAGTCGCTCCCAAATTTTTTCGATGATGATACCAGTTGGAGAATCTTTGTAATTGGATCAGGGTGACGTCAAAATTTTGCCGAATTCCCTGGTCACCGGTGCTAGTCAGGGACAGGCCGTACACAGGGTCCCTAAGTGCTGGTTTTGACAGCAAAGGTACCTCAGTAGCAGGAAGAAGAGGCCTCCACGAGTGCTCCTGACCTCTGAATTGAGCGTGGCTGGAGTCGCTGGAACCACTGATGAGTCTTCTTCGAAACGTGACTAGAAAGAACACCAGACGAAGTCAGAGTAGAGAGATAGATCCCGTTCAGTGAAGGGGTGTCTGTTCAGCTCGTGATTGGACTGACCTACGCACCTGGGGGAGAAAATTCGAAACTCCTGATGACGAAGTCCAAATCTTGTTCCGCTTCCTGAGGATGACAGAGGACTGGTAGAGGAAGCGCTCAGCCAAGCTTAACTTCCAGACTTTCAAGGGAAAGGCCGTGGTCGAACTTTCTCTGGGGCTCTGATTCTTTACCTGAGTGATCCTTTGCAGTCTGGGGAGAATGGATATTCTGGGAAGTAGAGATGTTGGATGCTAACGAGACCACCGTGGCTGTGAAGCTACCTCGACGAGCTTTCCAGATATGTATGGCACGCCACCTAGAGATGCAGGATGACTCCGGGGCAGGCTCTGCAATTAGGCACCAGATCTTTTGCCTGCGAACTGAATAAGGTATGGTGATGAAAAGGGATGATAGTGGGGAGATGAGGAGGGAGAAATGGAGTGGGAAGGGGCTGGGGCATCCCTTGAGTGTTAGGGGGGTCAATGGGGGTCTAACCAAGGTGGGGGAGGGGGAAAATGGGGCTGGGTGATGGAGTTTTCTATGGGTCGGGGTGGGGCTACGAATTAGGACAGAGCCCCAGGTGCATCGACCTATCCAGGGACCTGCACTGACCTGTCCAAAGACTACACCCCAAGTGTATCGACCTATCCAGGGACCTGCACTGACCTATTCAGAGACTGCACCGACCTATTTGTGCACCGACCTATCTATGGACCTGCACTGACCTTTCCAGAGACTGCCCCCATGTGCATTGACCTATCTAGGAACCTGCACTGACCTGTCCAGGGACCTATACTGACATATCCAAAGACTGCCCCCATGTGCACTGACCTATCCAGGGACCTGCACTGACCTGTCTAGGGACCTGCACTGACCTGTCCAGGGACCTGCACTGACCTATCCAGAGACTGCCCCCATGTGCACCGACCTATCCAGGGACCTGCACTGACCTGTCCAGGGACCTGTACTGACCTATCCAGGGACCTGCACTGACCTAACCAAAGATTGCCCCCATGTGCACTGACCTATCCAGGGACCTGCACTGACCTGTCCAGAGACTGCCCCCATGTTCACCGACCTATCCAGGGACCTGCACTGACCTATCCAGGGATTTGCACTGACCTGTCTAAAGACTGTCCCCATGTGCACTGACCTATCCAGGGACCTGCATTGACCTCTCCAGAGACTGCCCCCATGTGCACCGACCTATCTAGGGACCTGCACTGACCTATCCAGGGACCTGCACTGACGCAGTCAATGTAGAGACCCTAAACTTTGATAGAAACTCAGAAGAACCTCACAAAGCACGTAACTCGATGGATAACTAGAAAATAAACACCGTAGTCGATCCCATATACCCTTAGTCCATCTTTAAAGTATAGAAACTATTTTGAAATCGTTCTAATGCATCGTTGCCCCCCTAAGATTTGAGGTTAGGTGCCTACCTTTGAAATGTTAGACTGACGATCAGGGGATGAGATCCACACCCCAGATCCACCTAAGTTTTTCCCCCTCAAGCCCGAGACACTGCAGGTTGGTCCTCCACACATCGGATCGTCCACTCACACACCGAATTTTCCACCCACGCATCGGATGGTTTGCCCACGAAGAGACGAGGTCCCTCACTCTCTCCTCACACAAGAAGGGTCCGAAGGTTTATTAAGGATTTCTCCAAAATTGTGGTGCCTTTAATGAGATTAACCCGCAAGGAGAACTAATTTAATTGGTCAGAAGATTGTGAATGAAGTTTTCAGACTCTGAAGGAATGTTTAACTACTACCCCTATTTTGGCTCTACCTTCTGGAGAAGGAGGTTTTGTGGTATACACGGATGCTTCAGATATTGGCCTAGGTTGTGTGCTTATGCAGCATGGGAAGGTGATAGGTTATTCCTCTAGATAGTTAAGAAAGCACGAAGAGAATTATCCTGTCCATGATTTGGAGCTTATAGCAGTAGTTTTTACCTTAAAAATTTGGAGACACTACTTGTATGGAGAAACATTCACAGTATTTTCGGACCATAAGAGTTTGAAGTACTTGTTTTCTCAGAAGGAACTTAATATGAGGCAGAGGAGATGGCTTGAGTACTTGAAGGACTTCAATTTTTCTATAGAGTATCACCCTGGAAAGGGCAATGTGGTGGCTGATGCTTTAAGCCGCAAGCTGATAGCAAGGTTATCAAGTCTCATGTTGCAAGAATGGAGATTGTTAGAATAGTTGGCTATTCTAGACCTCAATGTGGGAAAGGATCGGGTTGTGATTGCACAGTTTCAGCTTCGTCCAGAATTATTAATAGAAATCAAGTCCCTGCAAGACAATGATCCGATGTTGGTAGAAATCAAGAAGAATTTGAGTAATCGACCTGATTTCATGTTAGCCGATGACGACAGGTTATTATTTCAAGGAAGGACCTGTATGTTTGATGTAGTCGAAGTGAAGAATAAGTTCTTAGAGGAAGCCTATAGGTCCAAGTACACTATTCACCCTGGAGGTACTAAGATGTATCAGGATTTGAAAAGATCTTTTTGGTGGCCGAATATGAAGAGGGAAGTTGCAGAATTTGTAAGCAGATGCTTGGTGTGTCAACAAGTCAAGGCTGAGCACTTCAGACCTGCTGGGAAGTTAAAGCCACTCGATATACCCCAATGGAAGTGGCAAAGCATTGGTATGGACTTTATCATGGGTCTACCTAGGACTCGTAGTGGATTCAATGCAATATGGGTTATTGTGGACTCCCTTGAAAAGGCAACATGAGTACGACTAAAGTGGGTCCAAGCTTCACCATCAGCAGGATGACTGATTATATCATAGGCACGACGTACTCTTTCGGTGTGCCATGTCATATGTCGAGCCATCTTTGAGGACATATACAACCGCTGTAGCGTAGGCACAAGAGGGAAGTATCGCAATGCCTCGTAAGGTACATCTTTTTACTTTGAATTTTCCCCTCTCTTAGGTTTGAATATGCCATGGTGACAAATAAAACATGATATCTTATCAGCATCGTCTTTGTAATATAACATACAGTAATTCGGACATGCATCTATTTTCACATATCTAAGCCCTAACTCATTGACCATCTTTTTTGCACGGTAAAAAGTTTCTGACAACTTCTCGTCTCGAGGCATCATACTCTTGATCAAGAGGAGGAGATGGTCAAAACAAGTCTCACTGATGTGAAATTTAGATTTCAAATTCAACAATTGTGACAGTATAGACAATCGAGTGTGCTTTTCACAATCATCCCACAGCGGCTCATTAGCATCCCTAAGTAGTTGATAAAATCTTTCGACTATCTTATTCGACGCTTCTTCCATGTATGCATGTTCCTCATGAACATTAAAATTAGGACCAGTAGAATCTACAACCATATCCATGTACCCACTTGTGCCTGCAATATTGCCAGGCTCATACCTCAAGAATTTCTCACCATGACATGTCCAATTCGTATAACCATCCATGAACCCTTTCTTGTACAGATGATGTTGCACATCCCATGTGAACGCCACCTCAAGTTTCTACAACTTGAGCAAGGGCATCGAATGTGACTATCGTAGTTTGTTACTGCATTGGGATTCCCCAATGCAAATTGAATGAAACTCTCAACTCCATGCTTAAAGTCATCCGAAATCACCCGGTCAACTATTCTACGATACATCCATGAACGATCTATCAACATTTTACCTGCACCCAATAAATGTTAATACACAAATAACTTTGAAATCATTACTCCTGAATATTGTTGGACCCCCTAGTTGATTTTGATAGATTAGTTTCAATGATGACAAATCAAGTATGTGTGTCTTTCAAGACCTCGCAAACTCATGCTATGGTGAATAGTATAGCTTTATGTGCTTGCCATTGAGAGGTGGGAAAGGTTTGTGACCCTTGTGATCAACGACCGTGTATGCCCCACCTTCGTAGGCATCGCAAATGATTACCACTAGAGCGGCCAGTCATGACTTCCTTTTCCTTAATCATGATGAGGTCACCTTGCTTGAAGGCTCGTTGCTTGACGAGCTTATCATAGTCTCGCGCCAGCCATGTAGGCCCGGTATACTTGCATGTGTTTATAGGCTTCGAGCTGTTTGCCTTCTAGATCAGCAAGCACTTCCAGCCTTCTCTGGTATACATCTTCATCAGGACCGGCCAAGCCGGTGTGCATCGCCACGCGATACGAGGCTAACTGGATTTCAATAGGGATGACAACTTTCACTCCGTAGATAAGGGAGAATGGTGAACATCTCGTGGGGGTTTTGTAGATCGTCCAGTAGGCCCATAATGCCTCGAAGACCTTTTCACCACAGTCACGTTTCCAGTGGCTAAAAATCTTAGCCAGGAGCTTGCAGAGGGACTTGTTGAAGGCTCCGGCTAAACCGTTGGCCTGCGAGTTGTAGACTGAAGAGGTCCTCCAGTTGATGTGGAATTTGGCCGCCAGTTGGTATACGGCCCTGTTCTTGATTGGTGTTTCATTGTCAGAGATTATGTGACTGGGAGTACCGAACCGGTAAATGATGTTATGCCAGATGAATCTGGCGACCACTTCGTCAGTGACCTCCCGCAGGGGAAGGGCTTCCGCCTAGCGAGAGAAGTAGTCGGTGGCGGCCAAGATGTACTTGTGACTCTTGGATGATGACAGGAAGGGTCCCGCGATGTCCATACCCCACTCCGCAAATGGCCAGGTGGGGGCTGTGGGACGCAGAGGGTTAGGAGATCTTCTGGGTACTGGGCCAAAGACTTGGCATTGGTGACACGTATGGGCATACTGGGTGTAGTCCGCATACATGGTGGGCCAATAGAAGGCTTTGAGCTTGATGTTGTGTTTCATCCTGTCTCCGGCCTGATGCACACCGCACAATCCGAAATGAACCTCGCGCATGATAGCTCGAGCCTCGACTGAGGAGACACACCTCAACAGAATGGACTTGTCCTTCTCATGGACGAGTCAGTACAGGGAGTCGCCGATCAACTGATATGATGCTGCTCGGCAGAGTAGCTAGACCCTTTGAGCCCGGTCAGAGGGGAGCCACCCCTTCTTGGACTTAATGATGGGCTCACGTCAATCTTCTTCTTCTGGAGGAGTGTCCTGGTTGAGGTCTTGGACCTCGTAGACAGTGAGATCGGAGTTGCCTTAGAGTGAGCCCGGCATCAGTCTTCGGTGCTTGACGGTGATGTCAACTTCACCCTCAGGCGGGAGTTTAATGGCCGCCGCCAACTTTGCCAGGGCGTCGGCCTGGGCGTTGCTGCTTCTGGGGACATGATCTATTTCGAAGAAATAGAACTTCTGGGTTAGCCAAGTGATGGCGGTGTGGTATGGGACCAACTCTGATTTTCGCACGTCATAGATGCCGAGGACTTATCGGACTATTAGCTGAGAATCCTCGTAGGCTTTAAGGCATTTGATGCCCATGTCGAGAGCCATCTGAAGCCCGATGAATAGAGCTTCATATTCATCTTTATTGTTGGTTAGAGCTTTCATGAGGGCATAGGAGTTGTACAAAACTCCACCCTGAGGAGTCAGGAAGACGATTTCGGCACCTGTCGTGACACCTGAGCTGAGGTTGCTCCGAGTAGTTGCCTCGGGAAGCTCCATCGAAGTATAGCTCCTAGCAAGGTAAATTAGCTATGAGGGCATCTCGCTGCTAGTAATGCAAGACATCTCCTCTCTGTTCAACCGATTGTTGTGATTGAAGAGCAAGAGACTCCTCGTCTGGGAGCTCCGCATTGAAGGGAGAATCGTCTGGTACTAGATGGGCTACCAAGAATTCAGCCATGTCCTGCCCCTTGATTACTTTTCTAGGGACATAGGTAATACCATACTCCATGAGCAGGAGAGCCCATTTCCCCAATCAACCTGAGAGGATAGGTTGCCGGAGGAGAAACTTGAGAGGGTCATGCTTGGATATGAGCTCGACCCGATGGGATAGGAGGTAGTGCCGCAACTTCTTGACGGTGAATACAAATGCCAACCAGACTTTCTCCATAGGGGAGTAGCGGTACTCAGCACCGATCGATTTTCGGCTAAGGTAGTAGAGCGGCTACTCTTTGCCTTCCTCATTGATTTGTGCCAACAGAGCCCCCAACGAGGCATCCATGGCAGCGATGTAGAGTATGAGGGGTTTACACTTGACTGGCGCCCCCAGGACCGGAGGAGTAAGGAGGTAGTCCTTAATTTATTCGAAAGTAGCCTGGCATTCTGAGTCCCATATGAATGGGGCATCTTTCTTCATCAGCTTACTGAAAGGTGCACATCGACCAGAAAGGTTGGAGATAAATCTTCGAATGTAGGTCAACCTACCCTGGAATGACCTGAGCTCAGTGAGGTTGCAGGGTGGTGGGAGCTCTCGAATTGCTTTGATCCTACTGGGGTCCACTTCAATCCCTCGGTATCGGACAATGAAGCCGAGGAACTTGCCATTGGATACGCCGAAGGTGCATTTCATATGGTTCATTTTGATCTCGTATTGCCGAAGACACTCGAAGACCTAGCGTAGATCACGTAGGTGGTCCTCCCACCGCTTAGTTTTGATAACAAGGTCGTCAACATAGCATTCGATGATGTTGTGTAGCATTTCGTCGAATATTTTGGTCATGACCCTCTGGTATGTAGCACTGGCATTCTTCAAACCGAAGGGCATCTGCTTATAGTTGAAGATCCCTTTGGGGGATCTGAAGGCTATGGTTTTTATCCTTGAGGGACATCCGGATCTGGTTGTAACTGAACAACCCATCCATGAAAGATAGAGCTTCATGTCTAGTGGTCATGTCGACCATTGTTTCTAAGATCGGGACTGGAAAATTATCTTTCAGACAAGCATTGTTGAGGTCCCAAAAGTCGACGCAGATGCGGACTTGACCATTTTTCTTTTTAACTGGGACAATGTTGGTGAGCTAGCTCGGCTAGATACATGGCTCGATGAAGTCGACCTTCACCATTTTGTTGACCTCGGTCGAGACCTAGAGTTCCAGCTCATGGCGCATGCGCCGCTGGGGCTGTTTCATTGGATTGGCTGAGGGAGATATAGCTAGGTCGTGCTCCGCTACGGAGGGGTCCAATCCCGACATATCCTTGTATGGAAACCCCCTCCCTTCCGATAGCATTAGAGATAAATGGCTAAGCAGATAAAAGTCAATACGAAATAGTAGAGATAATGAATAAAGCAGGAAACTAGATCAATGTTCCATCCTCTTGCGTTTTTGTTCAAAACTTCATCCCGTTTGATCGGATGTCCATGGCATTATACCTCAACATTTACATCATTTCCAGGAAAGACAATTAGAGAAGGAGACAAAGGAAATACATCTGCTCTATTCTCTCTTCTTTGTCTCTATTCTCTTATGTCTGTGAACGGAGGGGAGGGGGTTTTATATCCCCATCCCCCTTCTCTTCTCGAAGGGAGATTATCGGCGTGCTCCTGGAGCTCCCGGCGTGCCTCAAAGAGTGGAGAGACCTCCCAGCGCGCACACCATGGTGGTATTGGGCTTTCTCCAGTTGATCTCGGTGCCATGCCCATTTGGCCCATTTATGACTTTTTAGGCTCATTTACCTTAAATAATCTCATTGCCTCATTGCATGTGTCGACTGCTGCACACGCTTTGACTTTTAACTGGCTTCTCATGCCTATCAGAATCTTTAGAAGGTGGGTCTCATCAGTCGGTTGACTGGATAGTAGTGGGTATGGTTTAATCAACAATATCGTTAGGGTGACGACAATGTCGGAAAGCAGCCTGACCCTAGAGGGGTTTCAGCTGGATACAGTATTGGTATCAGTGGCTCTTCTTCAGTTCTGACTTCGTAAGAGCGCCTGGAATCTTCATTTTTGGCATGATCTTCTCTTCGGCCTCATCTTTCTCTTGTCCACATTTTATCTGTCAACAAATCCCCCCACCTGCGGACGGCGTAAGCACAGAATAAGCGGCATGGTGTCTGCAGGTGCATCACTCAGTGCCCGACAATATTTGCTAGTCTTCTTTGAGCTTCAGCTTGACAGCGCTGGCTTTCTTCGATTCTCAGCTTGACAGCTTTGATCCAATGACTTTTTATTTTCCATATTTTTCAAACCCCCTTTTTCATTCATCATTCATGGTTTATATAGGTTCTCGGCGCAATAGGTTATTGGCGTGGCATGCTCTCGGCGCAGCAGGCTCTCGGCGCGACCACATAATTTTGATTCTTTGGGGGTTTCCTTACAATTAGAGGTTAATAATAAGAAAATTAATAAAAACAAATTTTTAACCCATCGGTCGACCTCCTCTCTCTCTCCTATTTCTCTCTTTCACTCTCTCACCCCCCTCTCTCTCTCCAACGGCACTCTCTCCCCCTCTTGGTGGGACCATCGTGTCGGGTCACCGCAGGACATGTGAGTGGCATCATCGGAAAGCCCGTGATGTGAGGAGCGCAGTTATGTCAACCTCGAGACAAATCGTGGAGCACGGAGACGAGACTGGATGAGGAAGGCCACGGTGATTTCTGGCTTGCATGTCGGCTTAGCGTTATTTTCTTCGCGATCGAGGTAGGGGGATGGATACCCAAGCTCGCTAGGATCATTTTCCCTATCATGCCCATCGTCTTTATGTCTTCCATAAGCCTTAACATCGTCATTTTGATTTTCATGCCATGAACATAGTATTTATGTTTTAATCTACCAAGGCCATTGTTGCTGGGTTTTTTGATGTTAAATTGTTGTTATGCGATGGCGGAATGGCAGGGCACAGGTTAAAAATGAGTTTCCCATCGATCTAAGTCGATCAAGAGGAGATCCAATTTTGATCCCCGCAGATTCGGCTCTCTGGTAGGGTGGCGGTCCTACCAGAGACCGTTTCTGTGAAATAGTGAGGCGGTGGACCTTGGCGGTCCACAGCCCATGCGTTTTAGGCATTGTAGCGGCCCATCCTTGGACCATCTACTGATCCTTAGCGGCTGATCCTTCAACCGCTAGAACCCTTTGACTAGGCTAGATGACTTTGACCCCATAGGTCAGTTAGTCTAGCAGTTTATCATAAAACCGCCAGAGAGCTTTTGGCAAGCCACCCCTGGACTGCTAGAGAGCGTTAAGCATACTCGAAACAGTATGGCGGAGGAGCCTAGCGGCCCATTAGTGGAGCGCTACAGACCTTTTAGCTACCAGAGCATCGGCCGCTAGAGACTGTGGCGGGCTAATATTCAACTGCCATTTCTTACAAAATTTCAATTTATGCATGTTCATTTCTTTATGCATTTCATGCTACACATTCGCCATGTTGATTCCACCTTTTCCCTTGGCCCGAGCTTTGCTCGGATGGTCGCTTCTTATTCCCTTCTCGACCCGTGCCCGTTGTGCTGCGGCAAGCGCTGAGGACTTCTTCGTACTCTGCGTGACGAAGGGCTAGGTTCACCAGATCGGCGAGAGAGGTGGGGGGATGGAGGACTAGGTCTCGCTAGAGGTTCTCATCACGGGTGCCTCCGGTCAATGCGGTGATGGCTGAGGCGACATCCCGGCGAGGGATACACAGGGCTTTCGATTTAAATCGGTTGATATAAGCCTAAAACTTTCCCCCCTGTGCCTGCTTTAGTGTGAACAGCCCCGCAACTGACCTTGGAGGGCCGCTGCCGGTGAAGCTTTCCTTAAAAATTTGCCCGAACTGTCTGAAGTCGTGAATACTATCGGGGGCAAGTGCTCGGAACCAGGCTTGAGCACTCTGGACCAAGGTGGTCACGAATGCTCGACACTTGATAGCATCGAAAGCCCTGTGGAGGGTCATCAGGGCGTCGAAGCTATCGTAGTGGTCGGCTGGGTCTCCCTGCCCGTCATATGGCTTGAAGGTTGGCAGTGAGACTTTGGGGGAGATCTCGGCCTTCAAGATTTGGTCGAAGAACGGAGATTGCTCCTCGTCTTCCTTGGTGGAAGTCTTCTGTAAGGTGCAAAGGGCGCATTCATGTTCTGTGAAACATCGCTCGAAGTCTCACAGTTGGAGGGATAACTATTGTTGCCACTGGGCCGAGGGAATATGATGGCGTCCTTGCTGGCTTCCTCATCGTCCCTCGGGGGCGTCGGCCTCTAGGAGCTACTGGCGTGTCCTGGGCCTTTCTCTCCTCGGGGTAGAGGAGGCTTCTTGTTCTAGAGGAGGGGCTTGCAAAGGTCCTCCCGACCTATTGCGTACAAGCCGTCATCCTCGGAGGGTGAAGCGGCCTCTGGCTGTTTATTGGGAAGCTTCGCCACAGGGGGGGCTTTCCCGGGGAAGTTGTGACTTCTCCTCCCTAGCCACCTAGTCCTCATTAATTCTATGAGGATATCCAGTTTTATGTTGAGGGTTTGGAGAGCATCAGAATTCCCGTTGGGGGGTTGACTTTGGCTTAAGCTTCTGGCAAGTATGTATGATGCCAAACAATGCACGGACTTCATGTAAGCATGAATGCACAGTGCGCATGGGCTTTGTGAAGAGGAATCAAAATGTGCACAGACTTTTAATGCATCCACACTCTAGTAAGAAAGATGTGCACGGACTAGTCATGCGATGCACAAACCCAAACATGCACAGACATTGGACAATGGCAACGTGCACTGACTCTAAGTGTGCAGGGACTCAGTGTATGCTTTGACCCAATGAGTGCATAGGGCAATGAATATGCATGGACTTTCCAATGGTGTGCTCGGACTTGATCGAGTAATGTGTGTGGACTTAGATGTATGCATGGACTTACAGTCTGCACGGACTTGTGAACACACTAAAACATGCAAGAACTCTCAGTTAGACAAGGTGCACTGACTTGAAAGTGCACAGATTTTGTAAGCATGGAACAAGAGTATGCACAGAGTTGGATAATGGAATGTACACAGACTTAGGCAAATGCACAGACTTGGAAATTCAAACCAAGTAAACAGAACAAATGCAAACCAATGTGCACGAACTCAGTTTTTCTACGAAAATACATGCATGGAGTTAATAAGGAGTATATCTATATGCACGGACTTGGAAGTGCACAGACCAAATGCACAGAGATGATATGCATACTGATGACCCGTGCATTGAAATTTAATCCCAATGACTCTAAAGTTAAGCACATCAGATGAAAGTAATTAGATGGCAGATCAAAACTAGATGTTGACAAATAGTATATGACATCATCAAAACAGCAGGGATGCAACACCGCCTCACCAGAAGAACAGCCAGCTGCATCCACTGATGTCTTATGCTGCGCCTACTAGTGTCTTGTCCACGTCACCTACTGTAAGGACTAGGCCGAGACAAAGACACTGCTAGAACTAGAACAGTACCATAACGCAAGTGACTAGTCAGGGTCACATCTAACGACGAAAGTCCAAAGCCCCTGACCACGTGTGCACACACTGGCCCACTGCCTAAGCTTGGCCTCTAGCTAGTATTCCCCCTCCGAAGGATGCTACGGTTGGACCAGGGGCCCACGGAACAGTCAGGTGTACCTTGCTACAGTACGTGCACGGACTTGAACATTCACCAGACAGATGTATGCATGGACTTGAGAATGCATGGACTTTGATTTTCTCTAAGGCCAAAAACCTGCACGGGCTATATGAATGCATGGACTTGTGCTAGCTTGAGTGATCCGCAAATGCATTCAATGAGCTTTTAAACCAATACCTAACCATGCATGAATTAAAATACAGTTGCCAAGCAATAAAACTACACACCAGTCATGAGACCGTTGTTGCGTTGCTAATCATCAAAACTACATAGCACAGGACAACTACCTATAAAACCAGAGGAGTCCCAACAACTCACCCTCTCAATCTCACTCTCTCAATCTCCCCCCTCCCCACTCGTCTATGCGCACTAAGCACCAATCCCTAAAACACCCAACGCGACGGATGGCCGGCGAGGAGGATCGCGTGCCGCCTCCGGCGGCCACCGCGGAGGAAACTGGAGCACCGTCGGCACCGGCGCTACCAGTGGAGGAGGCCCCACAGCCCGCGACCGAGGGCGAAATGGGCATGGTGGCCGGTGACGCCGCCGAGGAGTAACAAACGCCGCCGGAGGAGGTGGTGCCGGACCGGCCAAGAGGGTTTTGCCATCCGAGGTAGGCCCATTGGAAACCCCCCCATTCCCATTTTTAGATTATGCATGTAGTTATGGGGGGGAAAAGGGGGCATTCAACCCCTTTGAGGCCGGTTGGGGAGGCCAAAAGGTCCTCACCGTCGGCGGGGAAGGGTTCATCGTCGTTGGGGATGACGGCAAATGGACGGTCTAACAGTGACCGCTCCCAGAAACAATACGGTTCACATAGAACCGTTCACGCTTAGCACGGCCCTTGGGTGGCCGTTTGAAGGGGTCGAACTGGAGGAGTATTGGGAGGAAAAGCACAGTTTGAAGCAAACTGTGGGGTCTAGGATAGGCATCTTTTGTCCGTTTAGAATGTTAAATGCTAAGAACAAAATGGTCCTCATCGGACCATGGACAACAATGGCCGGCCATGTAAGTCTAGAAGTTGAGGTGCTTGGGAAGGGAATGACACAGTCGTCTAGGGACCGTGGTTGGATGGAGCTCTGAATTCTCATGGGAGGGGGATCGGCATGGTCCTTTTAACACCGAAGAGTATCACCATTCTATTTGCTTCTCAGCTTGCCTTCCCTATTACGAATAATATAGCTGAGTATGAGGCTCTCCTGGCCGGATTACAGACCTCCGATCAATTTGGTGCTACCCAATTATGAATTGTTAGTGATAGCCAGCTCATTCTGCCCCAGGTGCTGGTCAAATGCCGCACACTTAATCCCAAACTCAAACCCTACCAGGAACTCGCATCTGCTTATGTCAAACTCTTCACCAAGCTAATCTTCATCCATGTTCCTCGCAGCCAGAACATCTTAGCTGACGCTCTTACTTCTCTTGCTTCCGCCTTGATTTTTCTACCCGAATAAGACTTCCATTCTGCTCTCATTCACAAGCGCCACACTCCCACCATCAAGGATCCTGCATTTCTTAGGATTAAGGAGAAACTCCTTAAGAAGCTTAAGAACGGTGAGATCATTGAGAATAAGGAGATCATACTTATCGATCTAGAACAAGAGCTGGTTGATGAAGAGAAGCCATGGTACTATGAGATTGCCAAGTATTGTTATGATCAATCTTATCTTGAAGAAGCTACGACAGAAGAGAAGTAAGGCCATTAGAAAAGTAGCTCAAAGGTATACACTGGTTGGACGAGTGCTTTATAGAAGAGGTCTTACCGGTGTTTTACTTAGGTGCCTTGATGATGATGAGTCTTGGAAGGCCGTGGAAGAGGCACATTCCAGAGTCTATGGGGGTCATGTCAATAGCCAAATGCTAGCTAAGAAAATCTTTAGGCTAGGTTTCTATTGGCCCACTCTAGAAGAGGATTATTCTATCTATGTTCAATGGTGTGTTAAGTGTCAACTATATGCCGATAAAATTCATTCTCCTGCTTCTTCACTCCATCCTATATCCTCCCCATGGCCTTTCTCCATGTGGGCTTTCGATATCATTAGATCTCTTGGTGACCCGAACCTCCTCACAAAGCCAAAATCATTTATACTCACGGCCACAGAGTACTTCACCAAGTGGGCGGAAGCGGAAGCTTATGCAAAAATGAAAGCGTCGCTCGACACCGCCATGGATGAGGGCATCCGCGCTGCCTATGCCAATGACCTCATGGATGTCGTCAATGCGACCCGGCAAGGCTCCAACCCCGGCAACGCTACCCGCGCGGCCGCAAACCGTTCGATCAAGCTGACTCAGGACCTTGAAGGCCGTATCGACGATTACGCCGCTGCCTCGACCCAAATCCGTAACACCCACGAGTTCCTGGTGGAGCAGGCGAACATCCGTGACACGTGGGCTCGTGGCGCCTACGCCCGCTTCGCCGAGAAGGACCCCTCCACCGGCATCGCATCCGTCTTCAACGCGCAGAACCCTGCGAGAGCGGCCCGCGACGTTATCCGCATGATGTCGCATGACCCTGTCGGCGGTGCTGACGCAGTTGAAGGGTTTAAACGCGGTATCGTTGATCACATCATCACCAACCCGTCGAATGGCCGCAACCACAAACTCTAGACAAAACAAAAAAGGTTACCCAGAGAGGCTACATAACTCGTCTGCACTATGCCGTGCTCTGCTCCACCTCTCAACGGAGAAAAACTCAAAGCCACATACTGCAACAGACACCATATATACAGGGCGAGGAAGGATATGAGAGGCTGAGAGAGAGAGAGAGAGGCGAGAGAAGAGTGAGAGAGTGGCGATAGTGGCGAGCGGGAGAGAAGAGAGGACGAGAGGGAAGAGGACAGTGTGAGAGGGAGATGGCTAGGATTTTGGAACGCCCAGCGCCATGCTCCACAATGGTTTTCGGGGAAATTACCTCTATACCCTTTATGTCTTTTCAAGTTACCTATATACCCTTATCTTTATCATATTTAACTTAATATCTCTCGAACCTCTTACCCCCGTACCCACGAGATTACATGTCATTGGTTCCGTGCTCCATGACGGTAGCTCTCATAGTGGGCTGGGATGTCGCCAAATGGCATACGTATGTCATCAGATGTCACTCTTCCCCCCCTCTCCCTCTCTCTCTCCCCTCTTTCTATGCACATCGTGGGTTGTGCATCATCTCTCGTTGTCCCCCTATCTCTCGTCAACGTCGAAGGGGGCTGCCCGTCTCTCTCTCTCTCCCCGCATAGTGGTTCTTGCTTGCAAGAGGCTTACCATGCCGGCTGTACACGTTTCCTCGAGCTAGTCTTCCGCTGTAATTAAAGGCTCGAGGCATGACAAACCCAACCCTGGATGCTGAGAGACACGTCTCAATTTTTTGTCCAGACTTGCGGGATACCACATCTTCTTGAATGCTTCTTTTTCTTTGCACGGCTGGCCGGAAGCTTTGTGCTGCTTCTAGAACATCTTGGCCATCCATTTTGTTGTGAACGCCAGACCTTGGATGTGAACTGACGGGTTCTCTATGTCTTTGGGCAGATGACAATCAGTGTCTTCCCGAATATGATGCTCTTCAGCTATATGTAAAATAAGCTACTGGGGCCATCGATCTGCGCCACCTCCCACGCTTTGAAAGGCTCAACGGTGACATTATTAAGGCCAAGAATCGACTTGGTAAGGCCTTCTGAGATTCTGATGTGGTCCTGCTGCTGATCGACCTTGACTTCATCGGCCCCAGGGTATATGGCTGGAGGTGCTGTCCTGCCTACATCTCCGGTGTTGGTGATGTGAGAGACCGTCTTGGGTTTGATATACCCACCCGGCGGTGGTGGTGGAAACCAATCGTCACCGGAAGTACTTTTTGATGCCCCAGTGGGGGTCTTGGCTTCAGAGGTCTTTGGTGACCGTTCGGCATATAGATGAGCATCTGCCAGGTGACATTTGAACAGTTCAAATGGGTGGAGGTCAGTAAATATCCTCTCCTCCTTCCCTTCGAGACTATACTTGATGCACTGGTGGAGCGTTGAGGGCAGCACCATGTTCTCATGTAGCCATGGACGGCCAAGCAATGCTTTATATGAGGTGCAGGAGTCAATGATATGAAACTGCACCCTTGTAATGAAGTCTACTAGAATGAGTGTGAATTTTGCTACTCCCAGCGATACTTCACACTTTTGGTTGAACCCAGCGATACACATATCTCTGACCTTTTTAAGGTGCACGTTGAAGTAGTGCCTCTGATATATTCTGTATGGCAAGATGTTGACAGCTACACTGGGATCAACCAGGATTCTGTTCAGCTCTCATCCATTCAGGTGCCCTTTCATGTACAACGGATCTACAGAAAACCCACAGTTTTCATGCATGATATAATGGACCCACACAGAGGCGTTAAAGAACCATAACAGATCTAGGGGAGACCACCACAAGGGGAAATAACGCACCTATAGAGGTGCACCAAATGACTATAATGCACTGGGGCGGGCGCCTTAAATCGTCTGGGTTTCAAAATTCCAGAGTTCTGAACCGATCCCCTCCCGATCGACTCAAATCGACAGGGGACGTGGGGAAACACATTTCTAAACTACCCTACCATGCCATAACAACATTCAATACCTAAACATGCCCCTAGAATTAAAAGATGATGCCCATATAGATGATTTCAAGCATTATGGACTGAAAGTAGACTAAATGGGAACATGCACGAAAAATGAGGAAAAGGGCATCGGATCACGATGTATGTGGTACCGACGGTTTCCAAACGAGGCAAGGAGTCCATCCCCCTACCCGGATTACGACAAAAATGATGACTCAAGGCCGATTCGGTGAGAGGGCAACGCGGCACCTCCTGGCCCGACTCGGCTCCATGCTCCACGGATCGAGAGAAGATAGGCGTCAACGCGATCCTCGCGACGCGACCAATCCAACGGTACCTCCCTCGCTTCGATCAGCGACCGTCTGGAACAGAAATCGAGAGAGGAATGAATTTTGAGAAATTAGCCCAAAATTTCACAAAATAGAGTTTTGCATGAAAAATGATGAAAATGGCAGCGGATGGCGACGCATGTGGCGTCAACGGGTTCCTGGCGAGACGAGGAATCCGTTCCCCTACCTCTTGCGTGGTGAAGACCGCGAATCATTACAAATCAGGCGACGGGGGCCACGCCGTCCTTTCGCTCGCACGCGTCTCCACACTCCATGATCTGAGAGATGAAGGGTTCTAACGTGATCCTCGCGTCGAGCCTGTCCCATCGGTACCTCCCACGCATCGATCGGAGGCCGAATGGGCTATGAACCGAGTGAAAGGGGGAGAGAGGAGAGAGAACGTGTGAGGGGGAGAGAGAGAATTGAGAGGGAGAGAGAGAGAGATGAGAGAAATGGGAGGAGAGAGAGAGGGGTGCGTGAGTTGATAAAAATCTCTAAAAAATTAGAAATGTTAAAAAAAATCAAAAAATATGTGTCTTTTACTCCTTTTTTCTCATGCATTTGCATCATTTTGGTCGTGTCTTGAGGACAGATATGTAACTTGTTTACTAAGTGTGCAGGTTGCAGGTGTTGAAATTTCTTTGCTCTATATCTTTCACTCTGCTCCTGTTCACCTCATCTTTTCAGTCTGTTCTCTTCCTCAATCTTACCTCTCGATTTGCTGAAGTTCATGTCCTCAGATTTTGCTATTACCTCGCTTCATCATATCTCCATGAGAGGGCATTGCCTAACGATTTTGAACTTGGCGGTTCTACTTCATCTGAGCTTGGACTTTGATTGAAGAGCGTATTTTGTTGTGTCCTTTGCCCCTGTGTCATTCCACTGTGTTGTCGTCTCACACGTGTGTGTTGTCTTGTCCCACCTCATCTTTGTCCCACCGCGTGTGTCATCCCACCGCGTGTGTGTTGTCTTGTCCCACCATGTTTGTCAGCCCTACTCACGCTCGTTGTTTGTTCATGGGATGTCTTGCATATGTGTGTGTTTCGTCCACTTTCGTTATGTTATGTTGTGTCATGTTTCGTTCATCTTTGTTACATTCCTATTCATGTTCATGTTGTTATGACTGCCTTATATGAAATCCATAAAAATCAAAAAATTAGATAAATATAAAAATGTCGTTTTGCCTACACAGATAAGTCAGGTATGACTCTCTATCCCTCCTCATTGTTGCTACATTATTATAGCCTCTCAAGGACCGAATGGTTCTCCATGCGTTTTGGGATCTAATGTTCCCCTTTAACAAAAACGATGATGATCTAGGAGCATACGGTTAATCATTGGATAGGCTACTTGGTTGAGTCTGGTGGGGGAATGATGGACTCTGTCTCGCACACTGTGGTTGTAAGAAGACTCTTGACCCTATCTTGGCTCGGTCTAGTAATATTATCCTTGAGTAATTTTCAATTTATTCTTTCTTCGCACTCGTTTTGATGATTTCGTTATTTTAGCTCGGCATACATCATGTCATTTTAAGCATTCACATCTCAAATTATCTCAAAGTTTCTCCTCAGTAAGGGATGTACGTGTGCAGATTAACCTGATATGCAGTAAATGTTCAGTGTTTATGCGAGTCATGCATCATTACATTCGCAATTGTCAAACAGATGCGGGATTGGCATCCACGGCACGTCGTATCTTCGGTGGAGGTAGGGGGACGGATCCTTAACCCGCGTACTTCATTTTTCGTGAGTTTCGTAGGCCGTGGTGAGCTGAGCGGGCGTATTTAAAATTTTTGAAAAAAATTCATGTTTTGGGGTGTGAGCCAGATCTCCCATTTTACGGTATTTTTGTCCGATCCAGGGGTTTAGATGCATGTCTAGGGGCTTGGGGGAGGTTATCCCTTTTGTTTCCCCTTCACCTGGGGGTGATTAGGGGGTGGAATGGGTTTTCCCGTGATTTTACCATTTTTCGGGCGCGGACTGAGAACGCGACTAGCATGGTGGCCGCGTTCTTCATAGAAGTCGCCGTATCGAGGAGCCGCGTTCATCAAGGAAGATGAACAGTAGGGCGGTTAGAGTCGCGATGGTGAGACCAACTGCAACCAGGTAGCGGTCGTTAGCCCCGTCGTGTTCCGCCATTGTCGTGATCGGGGGACCCACCGCGTTGATTGGGATCACGCCCCTCGTGGCGGGCGCGTTCTTCCCTTGTCGCGCTCAGGGTGGGGTTCGCGTTCATGAACGCGCCCAGAGCGAGGTGCGCGTTCATGTGGGCGATCAGTCTCGCGGGCCAGAGGGTGGGAAGGCAGCCTGGCGTGCCTTCCTTGACCCGTGTGTGTGTCCCGAACACCCCGTGGGTACCGTGATCGTGTTTTGGGGTGTCCGGAGATACCGTGCTATCTCGATTAGCGTGTCGTGGGTCTCGAGGGTCTGGTGACCCTGCGAGTGTTATGAGTTTTCGTGGTTGCGTTAGACCGAGTCACCGTGAATCGGTACGAGTGTGGTGGGCCCTCCCCGCACATCGTGGGTCTCTCCGAGAAGCGTTTCCATGTGGGCCATATGTGTGGCCTTGAACTGTGAGTTCAGTCAACCAGCCTGGGGCCGGAGATTTTCTGTGTCTCCCTTGGAGGAGGGATTAACTTGGCAGTTTGTGAGCTGTCTTGACTTCTCAGTTTGGCTTATCTCGTGTCATCATATCCCCATGAGAGATTTTTACCTCACGATTGTGAACCTGGTGGTTCTGCTTAGTCGGATCTTGGGTATGATTGAAGAGCGTATTATCATCCCACACGTGTTATCTTTTGTCTCCCGTCTTATCATCTCACATGTTGTCTCTTGTCCCTCGTCTTGTGTTTTGCCCGCGTATTGTTGTTGTCCCCCTTAGTCATTATCCTACGTGTTGTCTTTAGTCCCACATATTGTCCCACATGTATGCCATCCCACCGCGTGTGCTATCCCTCCATGTTTTGTTGCCCCACCATGTCCTTGTCCCACCACATATGCTATCCCTCCATGTTGTGTTGTCCCACCATGTCCTTGTCCCACCACATATGCTATCCCTCCATGTTGTGTTGTCCCACCATGTCCTTGTCCCACCGCATATGTTGTCCCACCGTGTTGTGTTGTCTTGTCCCACCGTGCTTGTCAATCCTACTCACGCTTGTTGTTTGATGTGACATCTTGTATATGTGGTTGTATTTCGTCCATCTTCGTCATGTTATGTTATCTTTCATTCATCTTTGTTATGCTATTGTTATGTTATGTTCGCACAGCATGTTATTTTCATGTTGTTGTTATGTCTTATATTGAAACACATAAAAATTAAAAAATCTTAAAAAAAGGTCGTTTCGCTTGGCAGGTAAGTCAGGTATGACTTTGTATCCCTTCTCATTATTGCATTACTATATGGTATCTACATTATTATAGCCTCTCAAGGACTGGCTAGTTGCCTGTGTGTTCTGGGATCTGATGTTCCCCTTTAACAAAAATGATGATGATCTAAGATCATACGGTTAATCGTTGGATAGGCCGTTAGGTTAAGTCGGGTGGGGGACGATAGACTCTGTCTCGCATGCCATGGTTGCAAGAAGAATCTTGACCCCGTCTTGGCTCGATCTAGCAATATTATCCTTGAGTACTTTCTATTTTATGCTTTCTTTGAATTCATTTTTGTTGTGCCCCTGTGGTCATTTGCATCTCATGGTTTTGATAATGGCTAACACTATAAGTCATTGTTATTTTCCACTCAGAGTGATCGGGGCGTGGAAAGGCTGAGTTCCGGCCGATCCCCTATTTTTCCTGCTATAATGCCTTAACGGTCCTTCCAGAGAGCGTTTGTGTCCTCAAGCGGTCCAGTATGCGATCATGTGTATTATGTCGGTTCAGGTCTTCGTAGTCATGTAATAGACTATTTTCCCTGGCTAGCGGCCCATTGTTAGACCGCTAAGCTCTATCGGGTGATCCATTGTTAGACCGTTAGACTTATATGGAATGTCAGTTTGGCTAAGCAATCGTACAATAGACCGCGAGGCTAGCTTTGGCGGCCCTATAGTCGACCACTAAGCATCATTTGACTTTAGTCAATGATTTTGAGTTGGTTCGGGCTAGTGGTCCTAGCTCCGACCGTTTGTAGTCTTTAGTGGCCCTTTTATATACCACTAAGCTTCGTTTGACTTCGGTCAATGTTTTAGGTCAGTTCGAGTTGTCTCCTTAGCGGCCCATTTATAGACCACTAGGCTCCTGAAGCGGTCCTATATTAGACCGTTTGGTGGTTTGACTAGTTAAGTCAGTTCGAGGGTTGACAGGGTCTAGCAGACATTTATATGACCGCTACAGTCACCTCGCTGCCCATTCTATGACCGCCAAGTGCTTGGGTTCTCTGTGTGTGGTTAGCGGCCCTTTAGCTGACCGCTTGGCTTACCTAGCAGTCAAGCGATCGACGGTTTATCCCCAGAGTGATGTTTTCCCGATGTTTTGGCTTCCAAGTGTCTTGACTTGACCTTGTGATTTGCCCGTTGTCCCGTGGATGTCTTTGATGTCCTATGAGGGTTGTGACCATGTTATAAGGTAGCTAGGAGTGCCTTTATATCGAGTGGTATTCCGTACTACTTCAGAGTCGTTATTAGTCTCCAGTCAACCCGGTGTGACCCAGTGGTTGACACATGACCTCGTGAGTGTCTTATCTATCCCGTGAGGATCGAGACATGGTTTTGGACGTCTTGAGGTGTGGTTTTACCTCAATTTGTATGTCCAAGCACTTTGAGGGTCTTTATTTGGATCCGGCTATTTTGTGTCGCTTCCTTTATTAGTGTTTTACCATGACTTTGGACTATTCAATTATCTCTAACTTTTATTTTATTATCTTGGCCTGAAAATGCCTGATTATCCCCAATTTCGAGCTAAGACTCTGGGTGCCTTAGAGGCTCAGCTTGAAAGGGGGGGAGATCGAGGATCGACGGCGAAGCTCTATCGAATTGTCAAGCAATCCTAGCACAGGGGGGAGGCCTTCTACGTCCCTACAGGCCTCCGGTTCAAGGGAGTAGTCCATTTGTCACATCGTCTATCGTCAGTCCTGTTAGTCCATTTGTCGTCGCATGCACGATTTCTCATCACCGTCATTCGCTTCTTTTCATTCTCATTATCATCTTTACACACCCACCCACGTTTAGGCGCCCCTAGGGGTTTAAAAACATCCAGGTGAACCCCCCATCCATGTTAGTTAGCTTATGTTCTATCATTTCTAGCATATACTACACCGCGTGGAGCTAATCTGGATTTTCTTATGTTCGTCGCACATTGTCTTGCAGGTCAGCAACTATCCAGCGTGAGGCCCACTCTTTTTGGCCAGCCGAAAAGAGTGGAGGTTGAAGTCCCACGACTTGGAGGAAGGTGGAGTGGAGCGGTCGATCTTCGTCCATCCAAGATGTTGGGCGGCTACCTCGTGGCCGTTCATCTTTGTCCTGCGGCTACCCCAGAACCGTACCACCACCGGCGTGCTTCGTCCCACGTTTCATTCTAGTGCTGGTAGGTGGCCTACAGAGAGCCACACTTCTTTTAGGCGGTCCTTTATCTGCCGCTCATCCTCCCAGCACTAGGCAAAGGCAAGTGTCTCTCCTCATTTCTCAAGACACGGCATGTCCATCACGTCCGGGGTCTTAGGTGGCGATCACACAGGTTCTTTCTTCACCCCACCTTTTCAGTTTCATTGATTCTTTCGTGCTTCTCTAGCCGAGAGGAGTAAAAGGGTGACCTCATCCTATTGCCGACATTTAAAAGGAAAAGCTATTTTTCCGATCAACAGTTGCCATCATCAAAAAAGGGGAGATTGTTGTGCCCTTGTGATTTTGATGATAGCAGACACTATGAGTCACCATATGTTTGCATGACCATATGTTTGCATGGAAGATTAAATGATGTAGTAGATGAGGATGATTTTGCCCCCACGCCTCCTTGAATTAGTACGTCTTTAGTAGAGGTAGCCTGCTCTTTTCTAGCAGCGGGCATTTCCAAATCAGTGTCAGCAGGAACTTCCGTGATCGGTATAAGAGGTGCTGATATCACCGCCAAGGGAGGGCTATAGGAGAAGGATAGCCCTGCTTCCTTAGTATCTTTGGCTTCGCTACTATTGGCCATGTTAAATTTGGCTTGGAAAACCATCTCTTCAGGGTAGACCTGCTCCCAGCACCTACAAGGAGTTATGGCTTCTGATTCTGGGTCTCTTGACTGAGTGGGCCAGGTATTTTCAGCCTCAGATGGGTATTTATCATAAGTTACCCTCGATGGACTATCCTTTGTTGGGAAGAAGGTGGAAATTGTGTCCACTTCATAGCGCCCACTACAATAATATTGTTTAAGGGTGAAGCCCAACCCTAGATGTTGGGAAACATGCCTCAATTCTTTATCCAGGTTGGCAGGATACCAAAGGCTTTTGAAAGCTTCTTTCTCCTTGCGAGGCTGGTCAGAAGGGATGTGCTATTTCTAGAACATCTTAGCCACCCATTCTATTGTGAACGTCAGCCCTTGAACGGGGACTAGCAGGTTCTCTATATCTTCAGGGAGATGACAGCCAGTGTCTTCCTCTACAGGGTGTTCTTCAGCCATGTAGAACAAGCTGTTGGGGCCTTCAGACTGTGCCACCTCCCATGATTTGAAAGGCTCGACAGTGATATGATCGAGGCTGAGTATTGGCTTGGTAAGACCTTTTGGGATTTCGATATGACCGTGATGCTGATCGACCTCGGCTCCATTAGCTTCAGGGTAGGTGGCGGGAGGCATAGCTCTGCCCATGTCTCCTATGCTGGCAATGTGTCAGACCGTTTTTGGATTGACATACCCCGGTGGCAGTGGTGGGAACCAGTCATCGCTAGAGGTGCTTTTTGATGCCTTGGCCGGGGTCTTGGCTTTGGAGGTCTTCTGTGACTGCTCCTCATACAGAGAAGCATCAAGCAGATGACACTCAAACACTTTAAATGGGTGGAGGTCAACAAATATCCTCTCCAGACAGAAGATACTCCTCTGGTGCTTGTCCATCGAAGAAGCTCGGAGAGTCATGAAAGAGGTCCATGTCGGAGCAGTCGGTGCACACCAGGCGGGGCCAAAGATGAAAATTGAAATAAAAAAGTTTGGCTACTACTGGCCGGCGATGTTCGACGACTGCTGCAAGTATGCCACGTCATGTCAGAAGTGCCAGGAGCACGCCGTAATACCCAGGAGGCCACCCATGCCATTACATCCTATGTTGCCTAGCTGGCCTTTCGCCCAATGGGGGACAGACGTCGTAGGCCCATTGCCCCCCTCATCCATAGGTTGCAAGTACATCTTGGCAGCGATCGATTATTTCTCCTGCTAGGCAGAAGTTGTCGCACTAAGGGAGGTCACCGGGGAAATCGTCGCCAGATTTGTCCGTCGCAATATCATTTTTCGATTCGGTACCCCTGACCGAATAGTCTCTGATAGTGGTAGCCACTTCCATAACCAAAGGGTATACCGGCTGGCAGAAAGGTACAAGATCGACTGGAGGACGTTGACTCCCTACAATCCACAGGCCAATGGTCTGGCCAAAGCCTTCAACAAAACCCTCTGTGCCCTCCTAGCCAAAATTGTTAGCTCCAACAAGAAGGATTGGGAAGAGAAGATGTACGAGGCGCTATGGGCGTATCGGACAGTATACAGGACCCCGACGGGCTGCTCACCTTTCTCCCTGGTGTACGGCTCGGAAGCGATCGTCCCTGTCGAGCTGGAGATACCTTCCCTTAGGGTCGCCATTCAGCACAAGCTAGTCCCTGAGGGGCAGACAAATGTCGAGCGAAGGCTTGAAGAGCTCTCCAGCCTGGGGAGAAAGCGGCTCCGAGTCCAGCAGAATATTCGGGTCTATCAGGCCCGAATAGTACGAATTCAAGAAATGTGATCTCGTCATGGTCAAGAGAAAAGATGTCATGGACGCTAACCCCAAAGGCAAATTGAACGAAAATTGGCATGGGCCATACGTAGTCTAAAAAGTCTACGAGGGTGGAGCCTATGTAATCATCAACTACCGCGGAGAAGTTCAATTCCCGCCTCTTAATAGGAGACACTTAAGGTTGTACCATTCCCCGGTGTCCCCATTCAATGAATAGAACTACCCGCTGTCCCGTTCTGGGGATGGATTTACACAATCGTCGTCTGGGCAGCTTGATCACCACTCGTGTTATCACAAAAAGGGAAAGAAGAAGAGGAAAGAAGAAGAGAAGAAGAAGGGAAAGAAAAGAAGAAGAGAAGAAAAGAGAAAGCAAAAAAAAGAAGAAAAAAGAAGAAAAAAGAAGAAAAAAAGGGAAATGAAAATTTTATAAAAAAAAGAGAAGAACACAAAAAAGGAGAACTAGAGGCGGGGGCAGCCCCCCTGATGTCGAATCTTTGCCGCACAACGGCGAATGCTTCAAGAAGATGAACAAACCCCGCCGGATCCATCATTTTGGTAACGCCGATAAATAGATACCCCACCTAAGCCTTACGCTCGGGATGGGGAAATAAACCCCTCTTTGCGTCAGCACTAAACCCAGTGCGGACGACCACCACAAGAGACAAATAGACCATGTCGGTCGCGTCGCCTCGACAACACCGACGAATAGACATCTTACCCAGACCTTACATCAGGAATAAGAGAATAAACCCTTCTTTGCGTCGGCATTAACCCAGTGTCGACGAATATTCCAAGAGACAAACAAACCTTGTCGGTCCTCGCCACCTCGGCGACGCCGACGAATAGACGCCCTTACTCAGACCTTACGTCTGGGTTAAGGGAAAGGAACCCTTCTTTGTGCCAGCACCGGCCCAGTGCTGACGAATATTTCAAGAGACCAATAAACCCTGTTGGTCCTACCCCTCTGGCGGCACCGACGAACAAACACCTTACTCAGACCCTACGTCTGGGCTAAGAGAATAAACCTTTCTTTGTGTCAGCCCCAGCCCAGTGCTGACGAACATTCCAAGAGACAAACAAGCCTTGGCAGCCTCGCCACCTCGGTGACGTCGACGAATAGACACCCTGCCCGGACCTTACGTCTGGATAAGGGAATAAATCTTTCCTTGTGTCAGCACCGACCCAGTGCTGACGAATATTTCAAGAGATGAATAAACCCTGTCAGTCCCCGTCGCTTCGGCGACACCGACGAATAGACACCTTACGTAAGCCTTACGCCTGGGATAAGGGAATAAACTCATCTTTGTGTCGGCACTAAATCCAGTGCGGACGACCACCGTAAGAGACAAATAAACCTCGTCGGCTTCGTCACCTCGGCAACGCCGACGAATAGACATCTCACCTGGACCTCATGTCTGGGGTGAGGGAACAAACCCCTTCTTTGTGTCGACACCAGCCCAGTGCTGACGAACATTCCAAGAGACAAACAAATCTTGTCAGCCTCGCCGCCTCGGTGATGCCGATGAATAGACATCTTGTCCGGACCTTACGTCTGGGCAGGGGAATAAACCTTTCCTTGTACCAGCACTAGCCCGGTGCTGACGAGTATTTCAAGAGACCAAATAGACCTTGTCGGCCTCACCACCTTGGTGACGTCAACGAATAGACACCTTGCCCGGACCTTACGTTTGGACAAGGGAATAAATCTTTCTTTGTGTCGACACTGACCCAGTGTTGACGAATACCCAAGAGACGAACAAACTGTGTCTGGCTCCTCCACCCTGGCGACGTCGATGAGTGAACATCTCACCCGCAACCCTTTGACTTGAACCTCCCGTTCAGGTCATTTGAATCAATAAGCTCTTCTCTCCGTCCCTTCGGGTGACGAACAACCCTTTGACTTGAACCTCCCATTCAGGTCGTTTGAATCAATAAGCTTTTCTCTCTGTCCCTTCGGGTGACGAACAACCCTTTGACTTGAACCCCCCGTTCAGGTCATCTGAATCAATAAGCTCTTCTCTCCGTCCCTTCGGATGACGGATACTCCTTTGACCTGAACCTTCTGTTTAGGTCATTTGAACCAATAAGCTCTTCTCTCCGTCCCTACGGGCGGCGAATACCCCTTCGACTTGGACCCCTCCGTCCAGGTCATTTGGACCAATAAGCTCTTCTCTCCGTCCCTTTGGGTGGCACATATTCCTCTCACCTAAACCTCCCATCCAGGTCATTTCGACCAATGAGCCCTTTTCTCTGCCCCTCCGGGTGACGCACATGCCCCTTAACCTAGGGTCCTTCGTCCTGGCCAATTCACCTTACAGAACTGCTCGATGGCGCCACGAGGTCTGCACGGTGGAGTGATCCCCTCGTCTCTTCCCTGGGGAGGCGAGCACTCTCCTATGCACCTCTGCATGCCCGACCATAGCATCCCTAGGCCGAGCCGTCGACACGGACTTGCCCCCCGGTCAAGAGGCAAAGGAAGAGGGAAAAGAAAAAGGAGAACAAACGCATGGGCAAGCACCCGAAAGAATATATACGAATGATTTTCTATTCCAAAAATAAAAGAATACATGTGCTGCGGGGCATACCCTTGAGTTACATGCCAAAAAGGGGAAAGAGAAGGAAAGAGGAAGAGGGAAGAGCGGAATACATCAAGAGGCTTGGGGAGAGTGGCATTCAGTCAATTCCCCGGAAGATGTCCTCGAGGGGGAGGATGCCGATACAGGGGAAGCTCGCCATGTCATTCAGTCAGCTCCTCTTCCCCTCGAGATGCCCTAGCTCTGCTTCGAGGGAGGCCGCCTCGGCCCTAGCAACGGCTAGCGCCTCACCGGTCCTCCCCACGGTCGCCTCAGCTTCGGCCAATGCGGACTTAGCAGCTGCGAGGTGGCCTTCTAGCTCTTCAACCCTGCCCTTGAGGGCATGAACATCCTGACGACCACCCTCCAAGACATTCTCGAGCCGCTCTTCACTGGTCTGGCGCTCCTCCAAGGCTTGCGAATATTCGCCCTCCTGGGCCCTGATGGCGGCAAGCTCGTTGGGGGCCCGAATCTCGAGGAACTCACGACGGTTTACATACTTCAGCAGTAACAGTACACGTCGTGACCACTCCTCCAGAGGGCAGCCGAGCACTTGCAACGCACCGATCAGCTGCGTCGCTATTGCATGTGCCCCTCGGTATGTGAGAGAGGGGTCGGTAAATACCATTGAATGCTGTGCTACCAGTGTGAACCGTGTCACTTAATTATATGGATGACATCAAAAGTGGAAATAAAAGACAAAGAAGAAGGGACTAAAAACACTAAGCATGAGATGCTAAAAAAAGGAAGTGTGATCACCAGAGGAAGAATTCCTCAAAGATAAGGAAAGATCGCATACCTTGATGAAGCGGGGAGATGTGGACACTTTACTTCCTCTCCGAATCAGCCGGCCGATGAAGAGGGTTCTAGCCTTGAATTACCCTTGCAAAACAATGATAAACCAAGAAAAAGACAAGTGGATTAGCCCAAGTGTAGTATCAAGTCCTCAAATGAAAAGTAATGCAAAATAGCATAAACACACCTTTTTTGGGGATTTTTCTAAACCCCTAAATGGATAGTATGTAGGAAGATGATATGAAATGCTATGCAACAATAAACAATTGAGTAGAACAATTTGATGCCAGCGTGAGGGAGATGCAGAAATTAATAACTAAAAAAAGAACCCAAGCCAAGCCCTGCTGCCCCTGTAGCAGTAAAGGGTGAACAAGATGAAGAAGAGGCAACAAAGGGGGGGCGCTTCAGCAGCAAGGCAACAGCAACAGCAAAAGGCTCACGCGACCTTTAGGAACATCCAAGGGCATTCAGGAGTATTAACAGCATTAGCAGCATCCAGCATTAGCCTCCTAAGGTGGTTTAAGGATCCTATTTATAGACTTTGAAAGCCAAGGATTCCTATCCCCATAAGAGAACCCAGCATGTTAGCATTCTATTCTCGCCAGTCTTGTTGCAATTGGTGGTCGTTTGGGACCAATACAAGCCCGGGAACTCCGGTGACTTGGTTAGGGTGGATTTGTTAGAATCACCCATTTCTCGCAAACGAGCTATTGTGTGTGACCCTTCCGGGCTGTGGAAGCTATTTTTTATCATCTAGGGTTGTTTCCCTTGCGTTTAGACACGAATGGGGTGTGGAACGGCCGAGATCGGCCATTTCTATAATTTTCTCGTCGTAACATGTTGGCGGCCGTTCCAGTGACCACTACTGGTCTCTCATGGCCCCACGATTGGCCGCCAGTCTCTGAAGTGTGTCGGTTAGCTTCTGGATGGTTGAAGTTGGTAGCCCAACCTATGACCGCCACTTGCCTCTGGCGGACCTATGGTGGTGGGCCAAGGTCCGTCGTTCCTCGATTCTAACGTAAGTCAGTTCGAGTTGGCGGCCCTGGTTCTGACCGTCAATGTCCTGTAGCAAGCCTTACTTAGGCCACTACTGAATGTTTGACAGGGTCAATGTTTTAAGTCGGTTGGCCTTGGCAGACCTACCTTCGACCACCTCTGTGTGGTAGTGCGCCCATCTTAGGCCGCTACAGGTTGTTTGTCTTAAGTCGATGTCTTAGGGCGGTTAGTGTAGCGGTTCATGCTTGGACCACTGCATCTATGTAGCATGTCTATTTTAGACTACTTTGGTGGTTTGTCTAGATAGGTCGGTTCAGGGTTGACCGAGCTTAGCGGCCCAATCCTTGACCGCTACAGTCCCCTAGTGGCCCATTCTAGGACCGCCAGAGTCTTATTCCCTCTGGGGTGTAGCGGCCCTTTCCTTGACTGCTTCTTCTATGTAGCGGACTAAAGGTGGATCACCATGTCCCCAGGGTGTTGCTTTCTGTGGTTTGATTCCTAATTGTCTTGGCTTGATCTTGTGGTTTACCTGTCGTCCTGTGGACATTTCTTAATGTCCTATGAGGACTACGACCATGTTATAAGATAGCCAAGCATGCCTTTTTATTGAATAGGTTTCTGTGCTATTTCCGAGTCATTATTAGGTTTTGGTCAACCCGGTGTGACCCAGTGACTGACGTATGACCTTGTGTCTGTCTTGGCTGTTCTGGATAGATCGACACATGGTTCTGGATGCCTAAAGGTATCGTTTTACCTTGATTTCCATGTCCAAGTGTGTCGAGAGTCTTGGTATCCCCGCAGGTCTCCGTGAGTCATTTCCTACAGATGTGTCGTTTCCTCTGGCTTAGGATTAGACCGATTGGCGGCGTGTTAGCGCTTTGTATGATGATCTTGATGCCGAGTTGTGAGACTCAAGGATCGTTGTGTCAGCAGGTCTAGTTGCCTTGTCCTAAGTCTGTTGGTAGTTTGGTGTACTATCTTGGTACTTTATAGTACATGTGACAGTGCATGTTTAGCCTGTCTGTACTTCAGCACTCGTGTTTCAGAGTCCTTGTGTCTAGTGAGCCTCCACTAGTCGTAGCTTGGCGACATGTTCCAGTGTTGACCCAGCTGGGAGTGGTGGTGTGGCAGTTCCCGAGACACGATTTTTAGGCTAGTTTTCTTGAGCTGCCTTGCCTTGCAATAGCGTCCTGCTGGGGGAGAAAACTAGTTAGAGGCCTAACTCAAGGCATTGAGCTTGTGTGTGCACATGTGGTCAGGGTGTTTGGATGAACGCCGATGGGCGTGACCCTGACTAGTCACTTGTTACTGTAGTTCTTGTTCTTGTTCTGAGCGTAACTCAGTTTTCGTCATTCGCGATGTCCGTAGGGAGGTACTCGAGGTGTAGTATAAGACGTCAGTGGACGGAGCTGACTGTTCTTCTAGTTAGGAGGTGCTTCCGTCACCTAACACATGACTCTCACATTTCTCGAGCTTCGTGACCTTCCCAGGTTAGTCCTTTCTGGGCCATACCCGAGGTTAGTGTTGTGTCATGTGCACGACGTTCTGGTCGTCTGTGTGGTTGTGTCTAGAAGAGCGTACACAGCAATCGAGTCGTGTATGCTTGAGGATCTATCTTGTTTGTCTAAGTCAGGCCGTCGTCGTCGGCATGCCAGACGTCGACGGGGACGCCGGCGAGCCCCACGATAGGCGAGCGCCACCCCCCTTCTCTTGTCTCTTTCTCCTCCGGTGGATGAACGCCGCTGCCGATTGCCATCGCCATCGTCGTCCTCTTTCCCCACGCCATGGTGAGGAGACCACCGCGAAGGGCGCCCCCTCTCTTCCTCTTCTCCTCTTCCCCTTTCCCACTCTTCTTCCCTTCTCTCTCGTTCTCCCTTCTCCTCCCCCCATTCTCCCCTTCTTCGCACGGGGACGGTGGAGCCCTAGACTCCCCCCTCGTCTTCTTCCCCTCTTTTTCTTTCTCTCTTCTCCCTTCTCCCCCCTTCTCTTCTCCTCTGGGCATCGCCATGGACGCGAGCACTGGTCGCGCCGGGTTGAGGGGATTCCGATCGTGCTGGGTGGAAGGGCGCCAAGTGTGTGCCATTGAAGGTGGGGCACAAGTGTGCCGGTGGGGTCTTACAGGTGTGCCGGGTGAGCACAGGCACGAGTGCACCAGGTAATGGAGGGTGCATACCAGTGTACCTGGTGGGCACATAGGAGGTGTACCGGTAAAGGCGCCAGGGCTATGTCAGGGAAGAGCGCCATAGGTGCGCCGGGCGAGGGTGGTGACGAGTGTGCCAGGTAACGGCGCTATGGCTATGTCGGCAAAGACACCCATGGGTGTGCCGGGCGAGGGCAGAGGTAGTGTGCCAGATAGAGCTTCCTTAGGGGCTGTGTCGGGTGAGGACGCTAGGGAGTGTGTCAGGGAAAACCACCGTAGGCATGCCGGATGGGGGCGCAATAGCTGTGCCGGTGAAGACACCCATGGGTGTGCCGGGCAAGGGCACAGGGTGTGCCGGGTGAAACCGCCGGGGTATGCTGGTTAGTGGCTTCAAGGAGCAAACCGTGTAGGCAGGGACTTCTTCAGCCGGAGAAACTTTCGGTGTCGCCCTCGAGGCACACCGTGACTTTGTTTGGGCCGTCACTCCTTGTGGACGTGCACCCGTGTTTTTCTTTAGGCCTCCGACCTAGGGGAGACTCTGTCGAAATTTCATCAAAAATTATCGGGAACTTCTTTATTTAAGTTGTAGCATGGCCCCTTTGTAATTTTCTTTCATTTTTGCTTGTGGCTGTTCTGACCTTGTACTCTTTGCACTTTTGCAGATAAATGGCTACTCCCGGTGGCCCTGCTATTCCTGCCGCTGCCGGTTCCGAGTCTTCCCCCATGCCTTCGGTGCCGACTGTTACGTGGCTTACTGTTGAAGACCTGGACTGAGAGCATGCTGAGATTGCGGCATTGGCCGAGTCATCGGGCTCTGACACCAAGACTATGGACTTCCGTAGGCTCGCCCGGGTGGAGGATAGGTTCACTTTTGATCGGGCCACTGGGGAGTACCAGAAGGACTTCCCAAAGGACAAGCACCTCGTCTGCTTCCTGAAACATTTCTAGTCCCGAGAGAAGGGGGACCTTCGAGCTGCAAGGGATGCTGAGCGGGCCATCCTGCATGCCCGAGATAGTCTATTATACAGCATTCCCCGAAGCCTCCCAATGTATCTGGTGGGAGAGGCCCGAGAGTGGAAGCCTGTGCTGGGGATCGAGGCCGTACTGCCATCGGAGAACAAATTAGTACGAGCGCCTCAATTTACTCCAGCCTGATGGGACTTGGCCGCCGGGTGGGTACAGGGTG